>JAPQVY010000089.1:25916917-26516917 GCA_028535165.1 Quercus tomentella | reverse complement strand
TACTTTTTGCAGTGAGGTTTTAGCCCCACAATGGATAGAGAAAATCATCTCAATGGTCAGTCTCATGCATGTTGCAATGGTAATATACGTTCATGAAAGTCACGGCAACATGTTTGACAGATGCTTCAAACAAAATACTAGTACGCCAAACCATGCATGGGGCAAGGACACCCAAACAATATATCAGCTGGATTGCACTAGTGCCATTCTAGTCTCTAGATTTCAATACCAGTTTCTTTTAGCCATTTTCTACTCAACCATATAGTATGACCTTATATATAGATATCTTATCTAACGTGCTATGTCTTAACACATTCTATATACATTTCTCAGGATTTATGCAACAAGAAAAACTTTATCTACTGTTGTAAATTGTGCTTTGTTGAGGCCAGGATTAGTTTTTACTATGGCTTTTGGTGTTCTACCTTCTATTTTGGTTGTTTCATAGTAAATAAGAACCTTACTGATTCTTAAAAAAAAAAAAAAAAAAAAAAAAAAAAAAAAAAAAATCTTTAACAACAAAAAACAACATAAGTCAATTACTTGTGATGCCAGTGGAAAGCCTCAAGTGTTAGGGTCATATTTTATGTAACTGGCTAATCCTTTGACAAAATGTACTTTACTTGTAATTGGGTAGATCTAAGATAAATTTAATATATCAAGAAACAGTGGCGGCTCCAGGAATTTTTTCCAGGATAGTCATTAAGAAACTTAAATTATATGATATTTAATAAAAAAGATAGTTATATCTCATTATCAATGCTACAAGCTATATCTCTTTCAAAATTTTAGTTAAATAAAATTTTCTTGGAATTTTCTTTTTGTTTGTAAAGACCCAATATATTGTTAAAATGACCAAAGTTTGACTACAAACTTAGTTATAGCCTAAGACTACAACTTTCACTAAACAAATTAACATGACTATATAAATTAAAAATTTAACCGTTGAATTGTATATTTTTTATATTCTTAAAACACATGTCAAGTTTCATGTCAATTAGATGTTACTTACTATTTGATCCATTAACTTATTTTTTGCATATAATTTTATACTACAAAGACTCGAAATTTAAACATTTGATTGATGACATAAACTATTTATCTTTAATCTTCTTGAAGTTTTGCAACCGTGAATGATATAAGAAAATAAATGTAATCTAATTGTGGAATTGTTAAAATTCATATCTAATAAAAAAATATTGAGTGGAGTTGTAATCTTAATTTACAACCAAGTTTATTGCTAAACTTTGTCCATAGTTTAATTATATTGGACCTAAAAAAATTTAGGGTGGTCACACATTTTTTTTAAGGTAGAAAAAATCATAAATTTTTAAATTTTATATATAATAATGACTTTTTTTTTTCCATGCCAAGGTGGTCTTGTGACTACCCTGACTCTAACTTGGAGCTGCCAGTGTCAAGAAATATGTTGTTCAAGCATATCAAGTATTCGTATTAAAAGACATAAAAATTGGTCTAAGAAACAAGTGAAAAAAAGTTATTCATTAAGTATCGGCAAATATCTCAATAGATGTTTGCTATTGAAACTTAATGTGAATCTCAATAGATAGCTCGACATTAGCTCGATCTATCGAGAATTACAATTTCAGAATTTCTAGGTCTAAAATTCGGCACAAGCTCTTGTATTTTGTTAGGACATATATGAATTATGTTAGTAACATATGTCAATATTTTATGTAATTTGCTAATATTTTGACAAAACACATTTTACTTGTAATTGGGTAGATCTAGGATGTGTTTAATACTTCAAGGAACAAGGTTTCAAGTTCAAGTATTAAAACCATGTAAGTCTGTCCAAGAAACAAGTGAAGAAGTACTGGATTTTAAAACTCGACAGCTAGTATCTATCGAGGTTTAAAAGTTGCTGAAACCTGATGCTTGACAACTATCTCGATAGATAAGCTATCTATCGAGGTTTATGAAAAATAGATTTTCAGCTCTGATTTTCATCCAATTCGTGGGTATATGTTTGGGTTTTCTTTTCGCACAACCCTAAACATATATAAAGATTATTTTAAGGGCCGTCAAAGGTTGCGCGAGTGTGAAGCAAAGTTGTGTTCATGCAAATTGTGATCGGCGACAAAATTTGCTCTAGTTCATCTTTCTTTTGAAGAAGCAGTTGTGTTTGTACATCGTAGGATTTTGTGATCAAGGAGTTTCGTGATCTTCATCGTGTGATGAACTGAAGAACTTTGCAGCCAATATCTTTCTCAAGTTAGTGAGTAAGCCGCATACTAGGATCCATGCATCGATTGGTTAGTTACGTACTGGGAGCCGTGCATTGAAAATGAGAGATTATCATTACAGAACAAGTCCAACTGGGTATTGGGGTAAGGGTTCAACTGTAGGTTGGTATAAGGTAGTGGGATTCCTTTACTTGTAACCGCTTGTTGTGATAATAGTGAATTCTCGATAGTGGTGACCTTAAAATCACCTGGTGGGGATTTTGCCGTGTTGGTTTTGCCCATTCACAAACAAATCACCGTGTCAACTTTATTTTTCACTGTATATTTACTTAGCTGGTGATTTTTTTGTGCTACCATGCGTTTTGCTTGTTAATTAAATTAATTAATTAACTTGACTAAATCAATTGGTTAATTTATCATAAGGGGTCAATACATTCTTGGTCTAATATGTTTGTTTAGGGTTTCTTTTCTCACAACCCTAGACATATATAAGGCTTATTTTAAGAGCCGTCTCACACGGATACAGAGACCAAGAGATTTATTTTCTCTATGAGAAGTTACTTCGTTTGTATGCCATAGGGGTTTTGTAACCAAGTGCTTCCTAATCTTCATTGTTGATGAAGTGAAGAGCTTTGTAGCCAATAACATCGTTCAAGTTGCTGGAGTTAGTCATGTACAGGGATCCGTGCAAAGGATTAGTCACAAATTGGAGATTTATGCATCAAGGGAAAAAAGGCTACTACAAGATCAAGTTCAATTGGGTATTGAAGTGATGGTTCAACTGTAAGTTGGTATTTTGGAATAGACTAGGGTAGTAGTAAGATTCCTTATACTTGTAACCGCATGATTGCTGATTAGTGGATTTTTGGGAGTGGTGACCTTAAAATTACCCGGTGGGATTTTTTCTTTATGAGAGGTTTTCCCCATTTGTCAATAAATCACCATGTCAATTTAATTTCCGTTGTATTGAGTTTATTTGGTGATTTGTTGGTGCCTTAATGATTTTCATGTAATTGAACCTAATTAATCAACTTGGGTAATTGAATTAATTAACCGGAATCAAGCTATCTTAACCCAATATCAAGAAATAAAACACGTCTACTTCAAGAAAATAACCTTGAACCTACAAGGTTGGAGATTTGTGCATCAAGAGAAAGAAGGCTACTACAAGATCAAGTTCAATTAGGTATTAAAGCAAAGATTCAACTGTAGATTGGTATTTTGGGATAGGCCAGGGTAGTGGTAAGATTCCTTATACTTGTAACTGCTTGATTGTTGATTAGTGGATTCTTGGGAGTGGTGACCTTAAAGTCACCCGGTGGAGGGTTTTTTCCTAGCGAAAGGTTTTTCCCATTTGTCAACAAATCACCGTCAATTTAATTTTCGTTGCATTTTGTTTATTTGGTGATTTATTGGTGCCTTCACGATTTACATGCAGTTGAACCTAATTAATCAACTTGGGTAATTGAATTAATTAACTAGAGTCAAACTATCTTAACCCGACATCAAGAAATAAAACACATCTACTTTAAGAAAATAACCTTGAATCTACAAGAAGAGAGATTAGAATCCACCTTAATAAGATTATAGGAAAACTCTGAAATTTTATTAAATGAAAATTATAAATTTCCTTGGAGGTTACAATGCATCAAAAAAAAAAAAAAAATCCTCAGTGGCAAATGATTTTCCCTATTAAAAAAATGATATAAAAATAAAAATTGGATCAAATTCAAACTTTGAATCAAAGTGTCATCATTTGACATTTTGACCAGCTAGGGGTCAAAGCTTTGTTCAACACTTCACCTCTACCTAAATTTTGTTTGGCACTTAGGGGTAGGCAAATGACACTTCAAGTGTGTTTGCCCTTCACTTGGTGAGCTGTTCGAGTGATAACCCAGTAAGGCCCTGATAAAACACGTGATATTATCTATTATCATCACATAATGTGGAATTGATGAGTTCATACCAGAGACCCAATCTTTTATTTAGAAAACAAAAAGTGACTTGCTTGCAAATTTGGTTATTTGCTCGATTTTTCATATTTGTAAATTAATCCACTCATTATTTTTGAGATAAATATCAAATAACCAGCCTTGAGGAGTTTTGTAATTCACACTCAAACTCATCAACCACGGCTTCTACTCTCTATAAATAAAGGATGGTTCGATGCTAATAGTTAAGCATTGAGAGCTCTTTAAGAAAGGCATTAGGTGAAGAGGAATTATTGAAGACAAAGGAATATTTGAAGAGAGGCATTGTGCCCAAATTTTTTAAGACAAAAAGGAATATTTGAAGAGGAACTATTCAAGCATAGGAGGTGTTGCCCAAAGAACTAACTAGGAGGCCGATTTTTGAAGGAACCCCCAACCTTGTTTTGCCAAAACTCTTTGCATGCAAGTATAATTTCCAAACTAATCCTATTTTGATCTAGTTTCGTAATATATATTGATTGCCAAAACATTTTCTTTGTTCATATTGGATGAACTTGATGAACATGCTTACCATAGAAGTAGTGTTTCATATGCGCATGTGAATTTTACAAATCCTAATATGCCTGATCTCTTTTCTACATGAATAATCATCACATGCTGTATTTTTGTTTTCGTTTATGTGGCATGTTTGGATTTGGATGGTTACTTTCAATGACATGACCTTCAGAGACGGACCTAGCTAGCCTTGGGCTGGGGGGGCCATGGCCCCCCACCCCCCCCAAAAAAAATTTTGAAAAAAAAAATTCTTAGTATGTGTGTAGACAAAGAAAATTTTCAATTTGCCCCAAAATATGCAATCTTGGCCCCCTCCCTCCAAAAAAAATTATAAATTGGCCCCTGAAATCCAAAAGTATATGTTCTATTCTATCCCTTTTGCCCAGTTGCTTGAAGAATAATTACAATAACCTTTGGATTATAACACAAAAAAAAAAAAAAAAAAAAAAAAAAAAACACACAAATTTGGTCAAAAGAAACCCAATTGCCCAAAAAAAAAATATGAATTATTTGCAGACAAAGAAACCCAATTATCCCAAAAATAACATGAATTACCTGTAGACAAACTAATATTGACAACAAAAGTAAAGCACAAATTTGGCATTATGAAATGTATGATTTTCAGTTCATCTGGTGTGAACTATAAAGTGCTTAATGTTATATTTTTTAAGTTACTTTTTAAAAAGTTTTTAGTTGTGTTTGCTGTAATAATAATGTTTATTTTTTATTAAAAAAATTATGTAATGAGTTTGCTGTAATAAATTGTTTGGTAATGTTACTTTTAAGAAATGAGAGAAATTTGTCAATCTTATGTCAAAATATTATTTAAATGGTTAGGTAGATGTAGGATAAATTCCTTATAATTAATTATTGTTGCCTTTTTTTTTTAAGATCATGGAAATATAATGTTCAATTTTGATTTTTTTTATTAAGAAAAATTCGAAATAATTTAGAAGCTCATATTGAAAATCCAGTATTGTCAACATCTAGTTTGATGTCCCAATTTCTAAAATCCATCAAATAAATTTTTGAAAAATCACCATATATAAAATTGGTAATAGTTCATTATAGAATAATCTGGAATAACCACGAATATATTATGATGTTAATTAACACAATGCAATTGAACAAACTTATGTTAAGTTTGGTCTATACCAATTTTTTTTTTTTAATTTTTTTTATTGTACTTTGCCCCCCTCATTTCTGAATCTTGGTTCTGTCATTGACCTTGACACTGTTCTAGAAGGCTTATTTAATAGGGCGGAAGGGTAACTAACACATTTTCACTCCATAACTCAGCCTTTGGTTTTAATTAAATGAATGTAATTTTCATTTTTAGATTATATTTAGGAAATAAAGCCGTGTAGATTTTCTTAGATCATAAATAGGAGAGAGAATGCTATGAATTTTTCTTTTCACATACAATTTTATAATGAAAATTCAAATTTTAAATGAAATGAAAGAAATTTTTATTTTAAATTTTAAATTTTTATAAAATAAGTGACGACTCCTTACAATACAACTTGCTACTACCACAGCATCACAAAAGCCACCTTATCCACGCCTTATTTATGCACATAATTTGTGTGATCAGTATGAGTGCAAGGTGACTTTGGATGTTCCCACTGCTCTTTGCCGCTCAAAGGGCTAACACATTATGATCGATTGAGATATGAATAGTTAGTGTTTATAATTCCTAATAATGTTTTCTTTGACCAAGCACCTTGTCAATATCTTCATTAATTTTACACAAGGTTCATTTAATGGATGCGAGGACAAATATATATATAAACACACACTTTTCCTGGTAAAGTGAAAGATATTTTAATGATTAATTTAATTTCTCCCTTTTATTTGAACAAATAATATACCCGCATGATGTGTAAATTAATTTAATTATTATATAAAAAATATATATTTGAAAAATAATATTAAAACTATCGTAATATATAATTGTGAATCACTTAAAAATCCGAATTTAACATCTAGCTCTTTAGATTCAACTTAAAAAGGGGCTATGGGTACTTAGTGTGCAATTTTTTATAATATTATATAATACAAATTATGAAATACATGATTAAGATAATTAAAATAAATATTATGTTTCATTTTAAATTTCTTGAAACTTGTATTATCTAATTTTAGCTAAATTAAACCATACTAACTATTAATTAGATAATAAATAGAAGTTTTTTCCTGAGTAGTTTTTTTAATTTCTTGAAACTTAGATATTAGACTTTCAACTTAACTAAAAAATCCTAACAATTAATAAAATAAATTTCACAATGAGGTTGTAGCCAATTGTTGCAACCAAATCTTCTAGAAGGCAACTTTTATTATATAATATATCAATTCACCATCTGAAAGGAGATTGAACCTGAAAGTACAAAATTCCATCAATTAGTTCTCTTTGTATTTAGTACATATTACCTTGTTTGCATAAAAATTACAAGAAATTTTTATGGGCAATCTTAACTTCTTTTTTATATAATTCAATAATTAAAGGATAGGGGAATAGAATCCTAAGGGTCTGTTTGGTTTGAGTAAAAAAGTGGTGTATTCTGTATTCATTTTCAGTTTTCATGAGACCCCATGCTAAAAACTTGTTTGATTGTATTTGTATATAGTTTTTATTTTCAGTATTCAGAAAAATAGGATTTGAATACAAAAACCGAATACAACTTTTTGGTGTTTTCATTTTCTTGAAAATGAATACAGTAGCATTTTTGTAAAAAACCAAATATGTGGATCCCTCTAACATTGACTTGTCCCTTCAAAAAACACTCTCTTTCAATTGTGTTGAATTTTTAATTGAAAAATATAAAGTGAAAAAAGAATAAGCAAAAACTAGACTAGAAAATAATGTCAAACACAAAATGGGTTGGGTAGAGAAAATGCATACAGGATTTGAGAAACAAAAAATGGGTTTAGAAAATGAAAAGAGAAAATGAATCTACCCCCAATGATAACCAAACAGAACCTAAATGTCTCAATCAAAAAAGCATGAAGCACTAAGTGAACTACAAAGCTCTTAGTAGTCTTATCCCAGTACATTTCTTTGACGAATAACACTTACTATCGAACAAAAGTCCAGCCTATTTTAAAACCCCTTCAAATGACTTCAAAATATATATAAATATATATATATTTATCGCCTAACCTAAAAAAATAAGATCAGAATAGTTAATCACCTCAGTTGTTCCAACAAATTATTTAAAATTTACTACATAGTACTTATTATTCAACAAAACAAGCTAGCGTTCTGCATGGTTACTTATTTAATATTAATTCAACATTACAAGCTAGAGTACCACAAAAATAGAGCATTTCAAATTACCACAGTGACTCAAAAACAAACTTGCAGGAAATAATGTTACAAACACAATACATAACACAACAATTTTTAGAACTTTTTTTACAACAGTTGACGTGATAAGTTTTTAAGTCCACTATTGACTTTAATTTTTTTATTTATTATTAACAACTTCTCACATCAACCGTGGTCAAATTTTTGTGTGTAAACAGAGTGCAATATTTTTCAAACATTGACCGTGCAGAACGCAATACACAAAGCAAATCTTCCAGCATACTAACGCATCATCTCTCCTTCCACAACTGGGGCCTTCGACACTGCTTTATTGTGCATGTGCGGATTCCCTCTCCATCCTAAGCAAAACCAGGAAAATCCCATCATTGATAGCCCATGAAAATTTTGATTTTCAAAGGATATATTTATCTCTCACACAGACACAGATAGAGCGAGAGATTAATATTACCAGTAGACATGTCGAAACCGCGATTTTGGAGCTCACGATACTCTTGGCATAAGGCGCAACAATGGCAGAAACAATGAACCCCAAAGTCATCACAATGATTCTCCCCCGACAAGTATTGCTCTCTCAGTTTTGTACGATAACAGCATGAATAGAAGGGTCGAAAAGTAGAAGAAGCATGTAAAATACAGAGCAGTGTATAAAGCGTCCCATTTACGCAACAATCTGAATGTTGCACAAAGACCAAATATACATCTTACAAGTCAGTTTTTATATAACTATTTATATGTATATATGTATAAATATTGTACATATTTCATGTATATAAACGGTCACTAAATAGTCTTCATTTTCTTTTTCTTTATTTTTCTTTTTTGCTAAGATTATTGTTTAGGGCTATCATAGCACTTCATTGATCTCCAAGTATTATAATTTTCGGTGATTCTGTCCCTCAAAAATAGTGGGAGAAATCTCTTGGGGGTGGTCTTAATAAAAGGTGTTTGATATATAGAAAATTTGAACTCAAAACTTCATGTATCAAATGAGATTTAGAAACCATTAGATCATAGGCTTGAAGTTGATCATTCTATACGCTTTTGTAATACTTACAGGATGATCCTTTATCTAGAATCTCCGAGATGCGGCCAAAAGCAACGCATGGACACCAGCATGTCAAACAACCTGTGACAGAAAAAGATTTTAGTCTTAAAAATAACAATATTTCAATCACTATAAAGGAGATAATTTTTTATTCTGTAACTTAGAAAGAACAAGGAACAGAAAAGAAAATTTTTGACATGATTTAACAAATATTTAAACCTTTTTAATAAGTAAGAAAAGGAAAGGATAAGGAATTTACAGCTATTCCAGTCAGAGCAACAGTCAAAGAGGCCGGTTGACCAGGTTCGATCACTCGCCATTTTCGATCGAATTATCAGGTCAGGCTTTTAGAGATGCATTCGTGTAATTAATGAATCAAAGAAATGGTAGAAAAGCACAGAAGTTGTGCTCGCAAAGAGTTGATGGTTGGGATGGTATTTATAGAGAGAAAAGAATGAAATAAATTGGGATATATGTAAACATGTTTTCTTTTTTTGTGTGTTCATACACATACTTTGCCCCTTTGTCATCATTGTATGGAAAAGTCCAAATGCTTAACTAAAATGATAAAAAGGAAAGCATTGCAAGATGCCCTGTCCTACTAAAATTTAAGAATATACTAAAAGAAATGAGAAGGTTTGTTCTAAAGTTGGAGTTATATATATATATATATATATATATATATATATATATATATATATATATATATATACATTTATATAAATGCACTAAAATCGTGACTCTAAATCTTGATTTAAAATTTAAAATTGTGACTTAAAGTCCATTTGTTTTGAAACATTTTTCAATAAAATATTTTAAGGTTCATGTAAATTCTTTCAAGTATAAATTACCAAAATCAGTGACTCAACCATAGAAGCCACCAATGACAGAGATCCAGTGATCAAAGTGACTGAACTGTCACTTCGACGGTAGGATCAATGACACTAGCCATGAGTGACAGTTTCGACTATCGGACCACAGACATTAGCCATCATACTAACAGTTCTAATTGTCGAATTGGTAGCTCCAGCGACCTGACAATTAACACCCACTATTAGAGCAGCAACACCAGCTACAAAAATGGTGACTCCAATGACCTAGCCACCAAATGGGGTGAGGAAGATCATTGTTTATTTTTGTAATATATTTTACCAAGTTTTTAAATGTGACACATTTTACAATGGATTTTACGGTCAACAAAAAACTTTTTACATATAAACAAAAACTTGAAAATAGGAAAAATTTTTACAAAAATATTTTTGTTTCAAAACAAACAGGATGTTTGATTCACGATTTCAATGTTTTTACACACTTATGTGGATGTCTACCCTAGGTTTTAAAAACCGGACCGAACCGGCCAGTCCAACTGGGAACCGGCCATAATTCGGTCCGGTTATGAGTAAAAATCGAAAATAACTTAAAAACTAAAGAAATTCGAAAACCAGATGGTTCAACCGGAAAACCAGGAACCAGCATGGTTGAACCAATTAATGACCGGTTGGGGTTTTTTGACTTTTTCCAACCTAAAACTACGTCGTTTTGGGCAGAACCTAAACACTAACCCTAAGGCTAAAGTCCTAAACACACTCTGCCTCACTCACGCCTTATCTCCGACTCACTACCTCACTCACGCAAGCCTCTCTCACCTCACTCAACTTAAGCTCACGCCTCATGATCTCTGAATCAATGAATCTCTCAATTTTTTTTTTTCCTTCTCACCCTCACAGCGTTTGAACTTCAAATTTGCCTTTGCTTCGAATCTGCCTCACTGTTTTTTTTTTTTTTTTCCTTCTCACCCTCACGGCATCTCGGTCTTGGTCTCGGTCTTGCCCTTTGTGCTCCACTCTTTGCTTCTCAGCTTCATCAGGTATTGATTCTTTTCTTTTGATTTTGATTACTTGATACTCTTTCTTTCATTTGATCATTTTCTCGGTTTTTTTTTTTTTTTTTTTTTTTTCGGCTTCATCTCAGATTCTCCGTTCATGTTCTTGGCTTTATCTCAGGTTCTCCGTTCTGCGACTTCACTGGTAAGTGGTAACTTCTATCAATTATTAGTTTACAATAGCATTTTAGTTTATTTGTGATTTTGTGTATGCTGCGGATTTGATTTACAGAGCATTATTGTTGTGAAATATAGTTTACAGAGTATTATACTATTGTTTGTGTATGTTGTGTTGATGAATTTATTTGTTAATAAAATGGTAAGCTTATAACAATTCTTTCCCTAGTTACATATTTTAATTAGACTATTTACGATTTATGAGAAATGATTATTAGAATCGTTATTTCATTTATTGTTTTTCGGTTTTGGAATTTGTATAGATATGGACATTGAAATAATTGAGGATGATGATGACATCAATTAGGAATCATTTGGTGATGAACTTAATGCTCCTCCTGGATTTAGAGATAAAAATCATCCTATTCAAGTTGAAGATGAAGAAGATGAGGATGAGGATGATGATAATGATGCTAGTGGTGGAGCATTTGGTTCACATGATGATATTGATTTCAATTTTCTTCATGACAAATGAGGCTTGTGTTATCAAATGAACCTTAAAACTTAGTAGTTGTTTGTTTGAAACTTTAAAACTTATTTGCTATTTGGATGTAAATGTAGTGACTAATGAACTTATTTATTTGGTTTTGTTGAAAGTTTATTATGTTAAGGTTCTTAAGGATGATTGTCTTGTAATGTTATTACTTATTGTGTTAAATTCTTTAAAAAGATGTTATATACTTGTATTTTTTTAAGGAAACATATTTATTACTATAGGTTAGTTAGTTTTAGTATATTAAAAAATTATTAATTATTTATATAATTTAAATAAATAATAATTAAATTAAATATGATGTCACTGGTTCGATCATCAGTCGGACCCTAGTCAGACCAAAAAACCGGTAATTAGTTCCTTCGTCGGTTCTTTCACCGTATCGGTTTTTAAAACTCTGGATAAAATGGTTGCTGCTGTTGTGTTGATGAATTTATTTGTTATTAAAATGGTTAGCTTTTAACAATTCTTTGCCTACTTACATATTTTAATTAGACTATTTACGATTTATGAGAAATGATTATTAGAATTGTTATTTCATTTATTGTTTTTTGGTTTTGGAATTTGTATAGATATGAACAATGAAGTGATTGAGGATGATGATGACATCAATTTGGAATCATTTGGTGATGAACTTGACGCTCCTCCCGAATTTAGAGATAAAAATTATCCTATTCATGTTGAAGATGAGGATGAGGATGATGATAATGATGCTAGTGTTGGAGCATTTGGTTCACATGATGATATTGATTTGAATTTTCTTCATGACAAATGAGGCTTGTGTTATCAAATGAACCTTAAAACTTAGTAATTGTTTGTTTGAAACTTTAAAACTTATTTGCTATTTGGATGTAATGAACTTATTTGCTATTTGCCATTTGGATGTAAATGTAGTGACTAATGAACTTATTTATTTGGTTTTGTTGAAATTTTATTATGTTAAGGTCCTTAAGGATGATTGTTTTGTAATGTTATTACTTATTATGTTAAATTCTTTAAAAAGATGTTATATACTTGTATTTTTTTAAGGAAACATATTTATTACTATTGGTTAGTTAGTTTTAGTATATTAAAAAATTATTAATTATTTATATAATTTAAATAAATAATAATTAAATTATTTATGACATCATCAGTTCGATCATCGGTCAGACTCCGGTCCAACCAGAAAACCGGTAATTAGCTCCTTTGCTGGTTCTTTCACCGTACCGGTTTTTAAAACCTTGTGTCTACCATCATGTCCTTGTATACTCTCAATGACATATAATGCTTAATTAATTGCCCAAAAAAAAGAGGGATGAGACTAATACCAAAGGGTGTGTTTGGATACCGCTTATTTTGTTGAAACTGAAAAATTATTGTTGAAAGTATTGTAGATAAAGGTAAAAGTTAGTTGAAATAATACAATAGGGCCCATGAATAATGCCAAAAAGTACAGTGGGGCTCATAAATAGTAGCAAAAATAAGCTGAATAGTAAAATAATTTTAATTTTTCATTTCAATCCAAACGCATACCAAGTCTTTAACTAGTGTATATGAAGGATACAAGGTGATTACTCCAATTCCCTTATATTTTTAGTTGGACACATGAAATTAAATAAATACCACATAATTTATATTTATATAAAAATAAGAAAGAATGGAAAGATTAAATGGGAGGAAATCTATCTTTAATATCATTCTCATATGTGATATTTGTTGGAAGTTAAACAGAATTTAAAAATAAGCTGTAACTTATATCCCGTGGATCAGAGGCAAAGTAGCTAGAAGATCCATTTGTGCCCAATTTGACAGAATTTACGGTTTTCTTTTCTGAATTTTTAATTTCGGTGTTGGGTGGTTTTTTTTTTTGGAAGGTGTGTATGGATGTGTTTGTTTTGATGCTAAGAAAAGGTTATAAAGATAGGCATGCATTTTTTTTTTTTTTGATTTATATAAGTTTTGGATTTAGGGTTTAATTGGTAGGGGAGAAAAGTAGGGTAATCTGTGGAGAGAAGAGAAAATAAGAGAGAAAAGGATAGGGGTGTGTGTTTGTTCCATTGATTTATTGATTTCCCTTCATATTTGGGTTAGATACGAGTACGATGTCTTACATTATCTTTAAACATGAGGCAGTGCCATATTGGCAAATGGAAATGATTACAATCCTCGACATAATAAATTGAAGTTGCAATCATATTTGACCTAGAGTCTCTCTAGAATCGTCAATCATTTTTTGTTTTTGATAAAAGATTATAAATTTAGTACTTTAATAAAGTTCATAAAAAAATGCTCCCACAATTTTTTTTTTCTTGTAATTACATTCCCCTCTCTTGAGATTTGAAAGAATGACATCTCAAACCTAAAGGGAAAAACATTCCCCTTCCTTGAGATTTAAATAAATACCCTCTTCCCTTCCATAAACATTAGTAACGAAATATTCTAAAATTTTAAAATATTCTCTTTACCAAAGTTTAGCAATGGTTTGTAAAAACATAATTGATAGAATTAAATTAAACTTGCAAAGTTTATCAAGTACCAAAAAACTTGCAATTACAAATCTCTCTACAATCCATTGGAAAAAAAAAAAAAAAAAAAAAAAAAAAAAAAAGGGTCATACTGATTTTTTTTTTTTTTTTTAATACAAGATAGAAAATTTCTATTCTAATCTAATCTAAGTGTATATGTATGTGAAGCTCCCTCCTGGAGACTTGAACCCCGACCCTTACCCCCACACCCCACAAGTATAAGTGACCACCGCATCAAGGGTGCGCGGTGGTGAATATTTTAAAATACACTTTTATAAAAATGTTTGATTTTAGAATTGGGGATCAAGAAAAAAAAAATCTTCCTCCTTTATGGGAGTTCTTCTAGGATGAGTCACATATTTGATCGCCTTATCTATTAATAGTAGTGATAATAACATTAATTCTTGGTAGTGGCCCTAAGATATTCATTCAAATCATTTAGATTTGAAAGTTGTTGCAATAATTGTGTCATAGTGTGAATTTCCAAAATAGCACCTTTCATGGCCGGATGATTTTTTATTTCTTACCCTCTATATCTATTGCCTTTCATATTTTGGTTAAATGGATGTCAAGGAGGGAAAGTGTTGTTTTTCTTGTGATTTAGAGTGGAGTGTCATTCTCCCAAATTTCAATGGAGATGAGTGTAATTATTACCCTCTTATTTTTTTTCATAGATACAAAATGCTCTCACATTGATTGTTCATAATTTTGTTTAGGTTTCAAATCCCCTCTCTCCCATTATACCTATCAAATTATTAAAGGAAAAGAAAAACATAAAAGGGTATTGTAGTGCTCATGGGTGGTTGGGTGGGTGCTACGTTGTGGTGGTGGTGTTGCGATGGCCGAATTTGCCATGGTAAGCATTGTTGTTCCATTTTTTGCATTTCACTTTATATTTTACCAATCGTCATACATTATATATCTAGTATTTTTTATTTGTCGATTTAAACTTTGATTAATTAATTTATAAGGAAAGAAATAAGTTTATTTCACATCCTCAATACGCATCCACTTTTTACGTTTCAAATGTGTGGACGACACCTTTTCTTGTTTACAGTTATTGATAGATATTGTGTGAAACAAATATTTACGGTTTAAAAATTTGTTTCAACTTTTCTTTTCTGGCCATTTGCTCTGTTCAGCCTATGTTGCTATCAGATTCCGACTCTAGTTGATCTCTGAGTTGGACCGCATATTGGAGAGGAGTTGCTAATTATTTCAGTGGGAAAGAAAACAATGTGTGCATTGACAAGAGTTGGGACCAAGGAGTAATTGGCCGTTGAAATTCTTCTTGTTCACCAAAAACCCCATTTTACAGTACCTGAAGAATAATACAATTTGCTCGTAGATTGGCTTTGCTATGTGGCTGCATAGATGTCACATAGAAAAAGATAAGATACCATATTACAAATATACTTTTCCCACCAAGGCATTGGCCCCACAACCACACAATGCATGTATAATAATACGTTAATGTGAGCATGCTAGTGATAGCAACTTTTTTAGTGTCATATATGCAACGTACTCGAGGTATATTACCTTTTGCAGTGAGGCTAGCTATATTGTTCATAATTTTGTTTAGGTTTCAAATCCCCACAATGCATAAACGTGAGGAGAAAATCTGCTCAAATATTTACTGTCATGTTAATATACGTTCGCGTGTGACCAGGCTATATTGCTATTAACGGAAACAAGTTTGGCAGATGCTTCAAACAAAAAAGTAAAGCCAAACCATGCATGAGACACCCAAACAAAATATCAGTTGGATTGCACTACTGCCATTCAAGTCTATATTTTTAATATCAATTGCTTTTAGCTATTTTGTACTCGACCATAGTATGAAACTATGACCTTATATGACGTGCTATATCTGAACACCTTTTATAATACATTCCTCCAGATTTTGAGAAAATTTGGAATCTTTTGACGTAACTGACTTATAGTAGTTTCATGTGAAAGTAATAATCAGTCATAGCTTACTAAATAAGATAGTTGTTTATAGGCCAAAAACGTATTGACCCTTTGTGATAAATTAATTGATTAATTAGCTAAGTTTATTAATTAATCAAATTAACTTGCAATTGTACGTGGTAGTACAAACAAATCACCAATAAATTAAAGTATGCAGAAGAAAATAAATTGACACGGTGATTTGTTTACGAATAGGGAAAACCTACACGGCAAAAACCCCACCGGGTGATTTTAAGGTCACCACTCTCAAGAATCCACTATTATCAAAACAAGTGATTACAAGTAAAGGAATTTCAGTACCTTATACCAACCTATAGTTGAACCCTTACTCCAATACCCAATTGGATTTGTTTTGTAGTGACAATCTCTCATTTTCAATGCACGGCTCCCAATACGTGACTAACCAATTGCATGAATCCCAGTACGTGACTTGATCACCAACTTGAGACGGATGTTGGCTGCAAAGTTATTTAGTTCATCACACGATGAAGATCATGAAGTTGCTTGGTCACAAAACCCTATGGTATACAAAACACAACAGCTTCTTCAAGAGAAAGAAGAACTAAGGCAAAATTAGGTTTCCGGTCACACTCTTCTTCACACTATGGAATTGTGCTATTGTGCAACTTCTGTAACCTTTTACAGCCCTTAAAATAATCTTTATATATGTTTAGGGTTGTGAGAAAAGAAAGCCCAAACATACATTCACGGATTGGATGAAAATCAACTTGAAAAACTGAACTTCATAAACCTCGATAGATAGCCATCTATTGAGTTAGCTGTCGAGCCACGGGCTTTAACAGCTTTTAAACCTCGATAGATGCTAGCTGTCGAGTTTTAAAATCTTGCACTTTCTCACTTAATTCTTGGACAGACTTGCATGGTTTTAACACTTGAACTTGAAACCTTGTTTCTTGAAGCATTAAACACATTCTAGATCTACCCAATTACAAGTAAAGTGTGTTTTGTCAAAGGATTAGTCAATTATATAAAATAGTGACATATGTTCCTAACATTGAATCACATATGTTCTAACAGTTGTGAAAAAGGAGTATGGTAAAGATTGTGATTTTTGAATAAATCTTAGATTTATGCTGCTAGGAATTGACTTTAATGACAAAATTAATCAATTTTCCCACTTGAAAAACTCACAAGGAAATTTGAAAGTGATTAATAAATTTTATACATCGGCACAAATTCTATTTATTAATTGCTGCTTAATTATAGCTTATGCTGGTGTGACCTTATTTAGAAGGAGTAAAATTCACCTCCTTCTTCAAGCATGTTTCCCTAATTTCATGATAGGAAGGTGGCATAAGACCAATTCCAAATCTGGATCGAGACCATATCAACCATTCACACAAACTCCAGATTTTTGACATAATTAAAAGGAATGGCACTAGCTAGAGTAGAAGAATCTAGCAATTTGTTGGATCAATTCGTCACATTCTCCTTTTTCAAACATTCGATTCATTGTTGCATGCTTTGTTTTTGTAACAAACTTATTCATGGAGCCTATATATGCGGATACCCTTTCCTTTTGATGAATGTAGTTGTTGTACTTAATCCAAATCATCATCATTACCATCATCCTCTTCTATGTAGTATTCAATCTCCTTCTCTGATTTGATTTTTTTTTTTTTATTATTATTATTTTTTTAAGTCTCTTCTGAATGGGCTTTCAAAATACCCCTACAACGAATAATTTTGCAATAATCAGTTTGACTACTGAAAAAGAAAAATACATGGAGGAGATTTGAAAGTAATTAAATTTTACTGGGGTTGTGTAACACATTTTGAATAGGCACAAATTCTATTTAATTATTGCCACTAAATATTTGGTGGAAGTGACAACGTTGAGAATGCATTGTTGGGCCTAGTTGTCTTTCATAGTGAGAACGGACTAATAGTGGCAGGGTTGTCTTCTTTGAATAGGAGCAAATTCCAATTTGCTGCTTAACTATAGCCTATGCTGGTGGTGACCCATTCGGTGGAAATGCCCCATTGAGAATAGTTGGTTAAGCCTAGCTTCTTTCATAGAGTGAACAGTGAACAGACTAACAATTATTTGTTTTGTAATTTTTCAAGATTATTTTTCAAATTTTGACTACTGAGATTTTTTATTTTTTATTTTTTTAATTATTTTTTTTTATTTTTTTTTCATTTAGACAGTTGTGATGTTACCAATTTATTGTGAATTCCAGAACCCGTGACAACAGCCATACACCCATATGCTTTAACTTACAAGTTTGCAAAGCTCCACTAAATTAAAGTTCAAGAACTATTTAACAAAAGGAATTCAGTAAAATAAAATAAAAATTAAAGTTCTGGTAACTATCTTATAAACAAAAACTGAAACTTCAATAATGGCATCTTCAATATGTCAATAGTAAAACGAAATTTCGAACAACATTACAAGCACCTCCTCAGTCCTTTATGATAGTCCAAACTTGCAACTTCTAAAATATTGAAAATATTGAAAGAATATAGTGATCTTGACAAGTCAACTAATATCCAAAATCCCAACCAGGTGAATTATATATATAATACAGCTAGCTACTTGAGGTATCAGTCTTAAGCCTCTATCAGTCCCCTATTCTCCTCTATCATTCTTTGTTTTTGTCATCTTAAAATAAAATAATTATAGATCCGTTTGTTTTTTGTGTTAATCACTATAATGATGACTGTTTAGTATTAATGGTACGTAAATTTGTTGGTTTTTTTTATTATTTTAAAATAATTTGTCATGCCCTATTATTTCTTTTCAAGTTTCTTTGTTTCAATCATCTTAAAATAAAATAATTGAAGACCCATTTGTTTTTTGTGTTAATCGCTATAATATCGATTGTTTAGTACTAATAGTAGATTTGTTTGTTTTTTGTTGATTTTAAAATAATTTGCTGTGCTCTATGATTTTTTTCAAGTTTCTTTGTTTTTGCCATCTTAAAATAAATTGTATTATTCACTATAATGTTGATTGTTTAAAACTAATAGTAGATCTGTTTTTTTTTTTTTTAATTAATTTGTCATGCTCTATAATTTCTTTCCAAGTTTCTTTGTATTTATCATCTTAGAATTACAAAAAATTTTAAGTAAATTTTTGATCAATAATTTCTCTTTAAATTGGTCTAGATGGAGAGTGATGACTACAATAAACATGGACTATGGTGACGACACTTTTCGTCATGAAATATCCTTATTTCATCGCCTAAGACATATGGTGACAAAACAACATTCATCACGTAATCTCGGTCACCAAATGTACTGATGACGAAAATTTTCATCACTAATGTGTTTAAATTTTTTTAATAAAAAATGATAGGCGATGAAAATATTTCGTCACTAATTTAAATATCTTTAGAAACGAAATATGGACTTCATTGCCATCTTTAAAATTTTTATAGTATTTGGTGACAAATATTTCTTTTCCTCACTGAATGTTATCATTTAGAGATGAAATATTTTTGTCACCGTAGTCCATATTTGTTATAGTGTGAGATGAAGCTTACTGACACTCAGTATGAAGAAGAAGACATTGACTTAGAAGATGAGCTTGATGAACTGACAGAACTTCCATAGCCAAAAAAGACTAAGTCTAAGTCTAAGAGTAAGACAGATGACAAAGATCACAAAAGGAGGAGGACTTCAAGCGTTTGACATTTCTTTCAATTGCTTCCTAAAAAAATAGAGAAAAGCATGCTTGCAAATGCAAGAAGTGTGGAAAGAAATATATTGTTGCCGAAGCATATGATACCAGTAATTTAAAGCGCCATTTGGAGCTATGTCTAAGAAAAAACACAAGGGATGTTGGCCTACTTACACTTGGCCAAAACATAATGTCTGTAAGTTCACCTAAATCTGATCCTGCAAAATTTAGGAACTTAACCTACAATTACAATGCCTAAATTAGCTTTTCAGTTTGTTAAGTATGTTGGTATATGAGCAATATTTTCTTACTTGTGTGTTGATGTCCCACATATCTCTAGAAATACTACTAAGAATGATATGGTTAAGATGTATAAGAGGGAAAAAGAAAGGATGAAATTTTTGTTGACATCTACTCTTGGTAGAGTTTGTTTAACATCTGATTTATAGACATCTAATTAGGTCTTACAGAAGAGGGTGTTGAACTTTTGCTATATGCCACCACCACATAATGGTGTATCTTTGTTTGAAAATGTCTATAAATTGTTATCTATGTGGGGCATTGAGAATATGATTTTTTGGGTGACATTAGACAATGTTTCCACTAATGATGTTTTTGATGACATGCTAAGAACTTAGTTGATAAATAAGAAAGCACTTATTTGTAATGGTGATTTGTTTCATCTTCGTTGTTGTACTCATATTCTCAATTTAGTTGTACAAGATGGTTTGAAAGAAATTAATGTTGTTATCCAAAAAATTCGTAAAAGCATAAAGTATGTTAGAGGCTCACAAGGGAGGTTTTTTTTTTTTTTTTTTTTTTTTTTTTTTTTTTTTTTTTTTTTTTTATGGATATGTTAAGCAAATGGATTTGAATGGTAAGAAAGGTTTAGGGCAAGATGTTCTCTTTTATCGACATGCTTTTCAACACCTAGAATTAATTGATTATAATTTTAAGCATTGCCCTACTAGGGATGAATGGGAAAAGGCAGAAAAAAATTAAAAAGTTATAGGATATTTTTTATGATGCTACTTTGGTCTTTTCTGGCACAAAATATCCAACAACCAACTTATATTTTCTACAAGTTTTCATTGTTTAGTTTACCTTAAAGAAAGAACGTGACAATGAGGATGAGTATATGAGAAAAATGGCAGATCAATTACTTGTAAAATTTGAGAAGTATTGGTTAGAGTTTAGTGTTGTGTTGGCCATAGCAGTAGTCTTGGACCCTAGGTATAAGCTTCCTTTTATAGATTAGTGATATTAGAAGGTTTATAGGTATGCTAGTTCACACCAATATTTGAAGGTTTGAGAAAAATTATTTGCTCTCTTTGGAGAATATGTGAGTAATGTTCCTGCACCTTCAACATCTTCTAGAAGGTCTAGTCAAGCTACTCAAGAAATTAAAGAACAATATGAGGCATATTATTTTTTAATTTTTTTTTTTCATATTATGCTATTTATAATCAACTAAGATTGACATCAATTATGTTATTTTTATATGTAGGAATTTGATTATTTTAAAAGTATAAATATGGTTAGGCAAAAAAACTCAATTAAAGCTCTACTTGTACGAACCAAGAATAGATAGGAATGCAAAACTAGACGTACTTGCTTTTTGGAAAGGAAATGAATTTCAGTATCCAAAACTTGCTGCTATCTCTCATGATGATGTCTCACGATGTTTTGAGCATTCATGTTTTTACTATTGCTTCAAAATGTACCTTTAGTGTTGGGTATGAGTCATTGGTCGATTCAAGAGTGCACTTAAACATGATGTTGTGGAGGCTTTGATTTTTAGCAGAAATTGGTTGTATGCAGATATAGGTAATATATTTATTATTTACATGTTGGTTGTATGAGTTTTAATATTTTTTATTTATAATGTTTTGATAAGTTTTTAATGTTTCATTAATTTTTTTTTTTTTTTTTTTTTTTTTTTTTTTTTTTTTTTTTTTTTTATGTAGAACTTGCACAATCACAATTGGAAAAGTTCACTGAAGATATAAATGAACATGAATATCAATAAGGATGAGCACAAGGAAGAACCCTTTAAAGGAACCCTCAATCTCTTCTAATTCAGTTTCTTAATCTACGATATCTTTTAGTTTTCGATATGGCACTTGGATGGTTGGACTTAGATTTTTCCATCATTGATATATTGATATGCCATGTAATCATTTTGGTTTTTGAGTCTCTTAATCTGTGATGTCTTTTAGTTTTTGATATGATACTTGGATGCCATGTAATCATTTTGAATTCTTTTTTTCTTTTTCTTTTTATTTTTTATTATGGAACTTTGACATATTATTGAATTTGGTGGTACGGAGGTTGGAATCTCTTGGACCAGTAATTTTATTTTGAATGAAGGAAAGAATTATTTGCTTTTGTTATTATTACTAGATTTATGGTTGTAATTGAATTTTTATTACTTGATTTATGGTTGTATTATAATTTTAGATATACGGGAATTGATAACAGGTTATTTGGATAAGATATGACCTATTGATCAAACAAGTAATTTGGGTCAGCAATGACCTATTAATCAAACCAGTTATTAAATAGGTCATTTGGGCCAACCCTAACATGACTTGCTAATTAACCAAGTTATACATGTTGTATCGGGTTACCCGTTTAATAAACGGGGCGTGTTAGGGTTGAAGAATCTGACTTTTTTAATAAACTAGTCAAGTTCTTATTGACCCATATAAAATAATGTGATAGACCGCGCCCCCAGCCCCATTTTGGTATTAGGCCAAACCCACGTGAATAAATGAAGTCATGTTATTGCCTCTTAGAATGGAGGTTCAACTAATTATATTTTTCCCTTAAGATTAAGGGTTTTACAATGGAGTTGCCACTTAATTATTAGAATAAATAAGAAAACCAAAATTGAAAAAAAAAAAAAAAACATCATTTTATTAATTTGAGAATGATTATAGGAAATTACATGGCTTTGGTCCTAGATACAATCTAAGATAAAGTACATGGTTTTGTTTCCTATTTACAATCTAGAGATTGAAAATTACATGGATAAGTACTTGGTCTATTAACCCTTGATCTAAGTTCAAATGCTACGTTACAAGGTGGGAAGGTGTTAGGCACTCACCTTACCCGGTGAAACCGGTCTTCTAGACTATAGTGGCCAACATTCATATCATATCATACAAACCACTCAATTGTATGTTGAATTTTAATGTGTGTGCATGTGATAAACCCTAATTCAATTTATTAATCATTGCATTTGAATTGAAAAATAAATTCTAGTGCATGTGTGTGAATGGTGGTATTCTAGTTTCAAGGATTTGAGAGAATTATGAAACTAGTATCAAGCATGAATATGTGATGCACAACCAAGAACATGTAAAGAACACATATGAAAATTTAAGAACATTCAAGCATATTCAAAGAATTTATTTAATCACTAGCATGATTTAATCTTAAATTCTCATTATAGCAATTTTATTTAAAAATAAAATAAAATAAAATAAAATAAAAAACAACAACAACAACGACGACAAGTTAGGGAAAGGGATTATACCTGCATGCAAGTTCCACATGGTGGAGGAGGAGGCTCTTGGTAGTGGTCCTGAAGGTGAAGTAGAAAAGAAGAATTAGGAGAGAGAGAGAGAGAAAGAGAGAGAGAGAGAGAGAGAGAGAGAGAGAGAGAGAGAGAGAGAGTCTTAGGAACACCAAGATATGACAAGACTACTCTACTTCATTAGAACTTAAAAGGGGAGAAGAGGGGGTGTTTTTATGTGCTTTGGAATGGAGGAGATGTGGGGTTTATATAGTAATGGTGGAGAAAATATGAATGGAAGAGAATTTAATAAGGGTTGACAAAGGGTTAAAGAGAATTATGAACCTAAACCCTTTTTTAGTATTTAGAGAAAGCTAGTACATTAAATGTGGAGGTTGGTAGGAGTCATGAGTAAGCTAAATGACTAAGAATTCAGTTTTTCCCATAGCTCTTGTAATAGCCCGTAGAGCTAAATTTAAAAAATCATATCTTACTCAATTCTGATTGGAATTGTCTTGTTCCTATGCTTAAATTGAAGCCCCAAGTGTCTAGTTTCTGGAAAAATTAATCTCACACATAGATTCAAAATATTCTGAGAGATATCAACTAAATGGTGAGTAGAGATCATTTGTTAGAAAATAGTTTCAGCATAATTAACATTCATAGGCCCCAAATTAGTTTCTAATTAACATTAATAAGCTCCAATCACTTCCATTTCAGACTTAATCAGTTCCAAATTTACCCCAATTAAAAAGATAATTATACAAATTACACATTGAATAATTAATGTTTGATAATCTAATTAATCAAGTGTGTGCAACCTTATCGTAAGATGTAGTCCTAGCCAATTAAATTATGACACATCATTAATTTCAAATTGATTATAATTATAACTAATTGGAATCAATTGTTCATAATCACATATAGTCGGACTCAATTTTGTGATAGTGCATCTCGACTATTAAAACTTGATTTTTATGATAACTTTCAATCTGATGGTCTGATTAATGCTCATGACCAGTCAATTTAATCATTACAATATCATGATCATTTTGATGAAATGATATTAAGGATCTAGTGGCCACAATTTAGATGCCTATTTCCAAGGTGAAATTACCCTTTTACCCTCTATGTGAGGTTAAATACGGGTTGCAAAATGGGGTGTCAACACATAATACTCATAGCTCGACTTGACGCAAACCTGACATGTACATGAACATGAATTGCCACCCTTAAGTTGAACTGCAAATTTCTTTGCCATTTTGAGTGTTTTTTTTTTCCATTCTCTCTCTTTCCCCCCCTAAAATTTCCAAATTCTAGCCTATTCTAATAGAGCTTTGAGAGCAGTATAAATCTCTTTTCAGTGAGTTCTTTTTTTTCCTCTCTCTTTCCTTCGTGAATTCTTTTTTTTTTTTTTTTTTGGAAGCTGTGTAATAGAGCCAAACAGAACCTTGGTTGCTTACTCCTTGAACAATTTGAGTTTTGCTTTTGTTTGTTAATGGTTTAGGGTATGTGTTTCTCTTAGTGATACAACCAGTTTTTTTACTACATGTTTGGCTTCTTTTAATTGATCAAGGTGTCATCGGGAATGATTTTTTTTTTTTTTTTTTTTTTTGTTTGACGAGTGAATGATAATTGATCGGACAAAGGAAATGTGGTTGGTTCTGATATGTGTCTAAATGAAGTAGGGTTTTGTAGGCTACAAATATGATCCTTGGACTCCAGATAATATTTTTTATTTTGGTTCATGGAAATTGTTAAAGACATATTTTATGTAATTGACTAATCTTTTGACAAAATGCATTTTACTTGTAATTGGGTAGATTTAAGATGGGTTTAGTACTTCAAGAAACATGTTGTTCAAGTTAAGTATTAAAGTCATGAAGATTGGACCAAGAAACAAGTGAAGAAAAACTATTCATTAAAGCTCAACAAAAACTCGACAGAAACAGTATCTATCGAGACTTAATGAAGAAAGCTCGATAGAAACTGAATTTGTTAAGATCTACAAAATCAGAATTTCCAGATCTGATTTTCGACTCATGATGACATGTATGTGTATGGTTTCTTTTCTCACAGCCCTAGACATATATAAGGCTTATTTTAAAGGCTGTCATACATGGAGAACACATGCTTTGAGTGACCTAGTGCCTTATTCTCTTTGAAAGAAGCTACTGCGTCTTTGCGCCTTAGGGTTTTGTAATCAAATGCTTATTGATCTTCATTGTTGATGAAGTGAAGAACTTTGTAGCCAACAATCTTCTTCAAGTTGATGAGTTAGTCACGTACTGGGATTCGTGCATCATTGGTTAGTCATGTATTGAGATTTGTGCAAAAGGGTGGCGTTCATATATTGAAGAGTTCAGAGGTTTTGAAGCAGTAGAACGTTTTTGCTGTAATTTCATCTATGAGAATTGTAGAGTCTAGGGACAAAGGTTTTGTACTAGATCTAAAACTTCTCTTTACTATAGTGAATTGCTTTTCAGGAAGGTTTCCCCCTAGGTTTTTTATTATGAAACTAGTTTGTTTCATTGGTTTTTCTGGGTCATCATATCTTGTCTTATTTATTTTTCTGATGTGCATGATTTTATGTTTGTTTTTTTTAACAAGATTTATTCATAATAAATCTAATTAACAACTTAGGTTTAAAACTTGTTAATTCTATCAATCGGAGTCTAAATTTCCCAACAGAAATCTTAACAATTAATCCTTAAATCATTTTTTAGATAAGGTCATATACTCATATATATGCAGCAAGTTTTGTACCCTTTAAAATTAACATTCAAATTTAGGTTCCATCATTATAGAAAGCAATAGCAGAAACTTGACTAGAATTCCCAAATATTTAAAACATAATTTTTTTTTTTTATTTTAAAAACCCAAAAATCAAGTTTGGTTACCCATGGATAAAATATTCCGGATTCGTGTAACAATTGAGTATGGGTGTTTATTAGGTAAGAGAATCAGATATTTATAACCTCTCCCTTGTAGGAGTTTGTCTCTCTCTTGTGTAAGGGAGTTGTTGTCTCTCTCAAGTAGGAGCGTCTTTCTCCCATAGTCTGTAATCACTAGTAATGGAACAAGCCATATTAGATGGGCTGTAGAATATGCAGCTTACCAAAGAAGAGGAAAAGAGTATTCAAATATCAGCTCCTAGTAGAGCTGATTTGTTGGAAGAGTGTCATCTCAATTTGTTCGGAAAACTCCTATCTGATCGTCAGCAAAACCAAAGCGTTAAAGAGCACTCTACAGTTAGTGTGGAAGATGGGGTCAAATCTAAGGATAGTGGACGTTGGGAATGATATCCTCCAATTCAAGTTCAATTCTAAATACCAAATGGAATGGGTGGAGAAGAATGGCTCGTGGAATTTTGATAACAATCTCCTCTTGCTATGCTGATGGAGAAAAGGCTTAACAGTCGTGAATATTGTCTTCTCTCACTCACCGTTCTGGGTTCAAGTATGGGAAGTCCCATTTGAGCTTATGACAGAAGACACGAGTAGAGATATTGGGAATAGGATAGGCAAGTTTCTTGAAGTAGATAGGAGATCTTGGTAGGTAGATCAAGTGAAGTATATGAGAGTCAGTGCAGAACTACCATTGAACAAGCCACTACGCAGAGAGGGTTACTTGATGAATGGAGAAGGAGAGAAATTGTGGGTAACTTTCAAATATGAAAGGCTCCCAACGGTGTGTTACTTTTGTGGAAGGTTGGGCCATGATGACAGGCATTGCGTGGCCATAAAAATGGCGCAAGTGATGGAATACCAGTACGGCGACTGGATAAAGGCAAACAGAAGTTATAAGGGAGGGCAGGAAAGGACGAAGCCAAGGAAGGAAGTGCACCAACCGTTATGCAATGATGGTGGACGGACGGTGGCACAACCAACAGCGGCAGAGGAAGCCATGGCTGGCAGTGGAGGAGGAAGTAGAAGTGATGATGTTGACAAGGTAGCAGAGAAGCAAGTGGGAAGGGCTGTCGTAGGTAATGATGGACAATCAGGAAGTTAAGCGGCTAGTCACCTTAGTGGATGGGACAGCTCAGCGGGAAGTCCACCAAATGCAGAAAAGGCTGAGCTCACACGTGCCACAAGGAAAGTTTTAAATTTTGAAATTAATAGAAGTAAGGTTGACACACCAAGGCATGGACATTCAGTGGTGGGCCTACAAAAAGAGCACACGTTGGAGGAATTGGTGGTGGGCCTACAAAAAGAGCACATGTTGGAGGAAACATAGGTCACAAGCCCAATTAAGCCTATTATGGACTTCTCAGCATATGAAGATGAAGGATACTTAGATATGGGCTATAAGAATAAAGATATGGGGCCCAAGACCATAGGAAGCTGGAAAAGGCTTGTAAGGGAGAAGGGCCTAGTTAGAGATGAAGTTGTGATCGGCCAGGAAAAAAGAATTGGGATTGTAAGAGGGCGGGAGAGTTAGAGAACTTAGAAGCAGAGGAAAATAGAAAACTGAAGAGGAAGCAAGGGAAAAGCACTAAGGAAACGACGGTGACTGCTGAGCAACACCACCGAGAGCCATGATGGCTTTATGTTGGAACTGTCGGGGGCTTGGGAACCCTCGGTCAGCTGGAGCGCTGCACAACCTTGTGTGGCGTTAGGATCCCGAAGTGATCTTCTTGATGAAAACAAAAAAGAATATTGCTGGAATGAAAAAGGTAAAACTAAAGCTGGGTTTTGTTAATGGTTTTTATGCTCAAAGACAAGGAAAAGAAGGAGGTTTGGCGATGTTCTAGAGGAAGGAAGTCAATTTGGAGATTAAGAGCTACTCAAGGCACCACATTGATGCAGTGGTAACGGAAGAAGGATCTGGATTCAAATGGAGGCTAACCGGCTTTTATGGGCATCTGGAGACACATCGGAGGAAAGAATCATGGAGGTATCTTGATACACTTAATCGTTAATTTCATTTGCCTTGGTTATGTTTTGGCGATTTTAATGAGATTCTTTCAGTAGAAGAAAAGTTAGGGGGAGCATCGAGATCCCAACAACAGATGGAGGCATTCCAAAATATTATTAATAAGTGTGGTCTTAAAGATATGGGATTCTCGGGTTTTGATTTTACTTGGTGCAATCAACAGGAGGGAAACAATAGAGTTTATTTGAGGTTGGACAAGGCACTTGCAACTCCAGGATGGATGGAGCTTTTCCCAAATGTAAGAGTTCAGCATTTAGAGGATACCACGTCTGACCATTCCTCCCTTTTACTTGCTGATTCTAATGCCTTTCAAAAGCGTGGAAAGCGCAGATTCTTATTTGAGGCCATATGGACAAGACGGGTTGACTGTAAGGAGCTGGTTAAGGAGGTTTGGAATGCTAACACAAACCTCCACAATCCAAGTGGTTTTAGTGCGGGGCTTAAAAAGTGTGCGGACAACCTATCTAAGTAGGGTAAATCTGTGTTCAGGCAGATTCCGAAAAAGATACAAGAGAAGAAAGCAAGGCTAGGTGAGCTTTTAAAGAATGACACAACACTACAAAATGGGGCTGAAATTAATAAGTTAAGAAAAGAGATTAATCTCCTCTTGGATGATGAGGAGTTGTGGTGGCAGTAGAGATCAAGAGTGCAATGGCTGGGGGAGGGAGATTGTAATACGAAATATTTTCATCATCAGGCCTCAGAGCGAAAAAGGAAGAATACAATTGTTGGTTTATGGAATGATGAAGGAGTTTGGTGTGATAGCAAAGAGAGTATAATTAGAACAGTCATTGGCTATTTTGAAGATATATACCTCCACACACCCGTCCCAATTGGAAGAGGTGACAAACCTAATGAATGATGAACTAACCAAGGATTTCACCACGGAGGAGGTCAGAACAGCTCTCAGGCAAATGCACCCAACCAAAGCGTCTGGACCAAATGGTATGTCAGCTATCTTTTACTAGAAATATTGGGATATTGTTGGGTCTGATGTTACTAATATGGTATTAAATGTGCTAAATTCAAATGCCTCTTTATTTGATATTAATAATATTTATATAACCTTGGTGCTAAAAGTTAAATTGTCCAACAGGATGAAGGATTTCCTCCCCATCAGTCTTAGTAATGTAGCATACAAATTGGTCTCAAAAGTGCTTGCAAACCACCTCAAGACAATGCTGCCTCAAATAATATCTGAGAATCAAAGCACTTTTCTGTCTGAGAGGTTGATCACAGATAACGTGCTTATTGCTTTTGAGTTAATGCACTATTTAGATCACAAGAAGACTGGAAAGGAGGGCTACATGGTAGTCAAGCTTGACATGAGCAAGGCCTATGACAGGGTAGAATGGGAATTCATTGAGAAAGTGATGAGGAGGTTGGGTTTTCATGAGAAATGGGTTGGATGGGTGCTGAAATGTATAACAACAGTCACATACTTTGTGCTGATTAATGGGGAAGCTCATGGTAGAATCTCACTGACTAGGGGACTTCGACAAAGAGATCCATTATCATCCTATCTGTTTCTTCTATGTATGGAAGCCTTCTCTTCCCTTATAACTGATGCAAGTAATAGGCATTTTCTCAATGGAGTGTCCATATGTAAAGGCTGTCCTAGAGTCACACATTTATTCTTTGCGGATGACAGCCTGTTTTTCTATAAGGCTAATAGGGAGGAGGTTAGCAATTTTATGGAAATCCTAGAGCATTTTGAGGCAGCCTCGGGGCAAAAGATCAATATGGATAAGTTCTCGGTGACTTTTAGCCATAATACACCCATGGAAACAAGAGGTGAGGTCCTGGAAATTCTAGGGCCAATGCAAAAATTAAGGCAAGGAAAATATCTCGGGCTCCCATCGGTAATAAGCAAGTCGAAGAATCAAGTATTTGCAGAAATAAAGGGGAAAGTTGGAAAAAAACTCTCTGGCTGAAAGAAAGAATGCTCTCAGTGGGGGGGGGGGGGGGGGGGGGAAGGGAATTCTAATTAAAACAGTCACGCAGGCAATCCCTACATATACTATGAGTTGCTTCCAACTCCCAAAAGGTCTATGTGAGGACCTAGAAAGAATGGAGAGAAATTTCTGGTGGGGTCAGAGAGATCAAGAAGCTAAAATGGCTTGGGTCAGCTGGGGGAAAATGTGCAAGTCAAAATTAGAAGGCGGAATGGGTTTCCGTAACTTACAGGCATTCAATCTAGCAATGTTAGCGAAGCAGGCATGGCGTATCCTGACGAACCCAAACTCTCTGATTGCGAGAATTTACAAGGCCAAGTACTTCCCCTATAGTGATATTTTGGGTGCAAAGCTTGGATGCAACCCCTCTTATGCTTGGAGAAGCATTTACAATAGTTTGGAGGTCATTAATAGGAGTATAAGGTGGAGGGTAGGAAATGGTAAGATGATACATATTTGGGAAGACAAGTGGCTGCCTACTCCCACAACCCATAAAGTTTGCTCCCCCCCAACAAGAGATTGGAGATTTCCCAATGGTGTCATCACTAATTGATGAAGAAACAAGGCACTGGAAAGTGGACAAGGTTAAGAGGCATTTCCTTCCTTTAGAGGCTGAAACCATCCTAAACATCCCTCTCAGCTATACCTTGTCGGAAGATAGCATAATTTGGATGGGAAATAAATGGGGTGTTTTCTCTGTCAAAAGTGCATATTATGTTGCTCTTCCTCTTGTGGAGAAATCTGAGGTGGGTGAGTGTTCAACTGGAGATTGTAGGACTCGCTTATGGAAGAAAGTGTGGCAACTCCAGCTTCCTGCCAAGGTTAGAATATTTGCTTGGAAGGCTTGCATGGATGGGCTGCTTACTAGACTAAACCTGGCAAAGCAAGGTCTAAATGTTGAGGCCAAATGTCCACTCTGTGAGAAAGCAATTGAAAGCATTAGTCATGCATTAATTTATTGTGACAAGCTTTGTGAGGTATGGTGGAATTGGCAAGATTGCCCAGTAAACTTGTTGGCAGAGAACATTTGCCTTGTGGACTTAGCTCTGAAAATTCTGGATGCTGGTACTCCGCTTGACCTTGAAATTCTCTTCGCCACTGCGTGGTCCATTTGGTTTAATAGGAATCAAGTGGTTCATGATTCTAATGGCAGTCCCTCTTCTCAAATATGGAACCTTGCATTGCGCACTCAAGAGGATTATAAAAATGCTATAGTGTATAGTCATGTTAAACAACAAGCCCCAGATGTTGGGTGGGCAGCGCCTCCACCAGAAACCTACAAGATAAATGTAGATGGTGCTACAGCAGGGGTTGGAGGTAGGTCTAGCGTGGGCGTGGTTACTCGAGATAGTGGCAGAATGGTTATAGCTGCGACTTGCAAGGTGTTGAATGGGAATTATGATGTAGCAGTCATGGAAGCCTTTGCAGTGGTTGAAGGAATTCGGTTGGCCAAGGAGATGGAGCTTCATCGGATCATTGTTGAGTTTGACTCAATTAGGGTGGTTGACGCTATTAATGCGAACAATTGCATTGGAGATATTGGGATGGTCATTCAAGGATCCTTGGAGCTGCTTTGGCTTTTTAGGAGTTGGAAAGTGAGACACCAGAAAAGGGACTACAACAGAGCAGCGCACGAACTTGCATAGATAGCTAAGACAATTGGAACTTCTCAGCAATGGAAAGGAATGGAGTCGCTAATGATTCGGCAAGTTCTGCTGTTAGATAGGGCTAAATGTTAATTATTTATTTGATGGCTTTTTTTTTTCCCTTTTCTCTGTGTTCTGTTGTATGCCAATTTCAGTTTAATGGAATTCCAGGTTCATTTTCAAAAAAAAGAATTGGATATTTATGGCATGGGTAACATAATCATGTCGAGTATGGGTATACCCGACCCATACTCAACACAACATGTATGGGGATATCCTTCTTTCACTTTCACCAAAAATTGTGGGCGTGAAAAAGTAATATTTTAAGTTGAATCCATTGCGATGTTATTGTTATTCGTTGCGATAACTAAACCAGTAAGAAGATTAGGTGTCAAAAATCCCAAAACTAGTTTCGTCACTAAAGATGAAAGCGTTCGTCACTATAGGTTTCTCTTACTCTATTCTTCTCTCATAGCCCCTCAGTTGCTCACCCCGTCACATTGAGCTTCACCCATCTCGCTGTTGCCATCTCCGATCAGAAAGCTCTCTCTCTCTCTTGTCACCTTTTATTGCCTCAGCTCCCTCGTATCTCTAATTTCACGTTGAGTCCATTGCAAGGTTTGTGATTTTTCATATTTGGTAAATCATTGCTCTATTGACTGATTTAGGATTTCTAATCTTTGTTTGTGGGTTTTATTTATTTATTTTTTCTCAACAAAAAATACAATTGGCCTAATAGGATGGTTTTTCAAACTTTGTTTGTGAATGAAATTTTGAAGTCTCGATTTGGGTTCAATCCTCGCTTGCATCAAAAACTGATTAGTTTCTTGATCTAATAATAAAGAGTTATCATCAAGAGCGGACGCTATAGGTTGAAACTCTCAAAAAAAAAAAAAATTCTGTCCTCGTAAACAGAATGGATGAAGATGATAGTTTAGTTCCCCTTCTTTTCCAAACCCTCAAATGCTCTAAACCAACCCCACAACAAATAAATTGATTTTAGATATTGTAATATGTAATGTGGTGCAACCTATACAACTTTGTTGGAGTGACTATTGAATCATTAATAGTTAATTTATCCTCTCATTTTTAATTATATTTTAGTTCATTTATCATCAATTTTAGGCATCTTTTGGGAGAAGCGCGTTCGCCGTGTTTTTAAATCATAGTCCATAAATTAATCATCTTCATCATCATTATTGCCATGTTGTGCTTGTCAACTTGCACTAGAATGGAGTCAGCAAACTCCATCAGAGTTGATTATGCAGCCTCATTGTCTTTTCTCGGAAGTTGAAATGCTAAGCTTGCAACTGAGTTTTGCACTGCATCAATTCTAAATTTACACTCAAGGTGAAACATTAAGTGATTCTTTCCTCATTTTTTAATTGAACAACTTATTTATATGTTCTTTTTATTTTGTTTAGTTCCTAGTTTCGAATGAAGCAGATAGAGTTCTGGATGTTGGGTTTGAAGAGTTCTACAACAATGACAAGTGAAATGGAAGTACTACTTGAGCTTTCTGCAAATAAGGCATACTTCTACGAGGCATATGATGGCTTTAAGACGGTTGCCACTCTAAAACAGCAGTATGTTTTTATTCCCAATAATGTGAAGGATGTTTATGTAAATGCACATTTTGTCTAAAATAAAAGATATGGGAGTTCGATCCACCATCATATTTGTCTCCACCTGCAGGTATTATTTCCTGGAACAATAATGTCTAAATTTTGAAATTGTTTTCTGATGTTTGTGTTGTAGTTTATTTATTGGCTTTCAGCTGTAGCATTTGCATTATTCCTTGGTTTGTGGAACATGTTATTGTTAGCTATTATTTTAGATGACTTAACCCATTGATGTTTCTTGTTTTCAATCCTTGGTCCTGTTGGCATCTTGTCCCTCTCTCCCCTATAACACCTCTCCCCACTTGCACTTATAATCACAATAAACATTTGATTGTTGTGAACCTTTCAATAACAATATATACATATGCACTAAATAACTGGTATAATTTTAAAGTATTCTAGTACTTATAATATATCTTTGATATGACTTGCTTTATGAAGCAACCAAAATATTTTTTTTAAAAGTGTAATTTACATTTTTATTTATTTGTTTTGATAAGTATAATTTGCATTTCTTTTTAATATGTGCATGTGTGTTTATAAAATAATCAGTAGGTATATGTTCCAAGTCAATAAGACTTTTGAGTACTGATTGTGTGACTTGAAGTATTTATCATATATAATAGGCTTCTATATGATTTGGATTCTTAGGAACAAGTTTTCTCATGCAAATTTAGTTTTTTGTATAGTTGATATTGTCTGATATCAGTTGTCAGTTGCATCCATAGTCTTTCTAATGCAATGAAGTGAACCATTTCCACTTGCCATGCAAACAGAGAACCTTTTCAGAAGATATAAGCAACAATAACAAAATCAACAATGCTTTATGTTTGTGCCTTCTGCACTAAATCCATCTAAAAATCAGCTCCTACTTTTATTTGGTTGGAGAACTAGTTAAACTGTTACTTTGTAAGAGCACCAGCATCAATCTCAAAAAACCAAATTTTAACAACAAATATAGCTAAACTCACCCAGAACTGGTTTGCATTAGGCTCTATAACCCTTAGACAAAATGTCATTTATAAATAGTAACTCAATACTTCTATTGAGTTATAGTTCATCAACAGATCACCACAAATGACTTTATATTTTTACCGAGTCTGAAGGTGGTCTACCAACCCACCTCTGGCTGGGAGAAGGATGCCACAGTGGTCCCAACCTGGGCAGTTGGTCAAGAACGACTAGTCGACTCCTGAATTGTGATCCTGCCAAATACCTAGGGAGGGGTCCTTGAGGGAGCATCGCTTGGAACCCTGGGTGGTTGTTTGGCAGTGCGCTGCCTCTTTCTGGTACGACCAGCAGGAGAAAGAGGAGTCTAATCCCTGCCTTGGGGCTGTTGTGGCTGAGCCGCAGGACGGGTGCCAGGCAAGAACCGGTCGATGGTCATTGTTTGCTTAGTTACCATCTCTTCACCTTGATCTGCCTCTGCTTCCGAGGAATTGACTGACTCGGCTGCTGCTAGCTCGGCTATTTGGGCTGGAGCTTCGAGCTCTTCGACGGGTACGTGGACTCTACGGCTTTGAGATACAAGATTAGCTGAGGTGTCCCTTACTGGTACGAGAGACTCTGCGCTAGTAAATCGGGGGCCGAAGTCCCGAGTTTCACCAACAGATAACTGGGTAGGAGGGAGGGAAGAAGGTTGGTGTGCCGCACGTCTATATATGACAGCAAAGGGCTGTCCACCAGCAAAGATTGCCCGAAAGGCTGCCAAGTTGTGTAAACGGGAGTGCAACCGAGTATAAGGTGCGATGCTCAGAATTGCCCGTTAGAATTCACGAATATTTCATAACGGAGCATGAAGTTCAAGTCTCTCATGTGCACTACTCTAATGTTTGGTCTAAACCTTCTGCCGTCTGCAGGAAAATAATACAAAAACTGGTTAGTGCCTGTTTAAGCAAAACAATCACAAGCAAAACACGATTAAAAGAATTAAAGGTGCTCGGTACCGACCAACTTCATGCGGCGAAAGTGGGCAGGGGAGCTTGTTGGCAAGCTAGTTGTCACTCACCCAAATGTATTTCCCCACTAAGTTTCTCTTAGAATCGGGAAGGCATGAAATAAGCTGTACCCGTACATCCCTAGCCTTTAAATAATAGTTAGACTTAAGATTGCCACACAAACTGTACATAAAGTTTACGTCATGGTAGTTTAACTGTAGCCCATATATCTGATTTAATCTACTGACGCAACTTGCGACTCGGTAAAAATTGGGAGGAAGTTGATTAGGACACAGACCATAAAACCTAAGGGTACTATGTAAAAGAAGGTCCACGGGAAACCTAACCCTTGCCTCTAAGATAGCCATCAAAGGAAAAAACACAATGTTGGACCCAGAACATTGATGGAGAGCGATGTCGCCCTCGTGACAATAAGCCACATCTACATCCCTAGGGATGTTGAAAAACTCTCTAAAGTTAGCCAAAGACGCCTCAGTAGATTGAAGATGGGAAAATCCCATTCTTAAACTCTAAAGCGAAGGAAAAAAATTGAAAGAAAAGGAAGGAGTAGAGAAACTTACTGTGGGCTCTAGGAATGGGTGACCTTGATTGAAGAATTTATGCATGGGAGAAGAGTGCTTGGTAGAGAGAAATTTTGAAGAGTGGGGAAAAAAAAAGTAATTTGAAGAAGGAACAGGAACTATGTATAGGATGGGAGCATTTAATGGAGTTGAGAGGAGGGAAAACCTTTCTGAGTTCTTTTTACAACCCCCACACGCACAGCCTCAGTTCGCGAACCTGACATGATGGCAGTTAGTCCTGACAGCCTGGCGTAACGTCCCTTTTAAGAGCACATTAATGACCATCCTATTTGTTCAGTAACTGATTCTTGAACTTCCTGAGTGGTCTCTGGTGCTTGTCATCCTTGATTCATTCCCAGGATCTGGACACGAATCAAGGGGGGCTATTGTACAGGGCAGGGCCCCAGGCCCATTGTTCCTTGGACCCTAGCTTTGTGGTGCCGTACGGGGTAAGGCCCCAAGCCCGTTGGGCCTTGGGCTCTAGCCTTAAGATGCAATACATGACCCTGTCCCCGTTGGACCTATGGCCTTGATTCGGACACACCTTGAAGCCCAATCTAAGCCCAAAAACCATAATGGGACCATTATGTCTTGAACGTCGAAAGCAAGCCCCTCCCGATCAACTTTAACTTGGTCGAGAATGTGATTGCTTGGGGATACAAGGTCTCGGCGACCCAGTATTGCCTTGGGGAATATCGCTGCCGAACGATCTTTTGGAGGTAGGAATCAGTTCCAATGCCATTACCACCGTTCCCAATAGAACATCCACTTAGAAATGATGAAATTGGACCCCCATCCACACGAGTGAGATCAGGAAGTAATCATAACACCTCCACTTACCTCAAGCTATAAATAGGAGGATAGAGCGAGAAGTGAGGGGTTAGCAATTCCAGAGAGAAAAGAGAGGGTAAAGGGGGTTAATATTAGTAGTGAAGAGAGCAACCCACGAAGGAAAAATAGAGGAGTTCTCAAAAACTAGAGCGTGCAATTGGGTCTCCGAGTAAGGGACTACCCATAGTAGGAAACTCAAAGCCCACTATACAAATAAGTTGTGAGCCCAAATATAGGTTGAGGCTGTTAAAGATATATTGGGTGCGCACAAATATTTTAAGGTTCATGTAAATTCTTTCAAGTACAAATTACCAAAATCAGTGACTCAACCATAAAAGCCACCAATAACAGAGATCCAGTGATCGAAGTGACTGAACTGTCACTCCGACTGCAGGATCAACAACACTAGCCATGAGTGACAGCTCTGACTATCAGACCATAGGCATTAGCCTTCATACTAACGGTTCTAATTGTTGAATTGGCAGCTTCAGTGACCTAACAATTAACATCCATTATCAGAGCAACAACACCACCTACAAAAATGGTGACTCCAATGACCTAGCCACCAAATGGGGTGAGGAAGACCATTGTTTGTTTTTGTAATATATTTTACCATGTTTTTAAATGTGACACATTTTACAACGGATTTTACGGTCAACGGCAAAATTTTTACATATAAACAAAAACCTGAAAATAAGAAAATATTTTACAAAAATATTTTTGTTTCAATTCAAACAGGACATTTGATTCACGATTTCAGTGTTTTTACACACTTATGTGGATGTCTACCATCATGTCCTTGTATACTCTCAATGACATATAACGATTAATTAATTGCCCAAAAAAAAAAAAAAAAAAAAAAAAAAACCGGAATGAGACTAATACCAAGTCTTTAACTAGTGTATATGAAGGATACAAGGTGATTACTCCAATTCCCTTAGATTTTTAGTTGGACACATGAAATTAAATAAATACCACATATTTATATTTATATAAAAATAAGAAAGAATTGAAAGATTAAATGGGAGGAAATCTATCTTTAATATCATTCTCATATGTGATATTTGTTGGAAGTTAAACAGAATTTAAAAATAAGCTGTAACTTATATCCCGTGGATCAGAGGCAAAGTAGCTACTAGATCCATTTGTGCCCAATCTGACGGAATTCACCTATGTCGACCATGCTGTCCACCACTCCAGCAATATGCCACGGCTCAAAAGTGAAGGTTGTGATGGTTTTACGGTTTTCTTTTCTGGATTTTTAATTTGGGTGTTGGGTGGTTTGAAGGGTTTTTTTTTTTGGAAGGTGTGTATGGGTGTGTTTGTTTTTATGCTAAGAAAAGGTTATAAAGATAGGCATGGATTTTTTTTTTTTTTTTTTTTTGGTATATATAAGTTTTGGATTTAGGGTTTAATTGGTAGGGGAGAAAAGTAGAATAATCTGTGGAGAGAAGAAAAAATTAGAGAGAAAAGGATAGGGGTGTGTGTTTGTTCCATTGATCTATTGATTTCCCTTCATATTTGGGTTAGATATGAGTACGACGTCATACATTATCTTTAAACATGAGGCAGTGCCATATTGGCAATTGGAAATGATTACAATCCTCGACATAATAAGTTGAAGTCGCAATCATATCTGACCTAGAGTTCTCTCTAGAATCGTCAATCATTTATTGTTTTTGATAAAAGATTAGAAATTTAGTACTTCAATAAAGTTCATAAAAAAATGCTCCCACAATTTATTTATTTATTTATTATTTATTTATTTTTTGTAATTACATTCTCCTCTCTTGAGATTTGAAAGAATGACATCTCAAATCTAAAGGGGAAAACATTCCCCTTCCTTGAGATTTAAATAAAATACCCTCCCCCTTCCATAAACATTAGTAACTAAATATTCTAAAATTTTAAAATATTCTCTTTACCAAAGTTTAATTAACAATGGTTTGTAAAATCATAATTGATAAAATTGAATTAAACTTGCAAAGTTTATCAAGCACCAAAAAACCTGCAATTACAAATCTCTCTACAATCCATTGGAAAAAAAAAATGTCATACTGAATATTTTAAAATACTCTCTTATAAAAATGTTTGATTTTAGAATTGGGGATCAAGGAAAAAAAATCTTCCTCCTTCATGGGAGTTCTTCTAGGATGAGTCACATATTTGATCGCCTTATCTATTAATAGTAGGAATAATAACATTAATTCTTGGTAGTGACCCTAAGATATTCATTCAAATCAATTAGATTTGAAAGTTGTTGCAATAATTGTGTCATTGTGTGAATTTTCAAAATAGCACCTTTCATGGCCGAATGATTTTTTATTTCTTACCCTCTATATTTATTGCCTTTCATATTTTGGTTAAATGGATGTCAAGAAAGGAAAGTGTTTTTTTTTTTTTTCTTGTTATTTAGAGTGGAGTGTCATTCTCCCAAATTTCAATGGAGAGAAGTGTAATTACCCTCTTTTTTTTTTTCATAGATACAAAATGCTCTCACATTTATTGTTCATAATTTTGTTTAGGTTTCAAATCCCTTCTCTCCCATTATACCTATCAAATTATTAAAGGAAAAGAAAAACATTAAAAGGCATTGCAGTGCTCACGGGTGGTTGGGTGGGTGCTACGTTGTGGTGGTGGTGTTGCAATGGCCGAATTTGCCATGGTAAGCATTGTTGTTTCATTTTTTGTATTTCACTTTATATTTTACCAATCGTCATACATTATATGTCTAGTTTTTTTCATTTGTCGATTTAAACTTTGATTAATTAATTTATAAGGAAAGAAATAAATTTATTTCACATCCTCAATACGCATCCACTTTTTACGTTTCAAATGTGTGGACGAAACCTTTTCTTGTTTACAATTATTGATAGCTATTATGTGAACAAATATTCACTGTTTAAAAATTTGTTTCAACTTTTCCTTTCTGGCCATTTGCTCTGTTCAGCCTATGTTGCTATCAGATTCCGACTCTAGTTGATCTCTGAGTTGGACCGCATATTGGAGAGGAGTTGCTAATTATTTCAGTGGGAAAGAAAACAATGTGTGCATGAGAAGCATTGACAAGAGTTGGGACCGAGGAGTAATTGGTCGTTGAAATTCTTCTCGTTCACCAAAAAACCCATTTTACAGTACCTGAAGAGTAATACAATTTGCTCGTAGATTGGCTTTGCTATGTGGCTGCATAGATGTCACATAGAAAAAGATAAGATACCATATTACAAATATACTTTTCCCACCAAGGCTTTAGCCCCACAACCACACAATGCATGTATAATAATACGTTCATTGAGCATGCTAGTGATAGCAACTTTTTTAGTGTCATATATGCAACGTACTCGAGGTTTATTACCTTTTGCATGAGCATGCTAAATTGTTCATAATTTTGTTTAGGTTTCAAATCCCCACAATGCATAAACGTGAGGAGAAAATCTGCTCAAATATTTACTGTCATGTTAATGTACGTTCGCGTGTACCATGCTATATTGCTATTGACGGCAACAAGTTTGGCAGATGCTTCAAACAAAAAGGTAAAGCCAAACCATACATGGGACACCCAAACAAAATATCAGTTGGATTGCACTACTTCCATTCAAGTCTCTATATTTTTTATACCAATTGCTTTTATCTATTTTGTACTCGACCATAGTATGAAACTATGACCTTATATGACGTGCTATATCTGAACACCTTCTATAACACATTTCTCCAGATTTTGAGAAAATTTGGAATTTTTTGATGTGACTGACTATAAATTTTGAGTCTTTATAAAAGTGACAATCAGTCACAGCCTATGAAGCACGGATGTATTTTTGGATTCGGGTGCGGGTGCGAGTGCGGCGATTAAAAAATTATTAAAAATATTTTTATTTATATTTTTAATATATTGCTAACTATCTTTTTCACATTATATAAACATATACCAAATTTAAAAGTAATAGTTATAACATAACGTTCATAAATTAAATACAATCCACTTAATACCCTTTCTCAATCAAGACAAAATTAAATTAAATTAAATTAAATCCTTAATACCCCCACTTAATAAAGCCACCTTCACGTGGGTTTGAAAATCATTTTTTTTATTCCCTTTTTGCCCTCAGTTATTTTTGTTTTGATAAACTTTTTGCCTTCAGTTAGCACAATTGTCGAAGTAGCAAGAAAAGTAGGGCCTTGTAGTGGCAAACGGAGAGACAGAGAGAGAGAGAGACTTTCTTTTCTTCTCTTCTCCGACTTTCTTTTCTTCTCCTAATAATTCTAGCATCTTTCCTCTCCATCTTTGCTGGCTCAAAAGACAGTCAGTCACAAAGTTTTTATCCATTTTTTGTTTGTTTTCATTTTCTTGTTTGACGCCATACGATGTGTTTCGGCGGTTTCGGCTGATACGGACCGAATCAGCACGAATCAACCCGATTCGGCGCAAGTCGGGTCAAGTCTGCGTCGCGTCGACGCGAATCGTGAAAAAAAAAAAAAAAAAAATGGATGTGGCACCAAAGGTGTAGGTAGCGGCGTCCCTTGCGAGTCGGATGCGGGTGTGGTGGCCGTTTTGCCACGTTCGTGCATCCCAGGTCACAGCCTGCCAAATAAGATAGTTATGAAAAAAGGGTATGGTAAAAATTTTGGTTTTAAATAACTCTTAGATTTATGCTGCTAGGAACTGACTTTAATGACAAAATTAATCAGTTTACCTACTTGAAAAAATCACAAGGAGATTTGAAAGTGATTAATAAATTTTACACATAGGCACAAATTCTATTTATTAATTGCTGCTTAACTATAGCTCATGCTGGTGACCTTATTTAGAAGGAGTAAAATTCACCTCCTTCTTCAAGCATGTTTCCCTAATTTCATGATAGGAAGGTGGCTTAAGGCCAATTCCAAATCTGGAGATCATATAAACCATTCACACAAACTCCGGATTTTTAACATAATTAAAAGGAATGGATGTGGTTTTTTTATTATTATTTTATTAGCCACATTAGCATCTACTATGCCAACGATGCACTTCATTTGCCACGTATGCATTTTCTGTTAGTAGGTTAACGGCAGGAACCAAAACGAAAACGATTTTTTGATTTTAGGGATTGAAGTAGGGGCAAAATCAATTTAGAGACCAAAATGAGAATAGGCCCAAAACGTAGGGACCAAAAGTGTATTTTCGCCTTTTTTTTTAATTACCCACCCGATATACTACCTGTCTCCCGATAACTCCTTCTCCTTCTATTCCTCTGTGTAGCCTAAGGCTTAAGCTATTCTCTTTGCTTTGTTTTAGTCCTTATTTTTTATGCCCAACTCCTCTTTATGCTCTTCGACAACTTCATAGCATGAACAGCTTTCTATACGACTCAATGCTTCTTCTATCATCACTGATGACCATAGCTATGGCAATGGGAAAGCCATTAGGAGATACTTGGAAAACGTTCACGAGAGATTAACTAATGTTGTCCGAGTCAACTATACGATTGAAAGAATAGTGAAAGCTATAGCAACGATCCACCTATGGTTTCCTTCAATTGAGCAACTAGATTTGCACAATTTAGGCACCACAATTAGTTGAAATTTTTGTTGGGTAACCCAAAATCACAATTTTGACTGAGAATTCATAGAGTCAATGCAACCAAAAATCAAACCCAAAATAATGATACCTATGCAAGAGACGCGGAAAGGGGGGGGGGGGGAGAGAGAGAGAGAGAGAGAGAGATAAGATCAAAGAATAACATTCTTTGATGTCTAATTATGCATCTATGGTACCATTGATGCTTCACATACAAAAAAAAAAAAAAATGTTAAAAATAGAGGAATAGAAAACAGAGATTTAGAGAGAGAAAAATAAACAGGGAAGAAGAAAAGAGAATGTGTCAATGTGGGGGTAGTTCCGTAGGTTGGGTAGATGAGATATAAATAGTATGACCGCGTTTTGACTTTTCATTTGACTACCACTTTTTTTTTATAAATAATTTCTTTTATTATGGTTTATGAAGACTACAGTAAACTTATCTAAATACCTTATTGTCATCCAATTGAGTGTGTGTGTGTATATATATATGTAACACAAAATTTAATAATAATAACAATTATAGAACACATGATTTAAAAATTTTCTTTTAATTAATAGTTAAAGGTAGTGTATATATGTTTTTTTTTTTTTAAATAAAAAATTTATGGTATTACATCAGCTTTATAAAACATTGCTCTTTTCCCATATATTGGAAATTTGGTATTTATAAGTAGACTGTGTTAAGAAATAAATAAATAAATAAAAATAAAAATAAAAAACTTTGTGTAGCTCTTTTAAACAAACAAACAAAGACACATACTCACATAAGGGAGAGGGACATAAAGGCACACCACAAACTCTACTCAAACTAGCCGAAGGGCCTACGCATTGTGTGGATAATGTTGTAAGTTGCTATATGAGAAGTTTAGATAGAATGTTCAACATATTTTTAAGTAATAACATGAAGTAACATCTTTTTCCCAATTCTAATAATTGCAGTTAAATATTCAATTAGAATTGCTTACTATACTAGTGACATTAGCTAATTAAACATTATATAAGAAGCTCACTTGGTCTTGGTGATGTAGAGATATAGAACCAAAAAAGGGTGAGTTAGACTCATTAGAATGCATGGTCTCAAATCTCCTTATTTCCCAATATCAATATTCATGTAAAAGAAAAAAGGAGTTTATATGGTGTGCCAAAACATTAGTATTTTACTGATCCAGTCAATTCCTCCACCAAAGGGAAGATGGAACAGAATTCACCTAAGTTTATGATTTGCAGAATATGACACCCGTGCTACATTGAAGCATAAATGTATTGCTCATTTTTCCTGCAACCAAACCATTAAAATTAGGAGAAATTTTTTTTCAATTATCTTTTAGTCACAACTTGAATTAAATCACATATAAACAACACCCAGCCTATTAAAATTAGAACCTTAAAACTCATTTAGCCACAAAGTCTCCATAAAATTTTTGGACTAATAATGGGAATCAGACAAACTGACCCCACACTATGCAATATTGAAATAACACAAAACTTAATTAGTTTTGCTTATAAAAATTTAAGCTCTATCTATGGGAAAAAAAATGTTAGGAAAGTACGATCAATGGGCCATATATGTGTTTTCTACAATCTGTTAATATAATAAAATGGATGTCCTCTTTTAAGCTCATTACTGACCCAAACGCTACAATCCATTAAAAATCCAACATTATTACATTCTAATTAAAATAAGAATAAAGATTTGTAAATTCTTGGCACTAACTAACTAATAATACATCTCCTTAATTTGTATGTGTCCCACATTTGGCGTGTGTAACTCCAATATAAATTGCATGTCCATCTTAACAATCTTTGCAAAGGTAGAAATTTTTGGACAAAGATAGGGGAAATTTGGTTCAAGGATTTCTTCAAATACTATTAGAGGAATTGAGAAAGGAAAGAGAAAAACAGCCCAGCAAACCTCACTTTGTCACTGCTAGTAAAGAGTACTTTGGACGCAACAATTGCATTGGCAGCTTCTGTATAGTCAAAGTAGACATTGAAACTAGTTTGGCCACATGTGACATTGGAATTGTAATTGTACTGTAGCCCTCCATAGACATAACATGCCATTAACTGATCCGCAAAGCCTGCAAAATTAAACCATTAATGAACATGAGAAAATGAAATTTGGAAGTCAGATGTATGGCATAATTAACTTAGCTATAACATTAGTGTTTGTGTGAAGTTGACTTGAACTTGCAAAAGTGAGTGAGACATTTTATCAAACACATGGTTTGCTTGTTCCAAATGGGAATGAGATGAATGTTTTGCAACATGAATCCACCCAAAAATTACACCTAAGACAAAATAAGCACAACTAAGTAAAATTAGCACTGTGGGATTGCAACCAACTACTTGAGCAGTTAAGCCTATTTATAAAGGTATTATAGAGAGCAACTAATGAGCTTGCAGATGTACCAGTGCCTGAAAATTTTTAAATGTAATGTGACATGTGTTTTCAACATTGTACCCGCATGATGCAAGACCAAGTTATAAATTATAGAAACGGTGTGAGTCAGTAAATATATCAACCAATAAAGAAATCAAAGCAAAACAAACAAACAAACCACTCCGATTACCAAACAACAGGAAAAAAAATGAATAAGCAAAGTTAGTTTGTACCTCTTATGATGTAGGATACAATTTACTATTTAATTATTGTAATTTATTATTTTTGGTATTTTTTATGTAAAAAAACGTTATTTTAGGTTTAGGTGATTTATTTCCTTGTTTTTAGGTGCATTTAATGTTTTTTAGGTTAAATTTGATTCCTATTATGGTTAGGTATCAATTAGGAGTTATTTTAGATTATATTTTCATATCTGTCAAGTTTTAAGGAGCCCTTAAATAGGCCCTAAGTCTGTAAACGTTTTTCATAGTTTATTATCAATAAAAATTCAGACTTGTGTCTATTGTGTTCTCTGGTGGATTCCAGACCTATCACCTTGTGGATTCAAGGAACCCCTCGTGGATTCGAGGTTTACTACCTAGGAACTAACAGTTTAGTTTCTGTTCCATCAAGAGATGTACATATACAAAGTAATACTCTAGCTCTTTCATACGGATTTCTTAACATTCTTTGGCCGATTTTTTCTGACTTTGACATCGGAGGCTTTGTGGCAGGCACCACACCGATGACCCACGTTTCTTCTTTTTATTACTCATTTTTCAGGGTCGGGTTGGCTGAGGACGACTCCAATCTAGACGATCACACTTGACTAACGATTCAGACTTCATCAGTTTGGCGCCATCTGTGGGGAAGTTTACTCTTCAACACGTGATTTGAGAGTACTGTTCCATTCAACTCACAAGTCTAGATGGAATCCAATACTAGCCAAGATCCTGCTGTGTTGGCGATGAAGACAGTAACAAGAGACGAACCAGCACTCCAGAAGAGGCGAACTTAGATCTCCTCAGGGAGATGAGAAAGGAGATGGACGAATTGAGAAACGCCATCAAAGGAAAGACGGACCAGAGTTTGGACAGGATAGTCAGGAAGACAGATTCACCCTTCACCGTGGCCGTCCAAGAGTGCCCAGTGCCCTCCAAGTTCCATCTACCTCAGATAGAGCCCTTCGACGGGCTAAAAGACCTGCTGGATCACCTAAATACATTCAAGACAACTCTGGGTCTTCAGCAACCCCCTGACGAGATTTTGTGCCGCTCCTTTCCCACTACCCTCAAAAGGGCAGCCAGTGAGTGGTTTAACAAGTTGCCAACGTCATCCATTAATAACTTCGAGCAGCTAAGCAACTCCTTTGTCCATTATTTTGTCGGCGGGCAACGTCCAAAAAGGACTGTTGACCATTTGCTCACCATCAAACAAGGAGAGAAGGAACCTTTGAGGTCTTATGTAACACGCTTCACCTGAGGAATGCTGGAGGTAGATGAAGCAGACGATAAGGTACAGCTTACGACCTTCAAGGCAAGGTTGAAGTCAAGAGATTTTGTGGCTTCCTTGGATAAAAATCCCCCCAAGACGATGGCAGAGGTGTTATTGAAAGCACAGAAGTATATGAACATTGAAAAAGCTCTGGTAGCCATAGATGGAGCAGAAAAACCAAGGAAAAGAAGAAGGAAAAAGAGGACAATTGAAGCGGAAAAAAAAGAGATCGAGCTGATTGACAGAATGACGAAGGAAATAGATGGAAAAAGGACAAGAACCCTCGTCCAATGAAGTTCACACCATTAGTGATGCCTATTGACCAGATTTTGACGGAAATAAGAGACGAACCATCTCTTAAATGGCCAAGGCCACTTCATTCATTGCCTAGTATGCGTGATAAGAGGAAATACTGTCGTTTTCATAAAGACCGCGGGCATTATATAGAAGATTGCAGAGATCTGAAGGAGTAGATAGAAGAACTTATACGGAAAGGGAAACTACAGCAGTATGTGAAAAGGGGAGATTCCAGCAAATACGGTCAAAAAGGTCAGCATGGGGGTTCCCGAAGAGATGAAGACCACCCACCACCTCGTCCAAGAATGCACTAGGGGAAATAAAAACTATCACGGGAGGACCAACCACAGGGGGATCGTTCAGATCCCTTAGAAAGTCACACCAAAGGCAGGTAAACAGTGTTTATAGCCTACCTCCTCTGAAGTAAAGACAGACAAATCAAGACATGTACTTCTCAGAAGAAGATGCCAGGGGAGTAAAGCGACCTTATGATGACTCATTGGTCATTATGGTCATGATCGAGGGGTTCAATACAAGGAGAGTTCTGGTAGACAATGGGAGCTCGGTTGACATTATCTACCTTTCTGCCTTCCAGCAATTAAAACTAGACCCTAAAAGGTTTCGTCCTTTCGAGTCCCCCCTCCAGTTTCAGTGGAGACAAGGTATACCCCAGGGGGATAGTGACATTAACAGTCACGGCAGGTTCATACCCCCTCCAGGTAACCAACAAACACAATTTTCTGGTGGTAGACTCACCCTCATCCTACAATGTGATCATAGGATGACCTACCCTCAACCGCTGGAAAGCTGCTACTTCCACATACTGTTTGAAGGTAAAATTTCCAATAGAACAGGGGGTCGGAAAGATAAAAGGAGACCAGGTGTTGGCAAGGGAGTGTTACCAGGCCGTCCTGGCCTCAAAAGAGAACCACACGTGGATAATCGAGGAAAAAACACCAGAGATTGTCGAGAAGCTAGAAACGATGGAGTTGGTTGAGGGAAGTCCATCGAAGACGACCCAAATAGGGATGAATCTAAGTCCAAGGACGAAGGAAGTGATCATCAACTTCCTGAAAGATAACCTCGATGTATTTGCTTGGAGCCACGAGGATATGCCAGGGATCCCAGCAAGCATCATCCAACATCGCCTGAATGTAGACCTAGAGAAGAAGCCCGTCCAGTAGAGAAGAAGAGTCTTTGCCCCCGAACGAAACAAAGTAGTAATGGATGAAGTAAATAAGTTGCTTGCTGCAAATTTTATTTGGGAAATCCACTATCCTGAGTGGTTGGCCAACGTGGTCATGGTCAAAAAAGCATAGAGAAAGTGGAGAATGTGTGTCGATTTCACAGATCTAAATCAAGCCTGCCCAAAGGACAGTTTTCCCTTGCCCAGAATTGATCAGCTGGTAGATTCTATCATCGGACATAAACTTCTCACTTTCATGGACGCATTTTCTGGATATAACCAGATACAAATGGCCGAAGAAGATTAAGAAAAAACTGCTTTTGTCACCAATCAAGGACTCTACTACTACAGGGTCATGCCTTTTGGATTAAAGAACGCAGGGGATGCGTATCAAAGATTGGTGAACCAGATGTTCAAAAAACAGATTGGGAGAAATGTGGAGGTATACATTGATGAAATGCTCGTCAAGAGCAAAAAGGAAGAGGATCACCTAGATGACCTCAAGGAGACGTTTAACACACTCAGACAGTACAGCATGAAGTTAAACCCGTCCAAATGTGCTTTCAGGGTTTCCTCAAGGAAATTCCTCAGGTTTATGTTGTCGTGAAGAGGAATTGAAGCAAATCCCGAAAAAGTGAGGGCTATCCTCGAGATGTCCTCACCAAAGAAGATCAAAGAAATACAATCCCTCACAGGAAGAGTGGCAGCCCTCAATAGGTTCGTCTCTAAGGCAACAGACAAATGCCTTCCTTTCTTCAAGACCTTGAAGAAAGCATTTGCTTTGATGGAGGAATGCGAAACAGCGTTTCAAGAGTTGAAGCACTACCTGAGCAACCCCCTACTCTTAAGTTTGTCCGTCCAAAGAAGGCGAAGACTTATTCTTGTACTTGGCAGTATCTGTCACGGCAGTCAGTGCAGCTTTAATCAGAGAAGAAAACAAGGTGCAATTCCCTGTGTACTATGTCAACTAGGCTTTCTAGGGTGTTGAGTCGCGATATCCGCGGATAGAGAAGATCACCTTCGCCCTAATAGTGGCTTCAAGAAAACTTTGTCCGTACTTCCAAGCTAATCCTATCATAGTAATGACGGACCAGCCAATCAAAAAAGCGATGAACAAACCTGAGGCCACAGGACGAATGGTACAATGGGCCATCGAGCTCAGCCTATTTGATATAGAATACCGTCCACAAACGGCCATAAAATCTCAGGCATTGGCCGATTTCATAGCAGAATTCACCACCCCCAAGAAGGTAGGCGACCAAGAAGACCTTTGGACGATAAACACTAACGGATCGTCCACTTAGAAATGAGGCGGAGCAGGTGTTGTTATCACCTCCCTTGAAAAGGATGTTCTCAAGTATGGGGTCCAGCTCAAATTCCCTATAACTAATAACGAAGCGGAGTATGAGGCCTTGCTGATAGGACTAAGAATAGCTCGGGCACTTGGAGCTGAAAATATCGTGCTTAAGAGTGACTCACAGCTCGTCATAGGGCAAGTTAGAGGAGATTTCAAAGTAAAAGAGACAAGAATGCAGAAATACCTCAAATTGACGAACCAGCTGGTGAGTACCTTTCATCGTGCAGAGTTTGTTCAGATCCCACGGGATCAGAATGTAGAAGCTGACGAGGTAGCACGGAGTGCCTCAGCAGATAACCGGGATAAGATGAATGATTGGAGGCTGGAAGAACAAAACTCCCCTAGCATCAAGGAGCTTCAAACTTTTCCTGTGCACACCCGCTCAAGATGGATGAGTCCAATTTTGTCGTTCCTCCGAGATGGACGATTACCACCAAACCCTGAAGAAGCCAAGAAGATCCAAAAGCGTACTGCCCAGTTTACAATACTAAATGACGAATTTTACAAAAAAGGCTACTCCCGACCTTACTTAAGATGTATAGAAGAGGAAGAGACCAAGTATGTCCTAGAAGAAGTACACGGGGGGGTTTGCGGAGATCACATAGGGTCAAAATCCCTAGTCAAGAAGATCATGAGGGCAGACTACTTCTTGCCCACGATGCAGCAAGATGCAACAGATTTCGTGAAGAAGTGTGACAATTGCCAAAGGTATGGGAATGTTCATCGAGTCCCAGGAGAAAAAATGACAACCATTTCCTCGCCCTGGCCGTTTGCACAGTGGGGGATCGACATTATGGGCCCCCTACCACAGGGAAAGAGACAAATGAAGTTCCTACTCGTCGCAATTGACTACTTCATGAAGTGAGTCGAAGCAGAAGCTCTTGCAACGTTCACAAAGGCAAAGGTACAAAATTTTGTATGGAAAATATTGTTTACAGGTTCGGGATACCAAGGATGATCATTTCAGACAATGGTCGTCAGTTTGACAATCATAGGTTCAGATCATTTTGCTTGAGCCTAGGTATCAAAAACAAGTACTCATCACTAGGACATCCTCAGGCCAATGGACAGACGGAAGTAACCAACCGAACCTTGCTTAGGATTATCAAGTCCCGGTTAGTGAGGGTAAAGGAAGCATGGCCCGAGGAATTACCAAGTGTCCCGTGGGTTTACAGGACGACAGCAGGAACACCAACAGGAGAGACACCATTCAACCTAATGTATGGCATAGAAGCAGTCATCCTGGTCGAAGTGGGGCTCACTAGCCTCAGGAGGGAGTTCTTTGACGAGCAAAGCAATGACAATCAATTGAAGCAGAACCTGGATTGTCTAGACGAAGTCAGAGACCAAGCCTCCCAAAGAATGGCCAAGTACCAGCAGAAGATAGCCGAATACTACAATCGGAGAGTGAAGTTGAAAAGATTCAGCATCGGAGATCTCGTCCTTTGGAAAGTGACTCTTGCAACAAAAGATCCAAATCAAGGCAAACTAGGTCCAACTTGGGAAGGGCCCTATAGAGTCGTCCACTATTCACGCCAGGGAAGTTACCATCTAGAAGACTCAGAAGGAAAAAGGCTACCTCGTCCATGGAATGTTGAACATCTAAAGAGGTATTACGAAAAGGAGTCATAGCCTGATTGTAAGCAGTTAACATAATTTGATTTCGTGCTTTTTTATGTAATAAGTGATTATTCAGAATTTCCTAAGTTGTTATTCAGCATTTCACAAGTATTATCTAGCAATTTATGCGCTTTAATTATTTCCTCCTCAAAAGACCAAAATGGTTGTCCAAACTAGAAAGACGATAAAATTCCTTAAATGGATGTACATCGTCCAAATCGAAAAAATGATAAAATTCCTTAAATGGATGTACATCGTCCAAATCAAGAAGACGATAAGATTCCTTAAAAGGATGTACATCATCTCGATCAAAAAGGCGATAAAATTCTTTAAATGGATGTACATCGTCCAAATCAAAAAGACGATATGGTTCCTCAAAAGGAAATACATTGTCCAAACGAAAAGAAGGTAAAATTCCTTGAACGGAGGTACATCGACCTAATGAAAGCCGGTCAAATTTCTTAGCTACATAAACATTGCCCAAACGAAAGATTTTTTACAAAGCATCGTCCTCTAACAAACCTTACATTCAAGTAAAAATAGGGCAAAATCTTGTAAGTCCATAAAGGACGAGGATAAACAAATATGCCAACAAAATTTTTCTAAGTCCCCAAAGGGAAGAAGAACATCTAGAAGTAAATCCTAGCAAGACACAAGCAAGAGATATCAATCAACCAAGAAGGTAAAGGTAAATGCACAGACATATTATATAAAATTAAACTGTTCAAAAAGCCCCAAAAACAGGTAGGGCATCCAAATATCAGGTGTCTAGTAGCCCTAAAACATATAGGCCACATCAACCAAAAAAAAAAAAAAAACTTTTATAAGGGGCAACAGGTTCAAGCTTGGGGGGCATCGTCATCGTCATCGTCCTTGTTAGCCTAGGAAGGTTCCGCACCAGTAGACGCCGCGATCTAGGTTGATGCCTAGGTTGCCTCGTCCTCCTCGATCTCTTTATCAACAGCTTCAAAATCCAACTCCTCGAGATCCGTGCCAGGGCCGTGCTTAATCAGGTATCTCCTCAGAAGTTCGAAACCTTTGAAATACCACTGAAACAGTATAGTGTTATATTCGTCTGTGGTTTGGAAGGTTATATTTGTCTGTGGTCTGGAAGGCGGTGACGGCCTTAGCTACGGAAACCTTCATCCTTTAAGCAATCGTTGCAAGGAGTTCGTCCTTTGCTTTACTAATTGCTTCTCGGACTCCAGCTACTCAGTCAAAACTTTGATTTGTTCCTTGGAAGTGTTGAGAGCATCCATAGCAACGATCAAGTCTTTCCGTAACCCCGAAGCTTCAGCCTCCAACGCCTCCACCTTCGAGTTAGCCACGACGGCCTTCTCCTCATTTGCCAAATACTGGGTAGTGATATGCATTATTTCTTCCAACACCTTACAACGAAAAGTTTCATCAAAGTCAGTAAACACAGTTAAACGCTTAAGGACGAAGCAAAAAAGGACGAGGATAAGAAGGATTACCTGCACGAGCTTATGGACGTGACGACTCACCATCTCATGGGAGGGTACGCTTGAAATCTCTTTCATCTCCCCGGGAGTAAGGAGCTCATTGGCACAGTCCATGGTTGTCTCGGCATCGGACCAAACACTAGAACCAATCTTTTCTTTTCCTTTATTCCCTATCTTCTGCTTCTTCAAAGGACGGACAACCTCCTCAATAGAAATGCCAAGAGAAGCTGCCTGACCCTCCTCTAAGTCCAAGGCAGGGGTGGACGAACCTCTCTCCACCGTTTCTTTCTCTTTCTCTTTTTCCTTGTCTGTAATCCTTAACCTTTTGGCCAATGTTGGAAAGGGGCTCGTTCTTCTTCTCTTTAATCTTCTTGTACATCTCCTTGTTAAACTTGGTTGTCATCTCTAGACCAAAGAAAACAGAGAGTTAAGATGAAGAAAAAGTGGAAAAGACAATCCCATATGCCAAGGCAACTCACGTTTTCTCTCTTCCTGGTCAAGTGTACTGAGGACGTAAAGAGAAGGCTCCGGCCCTAAGCAATGACGAGCTAACGTGCGTGGATCAATTAACTCGTCAAAATCATCAATAGTCCTTGCGTACTTGATTGCTGCTTGAACCCGCTCCTCAAACTTACTCTCGAGCTCAGGACGCTCCTTTACTGCAAAATACAAAACCAAGAAAGGATCAGAAGTAATGACCAATATAAACAAGGAGTTAGAAAAGAGAAAGCATCTCATGAGGGGCAAACGCACCAAGCAAAGGGGTCTCCCACCGGCGCAGCAACCTAGGGACATCCCCCCAAAAATCATCAGAAAGAGTCTCCCAACCGTCACCCGACACAAAGAAATATCTAGATTTCCAATAACGGAAGGATGACGGAAGATCAACGATAAGACGTGACTTTCTATCCCAAGGTACAAACTCATAATACCCAAACTCCTTGGATTCTTTCAAACGATAGAGATGGACGAACTCATTCAGCGTGATCATGTCTCCATCGGCAATGGTCGTCCAAATCACCATACAACTTATGACAATTCTCCATGAATTAGGCATAAGCTGCCCTAGTGCAAGGTTTAGGTAGTGAAGAAGCTCCATGATAAATGGATGGACGGGGAATCTGAGGCCGCAAGAAAACGCAGCCTCGTAAAAACAAACTTCCCCGTGAGCAAAGGCATAAGCCTTCTCACCTTTTCTAGGAAGACGAGCCCTAGTCTCCTTGGGAAACTGGAACCTATCCCTAAACTTGCTAAAGACCTCTATTTTCAAAGAACATTTTTCCTTAAGGGCATGGAAAGGACGGGGAACGGCTGGAGCAGGAGGATGAGAAGACGAGGGCATATGAGAAGGCGCAGAGGTGGCTGTGTCTACCCCGGCCCCTTCCCCGCCGACATTAGAAAACTCTCCAAGTCACCTGACCTCACCTCGGACCCCATATTTTCCCTCCTTAAGAACCCTCAAACAAATTTAAACCAAACTTGAGATTTATGCAATAAAGGGTATAAATCACCCAACACCAAAAATAAGCCACTACCACCAAAAACAAAACCCTCAATCTATGGGTATGAAACACTAGATGAAAACACACCCAATGGGTCGCTAGAAGATTCTACTAACGCCCCTAAGCGAGCAAAAAGAAATGCGACAAAGGGGGAGGTGCGCTTAACTTTAGAGTAACCCACCATTAAAGGAAACAACACAACTCGAAAAGGGGAAAGGGAAGTACAGAAAGAAAAAAGGAACTCAAAAGATAGGAATAGAAGTAAAATTCAGAAAGGAAAAGAGTGTAAATAAAGGGCGTACCTGGAAATTAGGGAAGAAACTGAGAAGACTAAGAGAAAAATGTGCAACTAAGGAAGTCAGAAAAACCAATCACAGAGAGAAGATGAAGAAGTGAGAAAAGGAAGGCAAAAATCAAAAGGTTTTGCCTTGAAAAATGCGGGAAACCTGAAAAGGTTTTCACCGGAAACAAGACCCCTCGGCCAATCAAAATCAAACACGTGGCCACGATGTGTGCCACGCCGCCACAAAGCAATCAATGAGGGAGCAGAACCCCAAGCACTACAACCGCCAAAAAAAAATATATATATCCTTTCGTATTCCTGTGACCGTCCAAAGTGTGGACGACCTTGAAATAGGGGGGCAGCTAATAGACCCAATCATACCATCGTCGTCCATATCATGGGCAAGGATGAAGAGGATTCCCAGATTCGTCCAGCCAGTAATGGTCACCAAACAAGGACGAACTAATCCATCCTCGCTCATTAATGAATCGTTATAAAGTAATGATTAGCCTCTATACCGTTGGGAGGATAACCCACCATTAACACCCTGTAGAGGCGTTACCAAGAGAGAATAAAGTCACCATTAAGGCTCCACCAACGGCTAGAAGGAGGCACCTATGTACATGTATATATAGCCATGAAATCCAAAAGAGAGGTACATATACAAAGTAATACTCTAGCTCTTTCATACGGATTTCTTAACATTCTTTGGCCGATTTTTTCTGACTTTGGCATCGGAGGCTTTGTGGCAAGCACCACACCGGTGACCCACATTTCTTCTTTTTACTACTCATTTTGCAGGGTCGAGTTGGCTGAGGATGACTCCAATCTGGACGATCACACTTGACTGACGATTCCGACTTCATCAAATAGTACGTAAATTTGTTGGTTTTTTTGTTGATTTTAAAATAATTTGTCGCACCTTATTATTTCTTTTCAAGTTTCTTTGGTTCAGTCATCTTAAAATAAAATAATTGAAGACCCGTTTGTTTTTTTTGTTAATCACTATAATGTCGATTGTTTAGTACTAATAGTAGATTTGTTTGTTTTTTTGTTGATCTTAAAATAATTTTTTGTGTTCTATGATCTCTTTTCAAGTTTCTTTGTTTTTGCCATCTTAAAATAAATTATATTATTCACTATAATGTTGATTGTTTAGAACTAATAGTAGATTTTTTTTTTAATTGATTTTTAATTAACTTGTCATGCTCTATAATTTCTTTTCAAGTTTCTTTGTTTCTATCATCTTAGAATTACAAAAATTTTGAACTAAATTTCTGATCAATAATTTCTCTTTAAATTTTTCTAGATGGAAAGTGATGACTACAATAAATATGGACTATGGTGACAACACTTTTTGTCACGAAATATCCTTATTTCGTCGTCTAAGACATATGGTGACAAAACAACATTCATCACATAATCTCAGTCACTAAATGTCATGGTGATGAAAATTTTTGTCACTAATGTGCTTAAATTTTTTAAATAAAAAAATGATAGGCGATGAAAATATTTCGTCACCAATTTAAGTGTGCGTTTGGCAAAAATTATTTTTGCCAACTTATTTTACTATTTAGCTTATTTTTTCTACTTATCATGAATCTCACTGCACTTTTTGATACTATTTATAGGTCTCACTGTATTATTTCAGCTAACTTTTATATTTATCTACAGTACTTTCAGTAAAAAAAGTTTTCAATTTTATCAAAATAAGCGGATCTCAAACGGACCCTAAATATTTTTAGAAATGAAATATTGACTTCGTGACCATCTTTAAAATTTTTATAGTATTTGGTGACAAATATTTCTTTTTCTCACTCAATGTTATCATTTAGATATGAAATTATTTTTCCTCACTGGATTTTGTCACTGTAGTCCACATTTGTTGTAGTGTGAGATGAAGCTTACTAACACTAAGTATGAAGAAGAAGACACTACTTAGAAGATGACCTTGATGAACTGGCAGAAATTTTGTAGCCAAAAAAGACTATCTAAGTCTAAGAGTAAGACAAATGACAAAGATCACAAAAGAAGGAGGACTTCAAGCGTTTGACATTTTTTTAGTTAGTTCCTAAAAATATAGAGAAAAACATACTTGCAAATGCAAGAAGTGTGGAAAGGAATATATTGCTATTGAAGCATATAATATAAGAAAAAAAACACAAGGGATGTTGGCCAGCTTATACTTGGCCAAAATACAATGTTTGTAAGTTCACCTAAATTTGATCCTGCAAAATTTAGGAACTTGTTATGTGTTGCAACCTACAATTACATGCATAAATTACCTTTCAGTTTGTTAAGTATGTTGGTATATGAGCAATATTTTCTTACTTGTGTGTTGATGTCCCATGTATCTCTAGAAATACTACTAACAATGATATGATTAAGATGTATAAGAGAGAAAAAGAAATGATGAAGTTTTTGTTGACATCTGCTCGTGGTAGAGTTTGTTAGACATTTGATTTATGGTCATCTAATTAGGTCTTACAGAAGAGGGTGTTGAACTTTTGCTATATGCCGCCACCATATAATGGTGTATATTTGTTTGAAAATGTCTATAAATTGTTATCTATGTGAGACATTGAGAATAGGATTTTTTTTGTGTGACATTAGACAATGCTTTCGCTAATGATGTTTTTGATGACATGCTAAGAACTCAGTTGATATATAAGAAAGCACTTATTTGTAATAGTGATTTTTTTTTTTTTTCATCTTCGTTGTTGTGCTCTTATTCTCAATTTAGTTGTACAAGATGGTTTGAAAGAAATTAATGTTGTTATCCAAAAGATTCGTGAAAAGCATAAAGTATGTTAGAGGCTCACAAGGGAGGAAATTTTTATTATTATTATTATTATTATTATTATTATTATTATTATTATTATTATTATTTTATGAATATGTTAAGCAAATGGATTTGGATGGTAAGAAAGGTTTAGGGCAAAATGTGCGAACTAGATGGAATTCTACCTTTTAATTCTTCTAAGAGTTCTCTTTTATCGACGTGCCTTTCAACACCTAGAATTAATTAATTATAAGCGTAAATGCACTTTTAGTCCCTACATTTTGCACTTTTTCCATTTTGGTTCCTACATTTTATTTTTACCACTTTTAGTCCCTAAATCAATTAACGCCTGACATTTAGGTCTTTTCCGTCACCCAACTAATAGCAAAAGCTGACGTGGCTGACGGTAGAATAAAAAAAATAATATAATCATACAGAATATAATGCCACGTCAGCATAAAAATTTTAAAAATTAATTTATTAATTTTAACTAAATAAAAAACAAAATTAAAACTCAAAAATCACTAAAATTAAGATCTAAAAAGTATCTTGAACAAAATTAAAAAAAAAAAAAACAAAATATTCGGAAAATTCTGAAAAACATGTTTTTTCCCCAATCTTTGGTTGGAAACATGTTCAGACTATCTCTTTCTTCCAATTCCATTTCCAATTACAATTCCTAACTAAAACCAAACAAATCCTTATAAACCAATTTCTCTTCTCCACTTATCAAAAAAAAAAAAAAAAAATTTCTCTTCTCCTATCTCTGAGCTATTCCACAATCCCCATCAAATCTCTCCAAACCTCAATCTCTACCTCTCAATCTCGCTCTCTCGGCAAAGGTGATGACAGTGGCGAAGGCGACGGCAGAGGCTTGAAGACTAAAGATGACAACGGCGGCGACTTGAAGATTGGTTGTTCTGGGTTTTGCTCGCATGAGTTTTGGATATAGATCGATGCTTCGGTGCTTGTTCTGAGTTTTTCTAGGTTTCAAACCAATGCTCCGCTGTTGCTGCTGCTGCTCCCCTGTCGCTCAGCGCAGCACTCTAACCCCTCTACCCTTTTTTCCCTTCACGATTTCTCTCTCACAAACCATATTTACTCTCTCCTTTCCAACCAAACCAAGTCAAGACAAAGAAAAATAAAAACAACAAAAATCCATAACAATATCCACGAACCCAGATTTGCTCTATCTCTCTCATGAACCCAGATTTACTAACAATATTTATCAGCTCCTAGAAAATTCTTTTTCTTGTATATTATTATTATTTGCTGTCTTTGGGTTCAAATCTGAGCTGCTGACATGTTTTTGTTTTTATTTATGTGTGTGATTTCCAGTGTAAGATGTCTGGGAAGTGTGTTGATGTAGTTCGGATCAAATGTGTTTTTTCATATGGGTATCTATAAAAATTTAGGATTCTGTTGTGTCTCGGTGGTGGTGTCGACTGGCTTTTGGTGGTTGGGTTGAGTTTAGGTTGTTGTTGGCTTTGGTGAGTTGTTGGTGGTGGTGGTGATTACTAGTCATGGGCATGATGGATAGAGAGAGAGGAAGAGAGAGACATGTGTTCTTGAGTTCTTTGATCTAGGTTCAAGTTTTTGGATCTGGTTTCGAGTTCTTTGATCTGGGTTCGAGTTCTTGTGATCTTCATGTTCATGAGTTTTTTTTTTTTTTAAATATTTATTTTTAATTTAATTAATTAATGTGTGTGATTAAATTATTTTTTTATTCTACCGTCAGCCACGTCAACTTTTGCCATTAGTTGGGTGATGAAAATGACCTAGATGTCAGGCATTAATTGGTTTAGGGACTAAAAGTGGTAAAAATAAAATGTAGGGACCAAAATGGAAAAAGTGCAAAATATAGGGACTAAAAGTGTATTTATGCCTTAATTATAATTTATGCATTGTCCTACTAGTGATGAATGGGAAAAGGCAGAAAAAATTAAAAAGTTCTTGGCTATTTTTTAGGATGCTACATTGGTATTTTCTGGCACAAAATATCCACAACCAACTTATATTTTCTACAAGTTTTCATTGTTTAGTTTACCTTAAAGAAAGAACGTGATAGTGAGGATGAGTATATGAGAAAAAATGGTAGATCAATTACTTGTGAATTTTGAGAAGTATTGGTTAGAATTTAGTGTTGTGTTGGCCATAGCAGTAGTCTTGGACCCTAGGTATAAGTTTCCTTTTATAGATTAGTGCTATTAGAAGCTTTATGGGTATACCAGTTCACTCTAATATTTGAAGGTTTGTGAAAAATTATTTGCTTTCTTTGGAGAATATGTGAGTAATGTTCTTGCACCTTCAACATCTTCTGGAAGGTCTGGTCAAGCTACTCAAGAAATTGAACAATATACTAATTAATAAGGGATCTTTGTTTATGAGGCATGTTATTTTTTTTAATTATTTTTTTTCATATTATGCTATTTATATTCAACTAAGATTGACATCAACTATGTTATTTTTATATGTAGGAATTTGATTATTTTCACAGTATAAATATGGTTAGGCAAATACAAAAAACTCAATTAGAGCTCTACTTGTATGAACCAAGAGTAGATAGGAATGCAAAACTAGACATACATGCTTTTCGGAAAGGAAATGAATTTCAGTATCTAGAACTTGGTGCTATGTCTCATGATGATGTCTCACGATATTTTGAGCATTCATTTTTTTACTGTTGCTTCAGAATGTACCTTTAGTGTTGGGGGATAAGTCATTGATCGATTCAAGAGTGCACTTAAACATGATGTTATGGAGGCTTTGGATTTTAGCAGAAATTGGTTGTATGCAGATATAGATAATATATTTTTTATTTACAGTTAGTTGTATGAGTTTTAACATTTTTTATTTATAATGTTTTGATAAGTTTTTAATGTTTCATTAAAAAAAAAAAATATATGTAGAACTTGCACAATCACAATTGGAAGAGTTCACTAAAGATATAATGAACATGAATATCAATAAGGATGAGCACAAGGAAGACCCCTTCAAAGGAACCCTCAATCTCTTCTAATTCGGTTTCTTAATCTGTGATATCTTCTTATTTTTGATATGGCACTTAGATGGTTGGACGTAGATTTTTCCATCATTGATATTTTGATATGTCATGTAATCATTTTGGTTTTTTAATCTCTTAATATGTGATATCTTTTAGTTTTTGATATGACACTTGGATGCCATGTAATCATTTTGATTTTTTTTTTTTTTATTATGGAACTTTGTCATATTATTGAATTTGGTGGTATGGAGATTGGAATCTCTTGGACCAGTAATTTTATTTTGAATGAAGGAAAGAATTATTTGCTTTTGTTATTATTACTAAATTTTTATAATTGTAACTGAATTTTTATTACTTGATTTATGGTTGTTTTATAATTTTAGATATATGGGAATTGATAACAGATTATTTGGACAAGGTATGGCTTATTAATCAAACAAGTTATTCAGGTCAGTTATAACCTATTAATCATACTAGTTATTAAACGGGTCATTTGGGTCAACCCTAACATGACCTGCTAGTTAAACGGGATATACATGTTGTATCGGATTACCCATTTAATAAAAATGTCATGTTAGGGTTGAGAAATCCTAACTTGGTTAATAAACTAGTCAAGTTTGAGTTGACCATAATGTGAGGGTCCGCACCTCGGGCCCCGTTTTGGTACTGGGCCAAACCCACGTGAATGGATAGAGTCATGTTATTGTCTCTTAGAATGGAAGTTTGACTAATTATATTTTTTCCTTAAGATTAAGGGTTTTACAATGGAGTCACCACTTAATTATTAGAATAAATAAGAAAACCAAAATTGAAGAAAATCCTCATTTTATTGATTAGAGAATGAATGTACATTGATCATAGGAAATTACATGGCTTTGGTCCTAGATACAATATAAGATAAAGTATATGGTTTTGTTTCCTATTTACAATCTAGAGATTGAAAATTACATGGATAAGTACTTGGTCTACTAACCCTTGTTCTAAGTTTGAAGGGGATGTTACAAGGTGGGAAAGTGTTAGGCACTCACCTTGCCTGATGAAACCGGTCTTCTAGACTATGGTGGTCAACATTCATATCATATCATCCAAATCACTCAATTGTATGTTGAATTTTAATGTGTGTGCATGTGATGAACCCTAATTCAATTTATTAATCATTGCATTTGAATTAAAAAAATAAATTCTAGTGCAAGTGCGTGAATGGTGGTATCCTAGAATCAAGGATTTGAGAGAATTATGAAATTAACATGTTTTTCATATTCTGGATGTGGATTTAAGATCAAAGCTAGTGTCATGCTTGAACATGTGATGAATAACCAAGAACATGTGAAGAACACATATGAAAATTTAAGAACATTCAAACATATTCAAAGAATTTAAATAATCATTAGCATGATTTAATCTTAAATTCTCATTATAGCAATTTATAAAAATAAATAATAAATAAATAATAAATAAATAAAAAAGAACAAGTTAGGGAAGGGGTTATACCTGCATGCAAATTCCACATGGTAGAGGAGAAGGCTCTTGGTGGAGGTTCTAAAGGTGAAGTAGAAAAGAAGAACTAGGAGAGAGAGAGTGAGTCTCAAGAAGACTAAGATATGACAAAACTACTCAATTTCACTAGAACTCAAAAGGGGAGAAGAGAGGGTGTTTCTCTATGCCTTGGAATGAAGGAGAGCGGGGTTATATAATAGTGGTGGAGAAAATATGAATGGAAGAGAATTTAATAAGGGTTGACAAAGGATCAAAGAGAATCATGAACCTAGACCCTATTTCAGTATTTAGAGAAAGCTGGTGCATAAAATGTGGAGGTTGGTGGGATTGATGAGTAAGCTAAATGACTAAGCATTCTGTTTTTCCCATAGCTCCTATAACAATCCACAGAGCTAAATTCAAAAAAAAAAAAAAAAATCATATCTTACTCAATTCTGATCGGAATTGTCTTACTCATGTACTTAAATTGAAGCCACAGATGTCTATTTTCTGGAAAAATTAATCTCACTCACATATTCAAAATATTCTAAGAGATATCAATAAAATGGTGAGCAGAGGTCATTTGTCAGAAAATAGTTTTAGCATAATTAACATTAATAAGCCCCAAATTAGTTTCCAATTAACATTAATAAACTCCAATCACTTCCATTTCAGATTTAATCAGTTCCAAATTTACCCCAATTAAAAAGATAATTATACAAATTACTTATTGAATAATTAATGTTTGATAATCTAATTAATCAAGTGTGTGCAACCTTACCATAAGATGTAGTCTTAGCCAATTAAATTATGACATGTCATTAGTTTCAAATATTGATTATAATTATAATCAATAGAAATCAATTGTTCATAATCACATATAGTCATACTCAATTTTGTGATAGTGTATCTCGGCTATTAAAACTTAATTTTGATGATAACTTTCAATCTGATAGTCCGATTAAGGCTCATGATCAGTCAATTTAATCGTTACAACATCAAAATCATTTTAATGAAATGAAATTAAGGATCTAGTGGCCACAATTAAGATGCCTACTTTCAAGGTGATATTACCCTTTTATCCTCCATATGAGGTTAAATACGAGTTGTAAAATGGGATGTCAACACATAATACTTACAACTTGACTCGATGTGAACTTGACACATACGCGAACACGAATGGCCACTCCTAAGTTTAACTGCAAATTTCTTTGCCATTTTGAGTGTTCCTCTCTCTCTCTCTCTCTCTCTCTCTCTCCTAAAATTTCCAAATTCTAGCCTATACAAATAGGCTAGAATTTTTTGAGAGAAGTATAAATCTCTTTTTGGTGAGTTACCAAATAATGCATTTTTTTCCTTCATGGCTTCTTCTTTCTTTTTTTTCTTTTTTTTCTTTTTTTTTTTTAAGCTCTGTAATAGAACCAAACAAAAACTTGGTTGCTTACTCCTTGAACAATTTGAGTTTTGCTTTTGTTTGTTAATGGTTTGGGGTATGTGTTTCTCTTAGTGATACAACCAGTTTTTTTACTGCATGTTTGGCTTCATTTAATTGATCAAGGTGTCATCAAGAATGAATTTTTTTTGTTGTTTTTTGTTTGATGATTGAATGATAATTGATTGGACAAAGGCAATGTGGTTGGTTTTGATATGTGTCTAAATGAACTAGGGTTTTGTAGCCTACAAATATGATCCTTGGACTCTAGATAATAGTTTTATTTTGGTTCTTGGAAATTTTAACAATTAATTCTTAAATCATTTTTGAGATAACGTCATATACTCATATATATGCAACAAGTTTTGTACCCATTAAAATTAACATTCAAATTTAGGTCCCATCATTATAGAAAGCAATAGCAGAAACTTGACTAGAATTCCCAAATATTTAAAACATAATTTTTTTTTAAACCCAAAAATCAGGTTTGGGTACCCATGGATAAAATATTCAGGATTCATGTAACAATCGAGTATGGGTGCTTATTAAGTATAAAAGGAAAACACTAACTACATTTTGAATACTCTTGGAAGACTTGTGAGTTAATCCTGTGAGATCTAAGAGGTTCTGTAACCTTCTAACTCTACAAGCGTCTACCGAAACGAGTTCTACAATCAAGTGCTGGTGATCTAAACATTTGAGTGTGATCTCGAAGTCATAAGCATGGGAACTTATGTGCTGCAAATTCAAGAGAGTAGGGTCCATGGAGTTAGAGCTTGCACTTGGTTGTGTCATTAAGTTCTACAAGTGGTAGCAATAGATTTAGGGTTAAATCTTTTGAAAACTTCAATTATTTCTAGTGGATTTGTTTACCTTGAGGATAATTAGGTCAAATTCTCCCCAAATTTTTACCTCAAGACGGTTCATTTTATTGGTTTTCTTAAGTAATCATATCTGTGTGTTATTTTCTTTTCTACTGTGCATGATATGATTTATTGCTGTTTAACCTAGATCTTACAATTGACCTAAGTAAACACTTCACTAATATATTAGGTTAAAAAATCTGTTTTAAGGGGAACAAACACAATCGATCCCCATAAAAAATATTTGCCTCCTCTATTTTTTTTTTTTTTTTTTTTTGAATAATGACTTTACTGCTTAACTCAAATAGGAGAGGAACAATAAAAACCAGGCTTGGCCCCATCTCTAATCATGGCCTATGTGAAAGTTATTGTCTGATTGTGTGTAATAATTGAATAATGAACAAAAACATGAAAGAGAGAGCATATACAAAGGTTTATGTGATTTAGCTTAATGGACTATGCCCATAGTGAGAAAGCTCTTGGCGGCTATATATTAATATTAAGTACTTGTGTTACAATGAACCCAATGTAAAGTTTATATGCTAAATGATATTTGACTAACTTAGGCTAACCATAGAAGTAGACAAATTGGAGATGAGAACTAGTCCAGACTAGTTTACAGAGCTGCTCATTGAGTTACAAGATGGCTTGAAGAATTGTCCTCTCCAAAAATAAAAGAAAATGATAAATTATCAAAGGACTTTACAAAATACAAAATATCATCAATAAGGGGTTTAATGCTCCAATGGGGGGGCACTTTGGATTCCTTGACATTCAAAACATCTTCTTCTTGTATATTGCCTCTTCAGTATTTAGGCTTTCTGCCAACAAGCATGCACATTGCACAGACCGATTAAGCCACTAGGTTGGTACTAGGGGTGTCAAATGGGTGGGTTTTGGGATAGGCATTATTGGGTTGGGTATATAAAACTCATTTACCCATTAAAACCCATTTAACTATTTATTTCTAACCCAAATCCAACCCAATCCAATTATTATGGGTAAACCCTGTAAGGTTGAATTTAATCAACCATCTTGTTGGCTTTATTCCGTGCTAAATTTGCTTGTAATTTAGCAATTAGTAACCTTGTGTTTAGGTGAGAATCATGTAAGGATAGTGTGTGAGAGAGTGTGAAGAAATGCTCAAGACTGTGTAGTGAAGCAGGGACTCGCGGCTAGATCTTGCGAGTGGCTCACGGCTTGCAAGCTGCCAAAAGATGCACACAAGTGAAGCATGCAGAGAAGCTGAACCATCATGCCAACTGTAGCACTACATGACGAAAAGTCCAGACTGGCCATTCAGTTAGCTCGCAGCTTGGACTTGCGACTCAGTCAAGTCGCGAGGCCAAGTCGCTAGTCCACTCTGTTATGGAAAAACTGATTCTTCGCATTCCTATCTCACTCTAATATAAATACCCCTTATACCCATGAAATATAGAGAGCTTCCAGAGAGAATTTTGAGAGAGAAACCTTAGAGAAAAACAAGAGTGACTCGTCCACAATTTTTACATAGTGACTCTTCAAACTCCTCAACTCTCACCCTTTCCATTGTTACATCCTTGAAAGGTTCTTTAACCAAATCCTTTTCTTACCATATGCATATTTGTGAGAAGGCTATTTGGTGCTTTGGGAAGCAGTTTGGAAGGAACTAATTCATATTGGTTGATGCTATGGGTTATAGCGGAATCCAGTAAGCTAAAGAAGAAATAGGTTCGACGTAACCTCGTTGGAGTAGGAGCTTGGAGGGCTTAGGTACACTCGGTAGATTAGGCTTGGAGGGTCTTCTGCTGTTCATGTATCCCAACTACATTCTTTAGTGGATTATTTATCGCTTGGAGGGCGGAGGAGAGGTTTTACGCCGAAGGCTTCGGTTTCCTCTTCGATAACACATCGTTGTGTTGTCCTTGTGTTTGCATCTCTCTTCCCTTAATCTTTGCCATTTAATTTCTACTGTGGATGTGATTTTATTTGGTTTAGATTATTTATCAATTCTATTAGATGCTTATGTTCATATTCCACACATTAATTGTTTGATAATAAACTTGAATTGATAATTTGGAAATTGGGAGTCTAAACGTTCATAGTGTTTTATACACATATTGAACATTCAAACCCCAACTCACCCAATTACCCAATTATCAAAATTACCAAAATGCCATTAAAGTGAAAATGAACATTTTTCCTTCAAATTCCGTCACTTTCTAACCAACCAAACATAGAATAGAGAAAAAGTTTCTAGCTAACATTTTTCATAGACGAAGCTCTACCATTAACGACGTCGTCTCGAAAGTGTTTGCCGCTGAAGGAACGTGTAGAAATTACAACCACCATTTTCTTAAACAAGTGGTTATGGTTTTAGAATTGGTACTGAGCAAAATCGAAGAGCAAGAGTAGCTGAGGGGTTTGTTTTTGAAGACGAACCTTGATTCCTTAGCCTCAATTCTTCAGGTTTTATAGCAAGGAAGCACAGAGTTGAAAATCACATCGGCTAGAGTTTTGGAAACAATCGCAAATGATGCCGAATCAAAGCTCATAATCACAGAAAAGGAAAACTTATTGGAGGAATTACTCAAACTAATATCTCCAGAAAACGAATCATCTATAATCGAAGCAAGACTGTCATGCTTGATCCGAATCTCAATGCCGAAACAAGGGAGATCAAAACTGGTCCAACTCGGGGCAATAAAATCGGTAGCAAAACTAATTTTGAATCTGAACCCGTCGTCAACGGTGTCAATAATAGAAAAATCACTGAAGGTGATGGAAACAATGTCGTCGAGCAAAGAAGGTCGGTCGCAAATATGCGATGACGTGGCGTGCGTAGCGGCAATAGTCCAGAAGGTTCTGAAAGTATCGAGTGTAGCGAAGGAGTACGCGATGATGAAACTGTGGAGCGTGTGTTACTTGTTCCATGACCAAAAGGCACAAGACGTAGTAGCCAAAGCCAATGGCTTAACCAAGATTTTTCTTTGCTTTTCTTTGCCCAGATTTAGAGAGAGAAAGAGAGAGAGCAAGCGAGAGAGAGAGAGAGAAGTGTTTGGAGGCTGAGAAAATGAAGGAAAATGAAAACCTGAAACACTGAAACGTCTGAGGGTTTTTTTTTTTTTTTTTTAATGGGAAAGGCTAGGTTGAATTTGGGTATATTGTTTTTGGGTTAAATGGGGCTCAACGGGTTTTTAGTTAAAACCCAATAATCACTGGGTCTAACTAGGTTGATGCCCATTTAACCCAACTAATAATTGGGCGGGTTTGGGTTCAATTAGAGTGAGTGAGTTTGAGTGGGCAAATAGGTTTGGACTTACTTTGCCACCCCTAGTTGGTACACAATTGTAAATCCACTACTAATCTTTCAAAAGAGAATATGAATTGTAAATCCATTAGGTTGGTATACACAGTTGTATGTTTTGTCCAACTCGCAGGAAGATCCTCTATCTACGATCTTTGAAACCTGTCCAAAATTAAGCCATGGACAGCAGAAAGTTCTCCAACCTGTGAATCTGTGATTGAAGCAGCGAAGTAGGTTTTCAGCAAAAGGTTCAAAGGAACGTTTAAGGGGGCCAAAAATACACCCTCTTTATAGAATTTAACTAATCTTACAATTTTGAAATTCAAAGGAGCAATCCCAGAGTCCAGTGAACCATGGGAATCTGGGACTTCACTTGAGGGTTGAACATACATGGTGGGCAGCCTGTTGATTCTCACTTTCTCAGAATATAATTCGTTTGTTGAGCTCTCTGGAAACTAGCTTTTGGTGTAGGTTTAGTCATCCAGCTGGGTTAGGGGTAGCGCAGGCAATGAAAGCAAGGACATTTCAGTTGATCTTTTGGATTATGATGAGTATACAGAATTTCAAAGCTTTACATTCATGAGTGAGATCTATTGGAGCTGAAGCTGTATTGGATATGGACAAAAAATTTCTTTGGGAAGTTACTTCAACTCACCGTGTAAAAAAATAGAGCGCTATTCACATATGTTTTTACTCACTAATCTACTTAATTATGCTATGATTTGTTTAAATGATTTAATAAATCACTGGTTAGCAATCCTATGACGTCGTAAGAGTCTAATGCAATATCAGTAATTAGTCGCTAACCCATGCGATGCACGAGAAAGCTACAAAAAATGAGATCAACTCAAAATATATATTTATATATATATATATATTGGATCCAAAGCAAGTTACAAATTGTCAGGATTTACAATTAGAATCATTTGCAAAGTATACTACAAAATTGGGTAAAAGAATCAATTGCATGTTATGAATTTGTTAGGACATATGTGATTCACTTGTTAGGAACATATGTCACTATTTTATGTAATTGGTTAATCCTTTGACAAAACGCACTTTACTTGTAATTGGGTAGATCTAGGTGTTTTTTAATACTTCAAGAAACAAGGTTTCAAGATCAAGTATTGAAGTCATTCAAGTCTGTCCAAAAAAAAAGTTGAATAGTGCAAATTCATTAAAGCTCGACAGCTACATCTATCGAGCTTAAGAAAGCTGTTTCAGCCCGTGTTCTCGACACCTGCTCGACAGCTGCTCAACACCTCCTATCTATCGAGGTTTAAGAAAAATAGATTTTTTGTTCTGTTTTCTTGGAATCCGTGAATGTGTCTTTGGGCCTTCTTTTCTCCTAACCCTAGACATATAAAAGGATTATTTTAAGGGCCGTCAAAGAGTTCACAAGTGTTGAGCAAAGTTGTTCAAGCAAATTGTGACCAGAGACAGAATTTGCTCTAGTTCATCGTTCTTGAAGAAGTTGCTGTGTATGTACACCGTAGGGTTTTGTGACCAAGCATCTTCTTGATCTTCATCGTTGGGATGAACTGAAAAACTTTACAGCCAACAACCTTCTCTAGTTGGTGATTGAAGTCGCGTACTGGGATCCGCACAATTGGTTAGTCACGTACTGGGAGCCGTGCATCAAAAGGAGAAATTGTCACTATAGAACAAGTCCAATTGGGTATTGGGGTAAGGGTTCAACTATAGGTTGGTATAAGGTACTGGGATTCCTTTGCTTGTAACCGCTTGTTGTGATAATAGTGGAATTTCGAGAGTGGTGACCTGAAAATCACCCGGTGGAGTTTTTGCCATTAGGTTTTCCCCATTCGTAAACAAATCACCATGTCAAATTTATTTTCCGCTGCATACTTAGTTTATTAGTGATTTGTTTGTGCTACCACGCGTTTGCATGTTAATTAACTTAATTAATTCACTTGGCTAAATTAATTAGTTAATTTATCACAATGGGTCAATTCATTTTTGGCCTATCAGAATTGTCCAGCTTTTTATTGGTAGCAAAATCACTTGCATGTTCGAATTTGGTCTTAATGGATCAAGTGCAAATCCTTCATCTTGATATTCCAATATCAGGATAGATGATATGTTTTTGATAGGTAGGAATTAAGATAAATAACAATTACACATATCCACATAACTCCAAAAAAATAATAATAATAATAATCATTTATTGAAGAACCTCAAAAATGTAAATTTTGCCAAACAAAACATCACATATAATGCATAAGCACATGTCTAAATAGCTTTTGAATCATCCAAGTGCAGCAACATTAGAAGCAACCTTTAGGCTTCTGCCCTTTTTCAAGTGGATTCTAAACAAAGTCCTTTTTTCCTTCTCAGTTCTTTTCATCATTCTACAACATAAAAATCACAATCAACACGTATACATCTCATAAAATCCATAAGCCTTTTTCCTTTTTTTTAGAAAAATTTTCCTTCACCCTCCTTAGTTTGACTACAGAAGTTAAAAATTATAATTTAAAACTAAAAAGTCAAAGTTTACTTCTTTATAGTGTTTCACATAGAGTAGATACAAAACCAAATCAATATGATGAAGCAAGAACCTTTGAGAATGAAACTATACATACTTCAAATAATTGGAAACTTGTTGAAGCATAATCTCAATCATAATTAGAAATACTTTTATCATGACTAAGCTCTAAAGTCTAAACTACCAAATAAATTGAGTGGCATCATATGAGGATGATAGACTATCTTACATTAATTTTTTTTACTTAAAAAACATTCCATTGACAAACTGAAAAGCATTCAAATAAAACTTTCATCAACAAATTCAGAACTATTGATTTAGGACCTAACGATAATCATTCATGTTGACTTCTAAAAGTTCTACAAAATGACAATGTTACAATAGCAAAAAAAGAAGCAATGTCACCATGATACCAAAAAAAAAACGATATGCAAAATGCTAAGCACACTACCAAAGTAATAAAATATAAAGTTAACCGTAATACCTTGCAAATATTTGTTTGTTTCTTTAAAGCTCCTATAATTCTTGAATAGGAATGGATTTATAAAAAAATATTATATTACTCATTGAAATTTCTTAAAAAGACAAACAGATTATCTGCTATATAAAAAAAATCATTAATGTGAGCATATATCATATACATTTAAAAAAAATGAAAATCTTCAAGACAAAGTAAGCCTAGAGTCATATTTATTTCAATTTTTTTTGGGTTAGTGTCAAATTGCTAACCTTGCTATAAAAGATAGATGAAAAATAAAATAAAACTGAAATCATATGAACTTACCCCTCCATGTGCAAGAGCAATGGCCGTGATAGTTGCAGTTGACCACATATATGAGACAAATAACTTTTCATTAAGCAATACCATCAAGGTTTGCAGCAAATTCAAGAAATTTCGTTCAACATGAAGCAAGAACCATCCAAAATTACAATGAAAGAAGTCCTCAAATCAAAGATAAATAGTAGTACAAAAACCCCACTTACTTTGCCTTGAAATAATCTTTCATTAAGACCAAGCCATATGTAACTGATAGCAACACCAAAGGCCAGCTGAACATAAAATATACCAAACAAATGAGGGTTCCTTGTTCATGAAAAGTGTTCCTTAAGGCTTCCAATTCAAACAAACATTTGGCACTAAAGAACAATACTTTTTACCAGCCAAATTACTTTTGGCTACCTAATTGAAATATGTGAATAAAATACACAAAAGAGAAAATAAATGAAACACATTTATTTTGCTTTCTAATGATTTACAATCAGAAAATAAAATTGTTGGAAGCAAACCACAATACATGTAAATAGGGAAAATATAAAGAACATAAGAAAAACTATACTTAACAAAGAATTGCACATTTCCATCATAATGCAAATCACCTTATTGAATTGCCTATCAAATCCATTATTTCACTATGTTCGAAGTAAAGGCATATATAGTCTCTAAAACATAAAATAGCTCAAATTGCGACAAATCCATTATTTTTTCTCTGTTTTCTTTTTCTTTTTCTTTTTTGGTTCTAAATTGATGAATCAGAGAGAATATGGTATTATTTGAGTTCAATATGATCAATTATAGGCTTCTAAATATTTTCAAGTTATTTTGGATTTGAATTGTAACATGGAACTAATAAAGTAGCTAGGAAGAATTGGATTATGTAGTAGACTCTAGCTTCATTATTTTCCTCCAATTTTCATGATATTATGCAAATTCTAAAGTAATTTTAAGGTGCAGGATTCAGAGAACTTTGCATCATATTACATGAATGATATTATAGGTAGGTTATATGGCAATTTCAAAGTAAATTTAGCATTTGATGAATTAAACCTTCATTGAAACAAATCTGCTTTTAGTTAGTCTTAAATGAGTAATTTCAAGATGATATTTTTCTTCCTTATTTTTGGAGTTTGGTAGCAAAATTTGACCTTGTCTAGATTTTATTGGTTAATAAACATTCTTTCATCTAAAGAAGAGATTTAATATCAATTCATGTGTGTATGCATGTATTTTTCAGAATACTATTCTACACACCCATAAAAATTAGATAAAGAAGTAATAAAAACAATGGTAAACTTGAGATGAAATAATAATTAAACTAAACATAAAACCAAGCTTGACCATAACCTAGAAACTTAAATTAAATCCAAACACAAACAAATGACTCACAAAAACATCAAGGGCATGCCAAGGATGCTCGTCTAATAAAAGGACAGGAAATATCATTACTGTCCCAAAAGATGAGCATCAAGTATAGTATAAACCTTAAATTGTATTATTCATTCAAGCCATCACCTTTTTTTTGGGTGCAAAACTCCTTACACAAAACACATCAAAGGGGGAAATAAAGAATTGATAACTCTGACTTATTGCATCTTGCTCACTCAATTCAACAACAGAATCTGGCTTCATCCCTGTAGCCAAAAGCTCAATTGGAATTCACGGTTAAGTAAAACATCCAGTAACAGCCCAAATAAATCTTATCCATAAAACATAAAACTAAAATTGACCCTGGTATGTTATCAATCCAAAGAATCAAACCCATATAAGCCATTCAGACAATCAAATCCAACACAGTGGTTACTTTCATACTTTAAAAATAATCACTTTTAAACTAAGTAACCCCTAAACTTACAAATTTAATGCAATTTTCAATCTACACATATAAAAATTCAATCTAAAATCCCAGATGGATTTTCTCGCGGCCAATAATTGAAATTAATAAAACCCACTACGGGCTCCAAACCCATCAATCTAAGCTAATCATTCAAAAGAAACACTCCCAAACTAAACCCTAAATCATATTTAACAACCAAAAACAAAACCCTAAATTATAGAACAAAATAAAATAAAAAAAACTTACCGGTAATGTTTGCGGAGAGAATCTGGTCTGATGGTAAAGTCTCAAAATCAAAAACTTTCTGCCACTAAAGGAGTGGGAGGCTGGCGCCCGTGGACTATAGTTTAGGGGTTTGAGAATTGAGAGAGGCAGAGAGAACAGAAGAGGCAAAGAACCAAAAACGAAACCCTAAATCATATTTAACAGCCAACATTATAGAACAAAATAAAAAACTTACAAGTAATGTTTGCAGAGAGAATCTGGTTTGATGGTAAAGTCTCAAGATCAAAAACTTTCAACCACTAAAGGAGTCGGAGGCTGGCGCCCATGGGCTATAGTTTAGGGGTTTGAGAATTGAGAGGGGTAGAAAGAATGTAAGAGGTAAAGAGGAGAAGGTAGAGTGTATATATCGGGTTTGGGTTTTAGAAAACCCCTTGTGTTTATGTTTTTTTTTTTTTTTTTTTAAGTTTAAAAAAGTTTTTTTTTTTTTTTGGGTTTATGTTTTTTTTTTCTTTTAATATTGTGCTGACGTGAAAAATTGTAGGAGTTTCAGAAGTTTCGGTTATATATAAATAAGATGTCAACATGGTGTAGTAACGTCGCACAAAGGAGTGACATGGCACCAAGTCAACCAATCCTAAGGGTTGAGTTTTACATGTCCCATATAACTATGTAAGTATTACAGCTAAATCCACACTACCAAATTTGTTGTAGTATTTAAAAATTGGAGGGAAAAATAGTTAGAGCATATGCTAATGCTAGAGTTTAGGAAGTTGTTAGATTTGCTTTATTAAATCTAACATGCGATTAATACGTTATAATTGTATTCTTGCGTTTGATAAATTTGATTTTTTTTTTTTTAATAGATACTGTCCAACCCATTGTCAAAGAGGTGTATCTCTTGGTTTTATACCCTTTGTTTGTCTATATAAAGGGGCCAATAGCTCACTTATGCAACCGATCGAATTTTCACTTATATGTGGTGTTGTAGAAAACAACACACGAACATCTCTCCACATTTCTTATCAATTTATCGAAGTATTTAGGCTGTGGATGTTGTGTGTTTGTTTTCACAAGAAACACCACGGTCGAGTCTCAATAATAAAAATCGTAGGAGACTTTAAATTGTTCAACAAATATGATAGAGTAAATCTATGGTGTCTACTCTTGATGATAACTCCTTAACATCAGATCAAGACACTAATTGGTTCTCGTTCGAGAATAATAGACTTTACCAAGTGATAAATATGAATTAGTTAAATGTGATTACCAATAAAATTCCTAGGTAATAAATTTCCATGTAAATGCATTATAAAATATAATTAGATTAATAGTAAAATTTCATATTTGAATTTAGATTGATGTGTGAATTCCCTATCCTCCTCTACCACCCTCTCCCTCTCTCTAGAATCCTTCTATTTCTATAAAATACATGCATTAATATTTTTGTATGAAAAGTCTAATTAAAAATATTTGGATAATTTCACAAACATATTTGGGCTAATGCTAATCAAGTCCATAACATTTAAAAACTGACCATCTCAATCCAATAACCCAAACACCTTGTCATTAATGTCGTTGCTTATTTTTTTAGTTTCTTTCTCTCTTTATCATAATTATCTTCTCTTTATCACATCACTTCTCCTTCTCATCTCTCTCTTCTTTCTTCTTTCTTCCCCTAACCCTCTTGCCTCTCTATCTGATTTCTATTTTCTCTCTCTTCTCTCCCTCTCTCTATTCCTTTGACCATCTCAGCCCATAACCTCTAACTCTCTCGTCTCCCTATCTCTCTCTGATTTCTATTTTCTCTCATTTCATCTTTCTGGTGGCATCATGGTGGTGGGTTCGCTCATTTAAACCGTCTCTCTCTTTGTCTTTGTGATGGTTCCATGATGGTGGGTTTTGTAGTGAGCCGATTTTGGTTTGCATCAGTGATAGAGGATTTGGGTTTTTTGTGGGTGTATTGGAGTTTTGTGGGTTTTGATTTGGATGTGGTTTTTTTATTATTATTTTATTAGCCACGTCAACATCTAATATGCCAATGGTGCACTCCATTTGCCACGTATGCATTTTCTGTTAGTAGGTTGACGGCAAGAACCAAAACGGAAATGATTTTTTGATTTTAGGGACTAAAGTAGGCGCAAAATCAATTTAGGGACCAAAAGTGTATTTTTGCCTTTTTTTTATTTCCTACCTGATATACTACCTATCTCCTGATAACTCCTCCTTCTTCTTTACCTTTGTGCAGCCTAAGTCTTAAGCTATTCTCTTTGCTTTGTTTTATTCCTTATTTTTTATGCCCAACTCCTCTTTATGCTCTTCAACAACTTCATAGCCACTATGCGACTCAATGCTTCTTCTATCATCACCGATGACCATAGCTATGGCAGTGGGAGAGCCATTAGGAGATACTTGGAAAACGTTCACGAGAGATTAACTGATTTTGTCCGAGTCGACTATACGATTGAAAGAATAGTGAAAGCTATAGTAACGATCCACCTATGGTTTCCTTCAATTGAGCAACTAGATTTGTGCAATTTAGGCACCGCAATCAATTGAAATTTTTGTTGGGTAACCCAAACTCACAATTTTGATTGAGAATTCATAGAGTCAGTGCAACCAAAAATCAAACCCAAAATAATGACACCTATGCAAGAGAGAGAGAGAGAGATAAGATCAAAGAATAACATTCTTTGATGTCTGATTATGCATCTATGGTACCATTGATGCTTCACATAAAAATAAAAAAAAAAAAAAAATGTCAAAATTAGAGGAATAGAAAACAGAGATTTAGAGAGAAAAATAAATAGGGAAGAAGAAAAGAGAATGTGTCAATGTGGGGGTAGTTCCATAGGTTGGGTAGATGAGATATAAATAGTATGACCACATTTTGATTTTTCATTTGACCACCACTTTTTATTTAAAATATTTCTTTTATTATGGTTTATGAAGACTACAGTAAACTTATCTAAATATCTTATTGTCATCCAATTGAGTGTATGTGTATAAATGTAACACAAGATTTAATAATAATAACAATTATAGAACACATGATTTAAAAATTTTCTTTTAATTAATAGTTAAAGGTGGAGTATATATGTTTTTTTAAAATAAAAAATTTATGGTATTACATCTTTAAGCTTTATAAAACATTGCTCCTTTCCCATATATTGGAAATTTGGTATTTATAAGTAGACCGTGTTAAGAAATAATTAAAAAAAAAAAAAAAAAACACTTTGTGTAGCTCTTTTAAAAAAAACAAACAAACAAACACACACTCTCACACAAGGGAGAGGGACACAAAGGCACACTATAAACTCTACTCAAAAGTTATGGTTACTTTATGTAGTTCCTAGAGATGTATATTAGGTCAAAATGATCATTTTTCTTTCATGATTTTAATGATTCTTTAATGTATATAATCATTATTAGTGATTTTCACCATATTAACAATTTTGCTCACTAAAAGTTTGAAAAAAATGTGTTGAAATTAAGTATATATTTGTTTCATTAATATAAATGCAATGATATTTACAAATTACATCATATTAATGTAAAAAAATTTGTTATTTTAAGGATCAATTCATAATTTTAGTGATTAATTAACATAAAATTAATTACAATTTTTTTTTTTTTTTTGCATTTTTTAAAATAAAAGTAGGATATTATGTTCCACAATTCAATCCTACAATCCAATCCAATCCAATTAGATCTCCAATGATCATGCGTAGGAGCCCAATTTTAACAACCTTGATTGGGTTTGATCAATCACATAGAAGCATTGTAGAGATCAATAACACCCATCAATTTCTACATATTTGGAACCTAGAACATTTTGTAAAAAGTAAAAATAAATAAATAAGATAAATTTCTACATATTTGGAACCCAGAACATTTTGTAAAAAGTAAAAATAAATAAATAAGATAAATTTTAGTGTATATATATATATATATATCTCACACAATTTGAAGGTGAGTGGATATATCAAATACAGTAAGCTTAAGAAATAATGCTCTACTCAAGTCTCATGTCAAATCATTCTATTTGAAATTCTCACAAGCAAAGAAATCTATTACCCATAACCTTAGGGGAAAATATAAAGAATGTGTATGCGTTTGTTTTTCACGCTATAAAAAGTATCTAAATTAGAATATTGATGTGAGTTAGATTATTCTCATGAGAAGTTAGATTCCCATCCAACAATTGAACATTCTAATGTTGATTTTTTTTCTTTTTCTTTTTATGGCTCAATTTGAAGTTTTTTCTTCAATTCTGTCAACATTCAATTGTAATGTGCTTAGTATATAAATAGAATTATTAAATATTTAATGACATTTACAATTTTTTAATATATTTTATATATTTACGCAAAGTTTTCTTATGCTTCACACAGATTAGCGACTAATAATAACTGTAACAAAATCAACTGTTTCTCTCTTTTTCTTTTTACTTGTGTTAGATTTTTGCTTCAAATTTTCCTCTTTTCGGCTAATTGCTCAGTTTAGCCTATATCGCAATCAGATTCTAACTGTAGTTTGTCTTTGAGTTGGACCGCATATTGGCGAGTAGTTGCAAGATATTGAACTGAACAAATGTGCATGAAAAGCACTAACAATGTAGGGGGCCAAGCAGGGTCGGCCCTAGGCTTAGGCCACTTAGGCAATCGCCTAGGGGCCCTTACTAGAGAAAGGCCCCCAAATTTTGGGGCAAAAATTGAAATATATATTTTTTAAAAATATTTTTTTCGAGATAAAGGGAAAAAAATTAGTTTTACATTTTTCTTCTATTTTTAAGAAGTACCAAAGAATTGAGTAATGCTAGAGATAATATAACTTTAAATACATAGGGCTTACAAATATGTGTCACTAATTACAAGAAATAATTTAGATAGGAAAATACTATAAATTTTATAAATTTTACTTTAAAATCTTTATACAAATTGATGTGACCATTAATATGATTTGTAGATGTCAACAACCTATTAAATGCATTTTTAAATTACTTAGTGATACATCTTTATAAGCATCATGTTGTAAAATTTATAATATCCCAAACATCATTCATTCAAATACTTGTTTATTATCTTCTTGAAGTGTCATTAATCACATTCGTTGCTACAACATTTGTAAGTTTTTTTAAGTAAAATTTGTTATAGTTTTAGCATTTCTTCAAAATATATATATATTACAAGATAAAAAGAATGCATTTTTGTTATATAAAAATTATGATATTGAAAACTAGTTAAATATTATTTAATTAATAACAAAAAAGCCCCATTTAAATATATCGCCTTAGGCTTCAAAGTTTGTTGGGCCCCCTGGGGCCAAGGACTATGATTACTTGTTGATATTCGTCTTTGTTCACAAAACCCCATTTTATGGTACCAGAAGAGTAACACAATTTGCTCATAGATTGGCTTCGCTATGTGTTGTGGCTGCATGAATGTTCACATGAAACAAGACACCATTTCAAATATACATTTCGCAGTGCGGCTTTTGCCCCACATTTCATGTATAATACGTTCATGTGGATATCAGGGCATGGCACTAGTGATGCCAACTTTAAATACTACGAGATTCCTTTCAAATATACTTTTTGCAGTGAGGTTTTAGCCCCACAATGCATAGAGAAAATCAGCTCAATGGTCAGTCTCATGCATGTTGCAGTGGTGATACGTTCATGAAAGTCACGGCAACATGTTTGACAGAAGCTATTCAAACAAAATACTAGTACGCCAAACCATGCATGGGGCACGGACACCCAAACCATATATCATCTGGATTGCACTAGTGCCATTCTAGTCTCTAGATTTGAATACCAATTGCTTTTAGCCATTTTCTACTCAACCATATAGTATGGCCTTATATATAGATATCTTATCTAACGTGCTATGTCTTAACACATTCCTATATACATTTCTCTGGATTTATGCAACAAGAAAAACTTTAACTGTTGTAAATTATGCTTTGCAGAGGCCAGGCTTAGTTATTACAATGGCTTTTGGTGTTCTACCTTCTATTTTGGTTGTTTCATAGTAAATAAGAACCTTACTGATTCATTAAAAAAAAAAAAAAAAAAAATTAACAACAAAAAACAATATTAGTCAATTATTTGTGACGAAAGTGGAAAGCCACAAAAAATAAAACACATCTACTTCAAGAAAATAACCTTGAATCTATAAGGAGAGATATTAGAATCCACCATAATAAGATTATAGGAAAACTCTGAAATTTTATTAAATAAAAATTATGAATTGTCTTCGAGACTACAATGCATCTAAAACAATAAATAAAACAAAAACAAAAACAAACAAAAAACAAAAACAAAAACAAAAAAAAAAATCCTCAGTTGCAAATGATTTTCTCTATTACATAAATGATAAAAACATAAAAATTGGATCGAATTCAAAATTTGAATCAAAGTGTCATCATTAGACATTTTGACCAACTAGGGATCAAAGTTTTGTTCAACACTTCACCTCTACCTAAATTTTGTTTGGCACTTAGGGGTAGGCAAATGACACTTAAAGTGTGTTTTCCTTTCACCTGGTGAGCAATTCGAGTGATAGTCCAATAAGGCCCTAATAATACACGTGATATTATCCATTACCATCACGTAACCTGGGATTAATGAGTTCACACTAGAGACTCCATTTTTTATTTAGCAAAACAAAAGTGACTTACTTACAAATTTGGTTATTTGCTCGATTTTTCATATTTGTAAATTAATCCACTCATTATTTTTGAGATAAATATCAAATAACCAGCCTTGAGGAGTTTTGTAATTCACACTCAAACTCATCAACCAAGGCTTCTACTCTCTATAAATAAAGGATGGTTCGATGCTATTAGTTATTGAGAGCTCTTTAAGAGAGGCATTAGGTGAAGAGGAATTATTGAAGACAAAAAGGAATATTTGAAGAGAGGCATTGTGCCCAAATTTTTGAAGACAAAAAGGAATATTTGAAGAGGAACTATTCAAACATAGGATGTGTTGCCCAAGGAACTAACTAGGAGGCCGATTTTTGAAGGAACCCCCAACCTTGTTTTGCCAAAACTCTTTGCATGCAAGTACAATTTCCAAACTAATCCTATTTTGATCAAGTTTTGTAATATATATTGATTGCCAATACATTTTTCTTTGTTGATATTGGATGAACTTGATGAACATGGTTACCATAGAAGTAGTGTTTCATATGCGCATGTGAATTTTACAAATCCTAATATGCTTGATCTCTTTTCTACATGAATAAACATCACATGCTGTATTTTTGTTTTCGTTTATGTGGTATGTTTTGATGGTTTCTTTCAATGACATGACCTTGACACTGTTCTAGAAGGCTTATTTAATAGGGCGGAAAGGTAACTAACACATTTCCACTCCATAACTCAGCCTTTGGTTTTAATTAAATGAATGTAATTTACATTTTTAGATTATATTTAGGAAATAAAACCATTTAGATTTTCTTAGATCATAAACAGGAGAGAGAATGCTATGCATTTTTCTTTTCACATACAATTTTATAATGAAAATTCAATTTTTAAATGAAATGAAAGAGATTTTTATTTTTAATTTTACATTTTTATAAAATAAGTGATGACTCCTTGCAATACAACTTGCTACTACCACAGAATCACAAAAGCCACCTTATCCATGTCTTATTTATGCATATAATTTGTGTGATTAGTATGAGTGCAAGGTGACTTTGGATGTTCCCACTGCTCTTTGCCGCTCAAAGGGCTAACACATTATGATCGATTGACATATGAAAAGGAAGTGTTTATAATTCCTAATAACGTTTTCATTGACCAAGCACCTTGTCAATATCTTCATTAATTTTACGCAAGGTTCATTTAATGGATGCGAGGACAAAGAAATAAATATATATATAGACATTTTAATGATTAATATAATTTCTCCCTTTTATTTGAACAAATAATGTACCAGTATGATGCGTAAATTAATTTAATTATTATATAAAAATATATATATTTGAAAAATAATATTAAAACTATCGTAATATATAATTGTGAATCACTTAAAAATCCGAACTTAACATCTCTTTAGATTCAACTTAAAGAGGGGCTATGGGTACGTACTGTGCAATTTTTATAATATTATTAATTATATAATACAAATTATGAAATACATGATTAAGATAATTAAAATAAATATTATATTTCATTTTAAATTTCTTGAAACTTATATTATATAATTTTAGCTAAATTAAACCATACTAACTATTAATTAGATAATAAATAGAAGTTTTTTTCTGAGTAGTTTTTTTTAATTTCTTGAAACTTAGATATTAGACTTTCAACTTAACTAAAAAATCCTAACAATTATAAAATAAATTTTACAATGAGGTTGTAGCCATTGTTGCAACCAAATCTTCTAGAAGGCAACTTTTATTATATAATATATCAATTTACCATCTGAAAGGAGATTGAACCTGAAAGTACAAAATTCCATCAATTAGTTCTCTTTGTATTTAGTACATATTACCTTGTTTGCATAAAAATTACAAGAAATTTTTATGGGCAATCTTAACTTCTTTTTTTTACAATTCAATAATTAAAAGATAGGGGAATGGAATCCTAAGGGTCTGTTTGATTTGAGCAAAAAAGTGGTGTATTTTGTATTCATTTTCAGTTTTTGTGAGACCCCTACTAAAAAACTTGTTTGACTATATTTGTATTCAATTTTTATTTTCAATATCCAAAAAAATAAGATTTGAATACAAAAACTGAATACAACTTTTTGGTGTTTTCATTTTCTTGAAAATGAATGTAGTAGCATTTTTGTAAAATACCAAATATGTGGATCCCTCTAACATTGACTTGTCCCATCAAAAAACACTCTCTCTTTCAATTGTGTTGAATTTTTAATTGAAAAATATAAAGTGAAAAAAAAAAAAAAAAAAAAAAAAAAAAAAAAAAAGAAAAAAGAAGAAGAAGAAGAAGAAGAAGAAGAAGAAGAAGCAAACACTAGACTAGAAAATAATGTCAAACATCAAATGGTTTGGGTAGAGAAAATGAATACAAGATTTGAGAAACAAAAAATGAGTTTAGAAAATAAAAAGAGAAAATGAATCTAACCCCAATGATAACCAAACAGAACCTAAATGTCTCAATCAAAAACGCATGAAGCACTAAGTGAACTACAAAGCTCTTAATAGTCTTATCCCATCTCTTTGACGAATAACACTTACTATCAAACAAAAGTCCAGCCTATTTTAAAACCCCTTCAAATAACTTCAAAAAGGAATATATATATATATATATATATATATATATATATATATATTTATATATATATCACCTAACCTAAAAAAATAAGATCAGAAGAGTTAATCACCTCAGTTCCAACAAATTATTTAAAATTTACTACATAGTACTTATTATTCAACAAACCAAGCTAGCGTTCTGCATGGTTACTTATTTAATATTAATTCAACATTAAAAGCTAGAGTACCACATAAATAATGTTACCACAGTAACTCAAAAACAAACTTGCAGGAAATAATGTTACAAACACAATACATAACACAACAATTTTTGGAACTTTTTTTACAACGGTTGACTTCATAAGCTTTTATTGATTCTAATATACATTTACTATTGACTTTAATTTTTTTTATTTATCACTAAAAACTTGTCACCTCAACTTGTCAAACATGGACCGTGCAGAACACAACACACAAAGCAAATCTTCCAGCATACTAACGCTTCATCTCTCCTTCCACAACTGGAGCCATCGACACTGCTTTATTGTGCATGTGCGGATTCCCTCTCCATCCTAAGCAAAACCAGGAAAATCCCATCATTGATAGCCCATGAAAATTTTCATTTTCAAAGGATCTATTTATCTATCACACACAGACACAGAGAGAGCGAGAGATTTATATTACCAGCAGACATGTCGAAACCGCGATCAGGGCCGGCCCTAGGCTTAGGCCAACTAGGCCATTGCCTAAGGCCCCCTTACTAGAGAAGGCCCCAAATTTGGGGGCATATATATATATATATATATATATTTGGGAGATATTAAACATTTTAGTTTACATTTTTTTCACTATTAAGAAGGCTCAAAGAATTAAGTAATGCTAGAGATAGAGATAAGACAAATTTAAATAAATAGGTCTTACAAATAGACGTGTTACTAATCACAAGTAATTCAAATAGGAAAATGTTAAAAATACTATAAATTTTACTACATAAATTTTATTTATTTAATTATTTTTATACAAGATAAAAATTCTACTCTAGCCTAATCTAAGTGTATATGTGTGTAAAACTCTCTTCTAGAAACTTAAATCTCGACCATTGCCCCCCACGTCTCATAAGAACTTATATTTGTAGAGTGATCACTGCACAAAGGGTACGTGGTGGTTTCCATAACTTTTATAATTTGATGTGACAATGAATATGATAAGTAGATTTCAACAAACTATTGAATGCATTTTTGAAGGAATATTTGTGATTGGTGATATATCTTTGTAATTCTCATGTTGTAAATTTTATAATATTTCTAGTATTTTTGTAAGTCTCATGTCATTGATCACATTCATTACAACACCAGTTTGTAATAAAATTTGTTATAACTTTAGCATTTTCTATAATAAAAAAATCATATTAAAAAGTAAAAAGAATGGATTTAAAAAAAATATATTCTATAAAATGCTAGTTAAATATTATTTAAGTGATAACATAAAAGCCCCATTTAAAGATTTTGCCTTAGGCCTCCAAAACGTTTGGGCCGGTCCTGACCGCGATTTTGGAGCTCACGATACTCTTGGCATAAGGCACAACCATGGCAGAAGCAATGAATCCAAAAGTCATTACAATGATTCTCCCCCGACAAGTATTGCTCTCTCAGTTTTGCACGATAACAGCATGAATAGAAGGGTCGAAAAGGAGAAGAAACATGAAAAATACCGAGCAGTGTATAAAGCGTCCCATTTACGCAACAATCTGAATATTGCACAAAGACCATATATACATCTTACAAGTCAGTTTTTATTTAACTATTTATATGTATATATGTATAAATATTGTACATATTTCATGTATATAAACGGTCACAAAATAGTCCTCATTTTCTTTTTCTTTATTTTTCTTTTTTGCTAAGATTATTGTTTAGGGCTCTCATAGCACTTCACTGATCTCCAAGTATTATAATTTTCGGTGATTCTGTCCCACAAAAATAGTGGGAGAAATCTCTTGGGGGTGATCTAAATTAAAGGTGTTCGATATATAGAAAATTTGAACTCGAAACTTCATGTATCAAATGAGATTTAGAAACCATTAGACCATGGGCTTGAAGTTGATCATTCTATACGCTTTTGTAATACTTACAGGATGATCCTTTATCTAGAATCTCCGAGATGCGGCCAAAAGCAACGCATGGACACCAGCATGTCAAACAACCTGTGACAAAAAGATTTCAGTCTTAAAACTAACAATATTTCAATCGCTATAAAGGAGATAATTTTTTATTCTGTAACTTAGAAAGAACAAGGAACAGAAAAGGAAATTTTTGACATGATTTAACAAATATATAAACCTTTTTAATAAGTAAGAAAATGAAAGGACAAGGAATTTACAGCTATGCCAGTCAGAGCAACAGTCAAAGACGCCGGTTGACCAGGTTCGATCACTCGCCATTTTAGATCGACTCGTCAGGGCAGGCTTTTAGAGATGTATACGTGTAATTAATGAATCAAAGAAATGGTAGAAAAGCACAGAAGTTGTGCTCGCAAACAGTTGATGGTTGGGATGGTATTTATAGAGAGAGAAGAATGAAATAAATTGGTATGTATGTAAACTTTTTTTTTTTTTTTTTGTGTGTGTGTGTGTGTCTGTCTTCACACGCATACTTTGCCCCTTTGTCATCATTGCACGGAAAAGTCCAATGCTTAACTAAAACGATAAAAAGGAAAACATTGCAAGATGCCCTGTCCTACTAAAATTTAAGAATTTACTAAAAGAAATGAGAAGGTTGGTTCTAAAGTTGGAGTTATATCTATATATATTATACTTTTATATAAATACATTGAAATCGTGACTCTAAATCATGATTTCAAATTTAAAATTGTGACTCACAGTCCCTTTGTTATGAAACATTTTTCAATAAAATATTTTTAGGTTCATGTAAATTCTTTCAAGTATAAATTACCAAAATCGATGACTCAGCCATTGAAGCCACCAATAATTGAGATCCAGTGACCGAAGTGACTGAACTGTCACTCCGACTGCAGGATCAACAACACTAGGCATGAGTGATAGCTCCGACTACCGGACCATAGACATTAGCCATCATACTAGCGGTTCTAACTGTCGGACTGGCAACTCCAGTGACCTAACAACTAACAACCACTATCAGAGCAACACCACCAGCTACAAAAATGGTGACTCCAACGACCTAGCCACCAAATGGGGTGAAGAAGGCCATTTTGTATTTTTGTAAAATATTTTACCAAGTTTTTAAATGTGACACGTTTTACGACATTTTACAATGAATTTTATGGTCAACGGAAAACTTTTTACATGAAAACTCAATTAGTGTGAAAACACTAATACTTGTTTAGATCCCCAATTTTAAACTACGGCTTAATTGCTTTTATTTTAACTTATTTAAGTGCGGAATAAGAGTAAATAATGCACAATAAACCGAAACACTACTTTAAGCCATAAGCAAGTACAATAAGTGATAAATGTAAAGCTTAAAGATCGAGTACGGAAGAGAGATGCAAACACAAGATAACACCGAGACATGTTATCGAAGAGAAAACTGAAGTACTCAACGAAAAATCTCTCCACGGCCCTCCAAGCCAAAATTGATCCACCAGTGAATAAGTTGGGGTACACGAATGTCAAAAAGATCCTCCAAGCCTAATCTACTTAATGTACTTGAGCCTTCCAAGCTCCTACTACCAACGGACTTCTTGGAATCTTGTCTTCACTAGTTATCTGAATCCCACAATTTTGTCCAATTGCATCTGCCACTCAATGGCTTCTTCTAATACTTCTCATAGGCGCCAAAACCTCTCTCAACACTCAGAATGGGTGAGGTAAATGTTTGGGCTAAAAACCTCTCAAAGATGTGTAGATTGTGAGGTAGGAGTAAATGGAAACTCTAGAGAAATGATGTAGAGAATTGTGAGTAAACAATCTCTAACTCTCAAGTGTTTGGCTAGAGTTTTCTTTCTCAAAAGTTTCTTGTGAATACTCCTTGTTCTACTTACATTTCATGGGTAATAAAGGTTTATGTAGTGTTAGTAAAGGAATGAGAAAAGGCACACTCAAAAATAATCAGGCAGAGAGTTTCGCGGGTCACTCGTGACTTGGCCTGAGTCATAAATGACTTGCGAAATCAACCTGTCAAAGACTCTTCAAATTCCAACATGTGCTTCTCACGTGGCCTATTTCACGAGTCAGCAATCACGAGCCAGTCGCGAGCTAGTCACGAAATCCTCATCTTCACAAATTCTTCACCAAACTCTCACATACAACCCTTACAATAAATCCTACAAAAATATAGGGAAATGATTGAACAAAATTAAAATCAAATTTGACACGGAATTAAAATCAACATAAAATATAGTTATAAATCACAACTTTACATTACATATAAACAAAAACCTGAAAATAGGAAGATATTTTACAGAAATATTTTTGTTTCAAAACAAACAGGACATTAGATTCACGATTTCAATGTTTTTACATACTTATGTAGATGCACAAAAATGTGTAACAATTTTTCCCCTATATATAAATACTACCATCATGTCCTTGTATACTCTCAATGACATATAACGCTTAATTACGATAAAATAAAATAAAATAAAACATGGGATGAGACATGATTACTCTTGAGACTAATACCAAGTCTTTAACTAGTATATATGAAGGGTACAAGGCCATTACTCCAATTCCCTTAGATTTTTAGTTGGACACATGGATGGAGCTATATATGGACTAAGGGGGCAATGGCCCCCTTAAATTTTTTTTTTTTTTTTTTTAATTATTAGTATATTAATAGGTATTAATTTTAGCAATTTTGTTCAATAAAATTACACTTTGCCCCCCTTAACAATGCCATCAATTCTTTTAAGAGTAATGTTATATCTACAAACTTTTACAACATTTTTACAAACTATTGAAGTAGCAAATTCTTATTAGTTCACACACTTGCATAATTTTTACTTACCAATAACCACTCACCACATTAACAATTTGTAAAAAATTTGTAGTTTTAGCATTTCTCACATTTTAAAGGCCATAAAAAATTAATAGATTAAATCTAAAACAAAATATATAAGCCCAAAAAAATTAACCCAACAACAAAAATTACCAATAATAAAGCTAAAAAAAATTAAGCCCAATTAACATATTTTATCCAAAACAAACAACATGACCATTTAAAAAGTCTTAAACAAAAATCCTTAGTGGTAAAACAATAAAGTCAAAGGCCAGAGCCGCCACACACAGCGAGCAATAGAGCCACCCGACCCGCCCTTCTAACTCCAAGTCCTAACTGTATCTCTGGTTGGACACATGAAATTAAATAAATACCACATATTTTATATCTATATAAAAATAAGAAAGAATTGAAAGATTAAATGGGATGAAATCTATCTTTAATATCATTCCCATATGTGATATTTGTTGGAAGTTAAACAGAATTTAAAAGTAAGCTGTAACTTATATGCCGCGGATCAGAGGCAAAGTAGCTAATAGATCAATTTGTGCCCAATCTGACGGAATTCACCTATGTCGACCATGCTGTCCACACCACTCCAGCAATTTGCTACGGCTCAGAAATGAGATATATATATATATATATATATATATATATATATTAATTTATATAAGTTTTGGATTTAGGGTTTAATTGGGTGAGGAGAAAAGTAGGGTAATTTGTGGAGAGAAGAGAAAATAAAAGAGAAAAGGGTAGGGGTGTGTGTTTGTTCCGTTGATTTTTTTATTTCCCTTCATATTTGGGTTAGATACGAGTATGACATCATACATTCTCTTTAAACATGAGGCAGTGCCATATTGGCAATTGGAAATGATTACAATCCTCGACATAATTAGTTGAAATCACAATCATATTTGACCTAAAGTTCTCTCTAGAATCGTCAATCATTTTTTGTTTTTGATAAAAGATGAACACGGCTTGTGTCCAATGGAAGTTTCCACTGGACACGTTGGATCTTGGACACGGTGGACACGTGTCCACCATCCAACGTGTCCAGTGGAAATTTCCACTGGACACAAGCCACACCCATAAAAGATTAGAAATTTAGTACTTTAATAAAGTTCATAAAATAAATGCTCCCACAATTTTCTATTTTTTAGTAATTACATTCCCCTCTCTAGAGATTTGCAAGAATGACACTACATCCCAAATTTAAAGGGGAAAACATTCCCCTTCCTTGAGATTTAAATAAAATTACACTCTCTCCCCCTTCCATAAACATTAGTAACGAAATATTCTAAAATTTTAAAATATTCTCTTTACTAAAGTTTAACAATGGTTTGTAAAAACATAATTGATAAAACTAAATTAAACATACAAAGTTTATCAAGCACCAAAAAACTTGCAATTACAAATCTCTCTACAATCCATTGGAAAAAAAAATGTCATACTGAATATTTTAAAATACTCTTTTATAAAAATGTTTGATTTTAGAATTAGGGATCAAGGAAAAAAAAAAATCTTCCTCCGTTATGGGAGTTCTTCTAGGATGGGTCCCATATTTGATGGCCTTAATCTATTAATAGTAGTAATAATAACATTAATTCTTGGTAGTGCCCTTAAGATATTCATTTGAATCATTTAGATTTGAAAGTTGTTGCAATAATTGTGTCATTGTGTGAATTTCCAAAATAGCACCTTTCATGGCCGGATGATTTTTTATTTCTTACCCTCTATATCTATTGCCTTTCATATTTTGGTTAAACGGATGTCAAGAAGGGAAAGTGTTTTTTTTCTTGTGATTTAGAGTGGAGTGTCATTCTCCCAAATTTTAATGGAGAATAGTGTAATTACCCTTTTATTTTTTTTCATAGATACAAAATGCTCTCACATTGATTGTTCATAATTTTGTATAGGTTTCAAATCCCCTCTTTCCCATTGTACCTATCAAATTATTAGAGGAAAAGAAAAACAAAAAAAGCTCTCTCTCTCTCTCTCTCTCTCTCTCTCTCTCTCTCTCTCTCTCTCTCTCTCTCTCTCTCTCTCTCTCTCTCTCTCTCTCTCTCTCTCTCTCTCTCTCTCTCTCTCTCTCTCTCTCGGGTGGGCTGATGGCATTGCAGTGCTCATGGGTGGCTGGGTGGGTGCTACTTGGTGTTGCAATGGCCAAATTTGCCATGGTAAGCATTGTTGTTCCATTTTTTGTATTTCACTTTATATTTTACCAACCGTCATACATTATATGTTTAGTTTTTTTTATTTGTCAATTTAAACTTTGATTAATTAATTTATAAGGAAAGAAATAAGTTTATTTCACATCCTCAATACGCACTTTTTTCGTTTTAAATGTGTGGACATCACCTTTTCTTGTTTAAAATTATTGATAGATATTGTGTGAACAAATATTTACTGTTTAAAAATCTGCTTCAACTTTTCCTTTCTGGCCAATTGCTCTGTTCAGCCTATGTCGCTATCAGATTCCGACTCTAGTTGATCTCTGAGTTGGACCGCATATTGGAGAGTAGTTGAGTGGGAAAGAAAACAATGTGTGCATGAGAAGCATTGACAAGAGTTGGGACCAAGGAGTAATTGGTCGTTGAAATTCTTCTTGTTCACAAAAAACCCCATTTTACAGTGCCTGAAGAGTATTACAATTTGCTCGTAGATTGGCCTTGCTATGTGGCAGCATAGATGTCACATAGAACAAGATAAGATACCATATTACAAATATACTTTTCCCACCAAGACTTTAGCCCCACAACCACAAAATGCATGTATAATAATACGTTCATGTGAGCATGCTAGTGATAGCAACTTTTTTAGTGTCATATTATATGCAACGTACTCGAGGTATATTACCTTTTGCAGTGAGGCTAGCTATATTGTTCATAATTTTGTTTAGGTTTCAAATCCCCACAATGCATAAACGTGAGGAGAAAATCTGCTCAAATATTTACTGTCATGTTAATATACGTTCGCATGTGACCATGCTATACTGCTATTGACGGCAACAAGTTTGGCAGATGCTTCAAACAAAAAAGTAGAGCCAAACCATGCATGGGACACCCAAACAAAATATCAGTTGGATTGCACTACTGCCATTCAAGTCTCTATATTTTTAATACCAATTGCTTTTAGCAATTTTGTACTCGACCATAGTATGAAACTATGACCTTTTATGACGTGCTATATCTGAACACCATCTATAATACATTTCTCCAGATTTTGAGAAAATTTGGAATCTTTTGATGTGGCTGATTATAAATAGTGATTCCACGTGAAAGTGACAATCAGTCACAACCTGCCAAATAAGATAATTGTGAAAAATAAGTATAGTAAATATTGTAATTTTAGAATAACTCTTAGATTTATGCCTCTAAGAACTGACTTTAATGACAAAATTAATCAGTTTGCCTACTTGAAAAACTCAAAAGGAGATTTGAAAGTGATTAATAAATTTTACACATAGGCACAAATTCTATTTATTAATTGCTGCTTAACTATAGCTTATGCTGGTGTGACCTTATTTAGGAGTAAAATTCACCTCCTTCTTCAAGCATGTTTCCCTAATTTCATGATAGGAAGGTGGCTTAAGGCCAATTCCAAATCTGGATCGAGATCATATCAACCATTCACACAAACTCCGGATTTTTGACTTAATTAAAAGGAATGGCACTAGCTAGAGTAGAAGAATCTAGCAATTTGTTGCATCAATTTGTCACATTTTCCTTTTCCAAACATTTGATTCATTGTTGCTTGCTTTGTTTTTGTAACAAACTTATTCGTGGAGCCTATGTGGATACCCTTTCCTTTTGATGAATGTAGTTGTTGTACTTAAACTAAATCATCATCGATCATTGCCATCATCCTCTTCTATAGTATTCAATCTCCTTCTCTGATTTTTTTTTTTTTTTTTAAGTCTCTTCTGATGAATGGGCTTTCAAAATACCCCCACAACGAATAATTTTGCAATAATCAGTTTGACTACTGAAAAAAAATTACGAGATTTGAAAGTAATTAAATTTTACTGGGGTTGTGTAACACATTTTGAATAGGCACAAATTCTATTTAATTATTGCCACTAACTATTTGGTGGAAGTGACAACGTTGAGAAGGCATTCTTGGGCCTAGTTGTCTTTCATAGCGAGAACAGACCAATACTGGCAGCGTTGTCTTCTTTGAATAGGCGCAAATTCCAATTTGCTGCTTAACTATAGCCTATGCTGGTGGTGTCCCATTCGGTGGAAATGTCCCTTTGAGAATAGCTGGTTAAACCTATCTTCTTTAATAGTGTGAACGGTGAACAGACTAACAATTATTGGTTTTGTAATTTTCAAGATTATTTTTCAAATTTTGACTACTGAGAAATTTTTTTCATTTAGACAGTTGTGATGTTACCAATTTAGGATCCACTTAATTTGCTAAAACTGAAAAGTTTTTACTAAAAATACTGTAAATAAAGGTAAAAGTTAGCTGAAATAGTACAATGGGTCCCATGAATAGTATTAAAAAGTGTAGTAATACTCATTTATAGTAACAAAAATAAACTAAATAGTAAAATAAGTTGGCAAAAATAATTTTTGCCAATCAAACACTTTGAATTGGAAGAATTCACTGAAACTATAATGAACATAAATATCAATAAGGATGAGCACAAGAAAGACCCCTTCAAAGGAACCCTCAATTTCTTCTAATTCGGTTTCTTAATCTATGATATCTTTTAGTTTTTGATATGACACTTGGATGCCATGTAATCATTTTGGTTGGACTTAAATTTTTCCATCATTAATATTTTGATATGTCATGTCATCAATTTAATTTTTGATATGACACTTGGATACCATGTAATCATTTTGGTTGGACTTAAATTTTTCCATCATTAATATTTTGATATGTCATGTCATCATTTTAATTTTTGATATGACACTTGGATACTATGTAATTATTTTGATTTTTTTTATTATGAAACTTTGTCATATTATTGAATTTGGTGGTATGGAGATTGAAATCTCTTGGACCAATAATTTTATTTTGAATGAAGGAAAGAATTATTTGCTTTTGTTATTATTACTAGATTTATGGTTGTAATTGAATTTTTATTACTTGATTTATGGTTGTATTATAATTTTAGATATACGGGAATTGATAACAGATTATTTGGATAAGGTATGACCTATTAATCAAACAAGTTATTTGGGTAAGTTATGACCTATTAATCAAACTAATTATTAAACCAATCGTTTGGGTCAACCCTATCATGACCTGTTAATTAAACGGGTTATACATGTTGTATCGGGTTACCTATTTAATAAATCAGTCATGTTAGGGTTGAAGAATCTTGACTCATTTAGTAAACTGGTCGGGCTTGTGTTGACCTATATAAAATAATGTGAGAGATCGCATCCCTAGCTCCGTTTTGGTATTGGGCCAAACCCATGTGAATGAGTAGAGTCGTGTTATTGCCTTTCAAAATGAAGGTTCGACTAATTAAATTTTTCCCTTTAAATTAAGGGTTTTACAATGGAATCGTCACTTACTTAATTATTGGAATAAATAAGAAAACCAAAATTGAAAAAATTTCTCATTTTATTGATTTAAGAATGAATGTACATTAATCATAGGAAATTACATAACTTTGATCCTAAATACAATCTAAGATAAAGTACGTGGTTTTGTTTCCTATTTACAATCTAGAGATTAAAAATTACATGGATAAGTACTTGGTCTACTAACTCTTGATCTAAGTTTGGAGGCTATGTTACAAAGTGGGAAGGTGTCAGGTACCCACCTTGCCCAGTGAAACCAGCCTTATAAACTTTGGTGGCTAATATTCATATCATATTATCTAAATCACTCAATTGCATGTTGAATTTTAATGAGTGTGGATGTGATAAATCCTAATTTAATTTATTAATCATTGCATTTGAATTGAAAAGTAAATTCTAGTACATGTGTGTGAATGGTGATATCCTAGATTCAAGGATTTGAGAGAATTATGAAACTAACATTGTTTTCATATTTTGGATGTGGATTTAAGATCAAAACTAGTGTCATGCATGAACATGTGATTAACAACCAAGAATATGTGAAGAACACATGAAAATTTAAGAACATTCAAAGATATTTAAGGAATTTATATAATCACTAGCGTGATTTAATTTTAGTTTCTCATCATAGCAATATAGAAAAACAAGTTAGGGAAATGGATTATATCTGCATGCAAGTTCCACATGGTGGAGGAGGAGGCTCTTGGTGGAGGTCCTAAAAGTGAAGTAGAAAAGAAGAACTAGGAGATGGAGAATGAGGCTCACTCAATACCTTGAGTCTTAGGAAAACTGAGATATAACAAGACTACTCTACTTCACTAGAACTCAAAAGGGGAGAAGAGAATGTGTTTCTCTGTGCTTTGGAATGGAGGAAATGAGAGATTTATATAGTAGTGGTTGAGAAAATATGAATGGAAAGGAATTTAATAAGGGTTGACAAAGGATCAAAGAGAATCATGAATCTAGACCTAATTTTAGTATTAGAGAAAACTAGTGCATTAAATGTGGAGGTTGGTGAGAGTGATGAGCAAGATAAATGACTAAGAATTTGGTTTTTCCCATAGCTCCTATAACAGCTCATAGAGCCAAATTCAAAAAATCATTTCTTAGTCAATTTTGATCGGAATTGTCTCATTCTTGTGCTCAAATTGAAGTCTCAGATGTCTAGTTTTTAAAAAAATTAATCTCACTCACTAAGTCAAAATATTCTAAGAGATATCAACAAAATGGTGAGTAGAGGTCATTTGTCAGAAAATAGTTTCAGCATAATAACATTAATAGGCCCCAAATTAGTATCCAATTAACATTAATAGGCTCTAATCACTTTCATTTCAGACTTAATCAATTCCAAATTTACCTCAATTAAAAATATAATTATACAAATTATTCATTGAATAATTGATGTTTGATTATCTAATTAATCAAGTGTGTCTAACCTTACCATAAGATGTAGTCCTAGCCAATCAAATAATGAGACATCATTAATTTCAAATTGATTATAATTATAACCAATTGGAATCAATTGTTCATAGTCACACATAATCGGACTCAATTTTGAGATAGTGCATTTTGACCATTAAAACTTGATTTGATGATAACTTTCAATCTGATGGTCTGATTAAGGCTCATGACCAATCTATTTAATTGTTACATTATTAAGATCATTTGATGAAATGAAATAAGGATCTAGTGGCCATAATTAAAATTCCTATTTCCAAGGTGAAATTATCCTTTTACCTTTCGTATGAAATTAAATGCAGGTTGCAAAATGAGGTGTCAACACATAATACTCACAGTTCAACCCAAAACTAACCTGACACACAAACATGAATTGCCACCCCTAAGTTTAACTGCAAATTTCTTTGCCATTTTGAGTGTTTTTCCTTTTCCTCTCTCTCTGAATTGCCACCCCTAAGTTTAACTGCAAATTTCTTTGCCATTTTGAGTGTTTTTCCTTTTCCTCTCTCTCTCTCTCTCTCTCTCTCTCTCTCTCTCTCTCTCTCTCTCTCTCTCTCTCTCTCTCTCTCTCTCTCTCTCTCTCTCCTAATAGAGCTTTAAGAAGAGTATAAAGCTCTTTTTGGTGAGTTACCAGATAATGCATTTTTTTCCTTCATGACTTCTTCTTTTCTTTTTTTCTTTTTTCTTTTTTTTCCTTGGAAGCTCTGTAACAAAGCCAAACAAAACCTTAGTTGCTTGCTCCTTGAACAATTTGAGTTTTGCTTTTGTTTGTTAATAGTTTGGGGTATGTGTTTCTCTTAATGATACAACTAGTTTTTTTACTGCATGTTTGGCTTCTTTTAATTGATCAAGCTTTCATCAGGAATGAATTTTTGTTGTTGTTTTTTGTTTGAGGATTGAATGATCATTGATTGGACAAAGGTCATGTGGTTGGTTTTGATATATGTCTAAATGAACTAGGGTTTTGTAGCCTACAAATATGATCCTTGGACTCCAAATAATAGTTTTATTTTGGTTCTTGAAAATTTTAACAATTAATCCTTAAATCATTTTTGAGATAACGGCATATACTCATATATATGCAGCAAGTTTTGTGCCCATTAAAATTAACATTCAAATTTAGGTCCCATCATTATAGAAAGCAATAGTAGAAACTTGGCTAGAATTCCCAAATTTTTAAAACATAAAATTAATTAATTAAAAATTTTTTTAAAACCCAAAATCAAGTTTAGATACCCATGGTTAAAATATTTGGGCCCTGTTTGGTATGTGAGTTCAAACACACGTTTTTAGTTTTTAAACAACATTACACGTATTTTCAAACACTTTTTTACCCACACATATTTCCAAAAAAACTAAAAATTGTTGTTTAAACACATGTACCAAACGAACCCTTGGAATTCGTGTAACAATCGAGTATAGGTTTTAATGGTAACGGAATTGGGTATTAATGGGTAACATAATTAGGTCGGGTATGGGTATACCTGACCTATACCCGAACATAACATGTATGGGATATCCTTCTTTCACTTTCACCTAAACTTGTGGGCGCCAAAAAGTAAATATTTTAAGTTGAATCCATGGCGACGTTATTGTTGTTCGTTGCGATAACTAAACTAGTAAGAAGATTAGGCGACAAAAATCCCAAAACTAGTTTTGTCGCTAAAGACAAAAGGGTTCGTCGCTATAGGTTTCTCTTCCTCTATTCTCTCATAGCCCTCAGTCCCTCGCCCCATCGCATTGAGCTTCACCCTTCACGTTGTCGCCGTCTTCGATCGGAAAGCTCTCTCTCTCGTCACCGTTTACCGCCTCAGCTCCCTTGTCTCTCGAATTTCATGGTGTCTCCATTGCAAGGCTTGTGATTTTTCATATTTGGTAAATCATTGCTCTATTGACTGATTTAGGATTTCTAATCTTTGTTTGTGGGTTTTATTTATTTATTTTTTCTCAACAAAAATACAATTGGCCTAATAGGTTGGGTTTTCATACTTTGTTTGGTAATGTAATTTTGAACATTTTGTAAAGACTCTATGGTTGAATAAGAGATGGGGTTTAATTTTCGTTTGCATCAAAAACTAATTGGTGTCTTAGTTCGATAATAAAGAGCTATTATTAGAAGCGAACGTCATAGGTTGAAACTTTCTTTAAAAAAAAAAAAAAAACCTTTCTATCATCGTAGACAAAATGGATGAAGATGATAGTTTAGTTGACAAGGACTTCCCCATCTTTTCTAAACCCCCCCAAATGCTCTAAACCAACCCCACAACAAATAAATTGATTTTAGATACTGTAATATGTAACATGGTGCAACCTATACAACTTTGTTGGAGTGACTATTGAATCATTGATAGTTAATCTATCCTTTCATTTTTAATTATATTTTAGTTCATTTATCATCAATTTCATGAATCTTTTGGGAGAACCAAGTTCACCGTGTTTTTAAATCATAGTCTATAAATTAATTATCATCATCATCATTATTGCCATGTTGTTCTTGTCAACTTGCACTAGAATGGAGTCAGCAAACTTCATCAGAGTTGATTATACAGCCCCATTGTCTTTTTCTCCGAGGTTGAAATGCTTTGCTTGCAATTGAGTTTTGCACTGCATCAATTCTAAATTTACACTCAAGGTGAAACATTAAGTGATTCTTTCCTCATTTTTTAATCGAACAACTTATTTATATGTTCTTTTTATTTTGTTTAGTTCCTAGTTTTGGATGAAGCAGATAGAGTTCTGGATGTTGGGTTTGAAGAGGAATTGAGGGTGATCTTTAAGTGTTTGCCAAAAAATAGGCAAACTCTTTTATTTTCTGCAACAAGGTCGAGTGAACTAGAAGCACTGCTTGATCTTTCTGCAAATAAGGCATACTTCTATGAGGCATATGATGGCTTTAAGACAGTTGCCAATATTGTGAAGGATGTTTATGTAAATGAACATTTTGTCTAAAATGAAAGATATGGGTGTTCGGTCCACCATCATATTTGTCTCCACCTGCAGGTATTATTTCCTAGAACAATAATGTCTAAATTTTGAAACTATTTTCTAATGTTTGTGTTGTAGTTTATTTATTGTCTTTCAGCTGTAGCATTTGCATTATTCCTTGGTTTGTGGAACATGTTATTCAGTTATTGTTAGCTATTATTTTAGATGACTTAACCCATTGATGTTTCTTGTTTTCAATCCTTGGTCCTGTTGGCATCTTGTCCCTCTCTCCCTCTACACTTCTCCCCACTTGCACTTATCATCACAATAAACATTTGATTCTTGTGAACCTTTCAATAACAATATATGCATATGCACTGAATAACTGGTATAATTTCAAAGTATTCTAGTACTTATAATATATCTTTGATATAGACTTGCTTTATGAAGCAACCAATATTTTTTTTTTTAAAAGTGTAATTTACATATGTTTTTTTTATGGACACAGATTTCCTGCAAACATGTTTGGAGGAAATGCTACAAATAGGGACAGCTGTCAATTAAATAAGAAGACACAAGTTGCACATGACCCATTTTAAGTGAAGAGCTGTTAACCATAATGTTAACAGTGTTAGCCACAGTCTTTCTCCTCAAACACACCTCTCACCCACAGCAACAGCCTCACGCCTCTCTCTCTCATCTCCTCCACCTCTGTTTTCTCAGCAAACTCAGACCGGCAAGAGCTTGTGAGGCAAAATCGACAGCGGCCATGTGCAATAGCCGCCGATCTCACCAGACCAACTGGACAGCCCCTCTCTCTCTCTCCTCAAACCCAATAACTGGCAAATCTATCAAATGCCCATTTGCAAAAACTTACAGAAACACCCATTAAAGCTCACATTTTGAAGAAATTTGAGATGGGTATGCACCAAATTGAATGAAATACCACAAAAGCTTCAAACTTTAACAACAAAATAAAAAATAAATAAAAAATCTAAAATGGGTTGTTCAGGTTGTTTAAGAATAAGAATTCTTAAACTATCTTTGAAGCTCCTTTGCCAAGGATTTCATTGTACTGCAACAAACAAAGGAATCTAAAATTCAGACTCAAAAGTAGATAGCAATAGAGAGAGAGAGGTTTTACTCTGCCATATCTGCCAATCAGATCAACTTCAACAAACTCAGAGTAATCTTGTTCAAGATGTGTAAGAACATTTATTCTCCAATTTGCTAAGATCGACGGCTGCTATGTGTGGCCACCGTCGATTCCGCCTCATAAGCTCTTACCGGCCTAAGTATGCTGAGAAAACAGAGGTGGAGGAGATGAGAGAGAGGCGTGAGGCTACTGCTGTGGGTGAGAGGTGTGTTTGACTTTGAGGAGAAAGACTGTAGCTAACACTGTTAACATTAGGGTTAACAGCTCTTCACTTTTGCACATGACCTCAAGCTTAAGTGTCTTCTTATTTAATTGACAACTGTCCCTGTTTGCAGCATTTCGGAAATCCGTATCCTTTTTTTATTTGTTTTGATAAGTATAATTTGCATTTCTTTTTAATATGTGCATGTGTGTTTATAAAATAATCTGTAGGTATATGCACCAAATCAATAAGATTTGTGAGTACTAATTATGTGACTTGAAGTATTTATTACATATAATAGGCTTCTATATGATTTGGATTCTTAGGAACAAGTTTTCTCATGCAAATTTAGTTTTTAGTATAGCTGTTATTCTCTGATATCAGCTGTGAGTTGCAGCCATAGTCTTTCTAATGCAATGAAGTGAACCATTTCCACTTGCCATGCAAACAAAGAACCTTTTCAGAAGATATCAGCAACAATAACTAAATCAACAATGCTTTATGTTTGTGCCATCTGCACTAAATCCATCTAAAAATCAGCTCCGGCTTTTGTTTGGTTGGAGAACTAATTAAACTGATACTTTGTAAGAGCACTAGCATCAGTCTCAACAAACCAAATTTTAACAACAAATATAGCTAAACTCACCCAGAACTGGTTTGCATTAGGCTCTATAGCTCTTAGACAAAATGTCATTTATAAATAGTAACTCAATACTTCTATTGAGTTATTGTTCATCAACAGACCACCACAAATGACTTTATATTTTTTTCTCTCTCCCTTTCTCTGCGTCTCAAAACTCTCACTCTATCTCTCTTTCTCCCACCAATTGTCTCCATCCCTATGGCAGAGAATGAGAACTTCTTTGCCAAGTCGAAGCCCCTCGTACTCACCAATCTTCTTCTCGAGCTTCAATTCGAGGGCTCCATCATCCAACGCTTTAAAACTTATATTTGATCTTCAAATGCAATGTTGATGCCGGATCAAATGCACACCTCTACTTCTCGATCTCTCTCAGGAGATTTTTTCTTTATTTTCCGTTTCATTTCTCGATAATTGGTTTTGTGTGTACAGGTGGCTGATTTGGGAATCTCTAATCACCTTGTTGTTGTTGTTGGCTGTGTGTTCTTTAAATTGGGGAGTGAATATTGAGGAAGATTTGTGAATTGATATGTGAATTTGGAAGTGAAGATTGGGGAAGATTTTGACCAAAAATGGTGAACAGTGGAAGAGCTTGGAGAGAGAAGAAATAATATTTATATAAATAGAGAAATAAGTGTTGAGCTTGATGCAGGTCTTTGTAAGATAAGTTTGCTAAAATAGCAAAAGTGAGGTTTTTATTTTTCAAAAACCTGATTTGGCTAAATCTGTGTTGAGCTTGGTGTGAATGTTCTTATACATCAGCTAATTGGTTACTTTGTATTGATATAATGTTTGACATGGAACCTTGTTCTAAATGTAAATGATTAAATGAATTTATATATTGAAGGATTTTAGTTGTTGTAAAAGTGGAAGCTTTAATACCAATTTGCTAAGAATAGCAAAAGCATGAATATCAATTTGTTGTGTGTGTATCCAAATAATAGTGGGTTTATGCAAAATAGAAATAGAACAACAAAAGAAACAATCACACGGGAACACAAAGATTTACGTGGCTCCGCTTTTGGCCTACGTCCACGGGCGGCATCGAGGAGAAAGTTTCACTAACAAAAGGAAGAGATTACAAAAGTAGTACCCAAAAATACTCTCACAAAACCCAAACCCCAAATACACCCAAAAGAGCTCTCAATCACCAGAAGCACGTGACTCTCAAAACAAAGCACGGCTTAGAACTCTTAAATAATATGCAGCTGCGTTTTCTCACTAACTTCATCAATTGCCGCATAACAAATATACTTATACAAAGTATAAGTCGGCTAGGGTATATTAATGAGAGCATATCACAAAGTCGGCAAAACGTAGTCCTATTAGTTCTAGGACTTGGTCAACTCCTTTGACCAAATTAAAAGCCATGTAACAACAAATCTCCACCTTGGCTTGAATTTGGTCGAGCCCCACAAACAAAACTTCTCCACCGCCAAACCAAAGCCCCCAAGGGCTATCACAAACTACAAATGCCAATCAAGTCTAAGCAATGCTTGAACTTGTGTAGAGGAACCGGCTCGGTCATCATATCTGCTAGATTATCTGCTGTAGCAACCTTTCTGACTGCAACTATGCCCTCAAATACAGTCTCACGAATGAAGTTATATTTGACAGCAATGTGTTTAGATCTCTCATGATACATCGGATTTTTAGTCAAATGTATGGCACTCTGATTATCACAAAATACAACAGAATCATCTTGTTGTAAACCCAAATCACCAACCAAACCCTTCAACCAAATAGCTTCCTTCACTGCCTCTGTTGCTGCCATATACTCTACCTCTGTAGTAGACAAAGCAACTGTTGATTGTAACGTTGCTTTCCAACTGATGACACTACCAGATAATGTGAAAACATAACCTGTCAAAGATTTCCTCTTATCCAAATCACCAACAAAATCAGAATCAACATATCCAATAACACTGCCACTATCAGTAGAAGCCCTGTCATATACCAAACCAATGTTTGCAGTACCTCTCAAATATCGAAGAATCCATTTCGTAGCTTGCCAATGTTCTTTACCAGAATTAGCTATATATCTACTAACCACACTAATTGCATGTGAAATATCTGGACGAGTGCATACCATAGCATACATTATGCTACCCACTACACTAGAATAAGGGACATGAGACATGTACTCCTTTTCCTCCTTAGACTTTGGTGACAAAGCCGTTGAAAGCTTGAAATGTGCTGCTAATGGAGTACTCACTGGCTTAGATTGTTGCATATCGAAACGTTCAAGTACTTTCTCAATATAATTCTTTTATGACAGAAATAATTTGCCAGCTTGTCGGTCTCTATGAATCTCCATTCCCAAAATCTTCTTAGCTGCACCCAAATCTTTCATCTCAAATTCACCACTAAGCAAAGTCTTTAGCTTGTTTACCTCTACCAGATTCTTAGCTGCAATGAGCATATCATCAACATATAGCAACAAGTAGACAAAAGAACCATCTGAGAGCTTCCTATGATACACACAACTATCATAGTCACTTCTTGAGTAACCATGCCCAATCATGAAAGAATCAAACCGCTTATACCACTGCCTTGGAGATTGCTTCAAATCATATAATAATTTTTTTCAACAAACAAACATGGTCTTCTTTTCCTTTGATCACAAAACCCTCTGGTTGATGGATATATATTTGTTCTTCAACCCATGCAAAAAAGCTGTCTTGACATCAAGTTGTTCTAATTCCAAGTCAAACAATGCAACCATAGCAAGCATCACACGAATAGAGCTATGTCTCACAACAGGAGAGAACACTTCATTGAAGTCTATACCTTCTCTTTGACTGTAGCCTTTGCAACCAATCATGCCTTGAACCTCTATGCTTCAACCCCTGTACTTCCTTCCTTTTTCTTGAAGACCCACTTGCAACCAACAATCTTCTAGCCCAAAAGGAGCACCAAACCATACCTCAAAAGGAGTCTTACATTCAATGGCAATTGATGGAGACCTATTAACTAAATAGCAAGCCATATTAATTGCCTCAGCCCAAAAGTCCTTAAACAAACCACAATTTGAGAGCATACAACAAGCCCTCTCCAATAGAGTTCTGTTCATATGTTCTGCAACTCCATTCTGCTGTGGTGTTCCTCTAACAATGCGATGTCTCACTATGCCTTCATTTTTGCAGAACTCATCAAATTCACCTGAGCAATATTCCAAGCCATTATTTGTCCTAAAACGCTTAATCTTTTTACTGGTCTGCTTCTCAATAAGCATTTTCCATTGCTTAAAGGTGACAAAAACAGCACTCTTATTTTTCAGAAAATACACCCAAACCTTCCTTGAATAGTCATTAATGAAAGTCAACAAATATCGGTAACCACCCTTGGAACAGACAGGAGAAGGACCCCAAAGATCGGAATGGATATAATCTACTCTGCCCTTAGTCCTGTGATTAGCTATACTGAACTTGACCCTGCACTGCTTTCCAAAGACACAATGTTCACAAAAGTCCAGCTTTCCAATTTTCTGACCATTCAACAAACCTCGTTTGCTTAATATTGACATGCCTGCCTCACTCATATGCCCCAATCTCATATGCCATAAATAAGTATTATCTGAGTCTGAATCTGAGGATGAAGATATTGCTGCAAAACCTACAATTGTGCTTCCTTGTAGCATATAGAGACCATTCACCTTTTTTCCTTTAATGAAAACCAGAGCACCCTTACTGATTGTCAAAACTCCACCTTCACCGGTGTATTTATACCCTTGAGAATCAAATATACCCAAAGACAAAAGATTTTTCTTTAGATCTGGCACGTGACGGACATCAGACAAAGTCCTAACATCACCATCATACATCTTAATTCTCACAGTTCCTATCCCCACAACCTTACAGGTGATATTATTTCCCATCAGAACTTCACCACCACTGATTAACTGATAGGTAGTAAACCAATCTCTTTTGGGAGTCATCTGATAGGAGCAAGCTGAATCAAGAACCCAAGCGTCACCGGAGCGACCAGTAGATACTATTAAAACTAAATCTTCACCTTCAGAATTAACTTCTGCAACACTAGCTATATCATTAGTTTTAGAAGCCTTCTCCTTTTTCACTTTGAGTAACTTGCACTCATTTTTCCAGTGTCCATCCTTTTTACAGTAGTGACACTTTCCTTTTCTAGATCTAGACTTTGACCTAGATTTTCCTCTATTGCTACTAGACCCTTTGTCATTGGGTCTACCTCTAGCAACAAAACCTTCAGCATGATTATCACCCCAATTTTCAGAAACCTTCTTTTTTAACTCCTTAGAGTTCAATGCATCTTTGACATCATCAATTGAGATAGAATCTCTCCAAGAGCCATATAACATGGTATTGACAAAGTGATTAAAAGAAGGAGGTAATGAGCATAATAAAATTAAGGCTTGATCTTCATCTTCTACTTTGCACTCAATATTCTTCAAATCAATAACAATTCTATTAAATTCATTAAGATGATCAGAAATAGGTGTACCTTCTTGTTAAGGACATATTTTGTATAATTGGCTAATCCTTTGACAAAACGCACTTTACTTGTAATTTGGTAGATCTAGGATATATTTAATACTTCAAGGAACAAGAGTTCAAGTCTAGTATTAAAGCTATGCAAATCTGTCCAAGAAACAAGTGAAGAAGTGCTGAGTTTTTAAAGTTCGATAGTTGCTCGACACCTCTCGACAGTTAGGCTATCTATCGAGCCTCTTAAGGTGTTTCTTATCGCAATCTTGACACCTTCTCGATAGCTGGTCGATTGATTGAGAAAGTTCCTGTCCCCTCAATAGCTTCTCGACACTTGGTGGATCGATCGAGCCTCATCTCTTGTGTCTGATGTTTTAATCCTCGACACTTGGCTCGACACTTGCTCGACACCTTATCTGTCGAGCTTTACAAATTTCAGATTTTCAGATCTGATTTTCGGCCCATGCTTATGTGTTTGTGTAGGGTTTCTTTTCTCACAACCCTAGACATATATAAAGCTTATTTTAGAGGCCGTCACATAAGAGAATACAAGAAGAAAATATGCAAAAGGTGACCGATGCCTTATTTCTCTCCAAAAGAAGCTACTACATCTTTGCGCCTTAAGGTTTTGTAACCAAGTGCTTCTTGATCTTCATTGTTGATGAAGTGAAGAACTTTGCAGCCAACAATCTTCTTCTAGTTGGTGATTAAGTCGTGTACTGGGATCCGCGCAATTGGTTAGTCATGTACTGGGATTCGTGCATCAAAGGGTGGCATTCATATATTGAAGAGTTCAGAGGTTCTAAAGCGGTAGAAGATTTCTGCTGTGAGTTCATCTACGGGAATTGTAGAGTCTAGGGACAAAGGTTTTGTACTAGATCTGAAACTTCTCTTAGCTATAGTGGATTACTTTTTGGGAAGGTTTCCCCCCAGGTTTTTTACTGTGAAACTAGTTTGTTTCACTGGTTTTCCTGGGTTATCATATCTTGTCTTATTTATTTTTCCGCTGCATGATTTTGACATGATATTGATGTTTGTTTGTTTTGACAAGTTTTATTGATAATAAATCTAATTAACAACTTGAATTTAAAACTTTTAATTCTATCAACCGGGGTCTAAATTTCCCAACACTTCTTTCATTCGAATTATGTATAATCGCTGCTTCATATATAAGCGATTTGTAAGAGACTTGGTCATGTATCGACTTTCCAACTTGAGCCACAATCCCGCAACTGTATCTTCATCTACAATTTCTCTTAGAACCTCATCTGCAAGAGACAATTGAATTGCACTATGTGCCTGTTCCAAGAGATCTTCTTTTTCCTCATCTGATAACGTCGCTGGCAAAGCATCTTTTCCCTTCAATGCTTTCCACAATCCTTGCTGCACTAGCAAAGCACGCATCTTCACACGCCATAAACTAAAATCATTCTTCCCGTTGAATTTGTCAATCTCAAATTTTGCTGCCAACAAAACCTTTGTCGCCATACCAAAAAACCCAAGTGAACCAATAACACAACAAAATAGATCTGATGAACAATCTCAACGTGAAACAAAGAACCCAAGGCTCTGATACCAATATGTTGTAAAAGCGGAAGCTTTAATACCAATTTGTTGAGAATAGCAAAAGCATGAATATCAATTTGTTGTGTGTGTATCCAAATAATAGTGGGTTTATGCAAAATAGAAATAAAACGACAAAAGAAACAATCACACGGGAACACAAAGATTTACGTGGTTCGGCTTTTGGCCTACGTCCACGGGTGGCATCGAGGAGAAAGTTTCACTAACAAAAGGAAGAGATTACAAAAGTAGTACCCAAAAATACTCTCACAAAACCCAAACCCTAAATACACCCAAAAGAGCTCTCAATCACCAGAAGCACGTGACTCTCAAAACAAAGCACGGCTTAGAACTCTTAAATAATATGCAGCTGCGTTTTCTCACTAACTTCATCTATTGCCGCATAACAAATATACTTATACAAAGTATAAGTCGGCTAGGGTATATTAATAAGAGCATATCACAAAGTCAACAAAACATAGTCCTATTAGTTCTAGGACTTGGTCAACTCCTTTGACCAAATTAAAAGCCACGTAACAACATTAGTGCTTTATTATTTGGGAATATCCCAATGTCTGCCGAGACTAGATAAGGCCTCCTTACCCAGTACTCACCTTCCCTAAGGGAAACAAAATATAAGAAGATATAAAGAAAGGAGCTTTGCTTTCTCTCATGTGAAAAGACAAGGAAATGTCCCTGCTCACTTGTTAGCGCAGTATGCTAAAGAGCTTGAGAACTATGTAGTTTGGCTAGAGGAATGTCCTAGCTTTTTAGAGCACGCATGTGCTCATGAGATATCTGTAGTTTCTCACTCTTGTCTTTTAATGGTATTTCAGTATTTTCCTATCAAAAAAAAAAAAAAAAAGAAAGAAAAGAAAGGAGGAAGAAATGAAGGGATGGAAAAATCAGGTCTCCTGTACCTTGCAACTTTGGCCTATAGAAAACTCGTCCTGCTTTTCTTCGGCCCACCTCGTCCATTAATAACTAGCTGTATTATATTATTTCTACTACCAATAATTCCTTGCCTGTTTTTTAAGATATATGTGTTGGCTAGTCAACTATTGCTTGAACTTCCAGTTAGGTCAAGTTTGATTGCCAAAACATTGTGTCAAATTAGAGGTTGTCACTGGTATGTACAATTTAGGATTGGCTAATTCTGATTCAGCTCTAAATAATTTTAGCCATATTTGCAATTATGGTTTTATTACAACTTTGTTCTTTTTTCCCAAACTGCTTCCTCATTAGAGTGTGCACTTGAATTTCTTACTTGTTCTCAGCAAGGAAATTATTCAAACAATCATAATCAAACCTTCTTACGTCAGAGTATGATATGATTACTGCCTTAAATCTTTTCTCAAGATACAAAGTTGTTCACGGTTAAATTCTAGTTTTGCATGTGTGTGTGTGTTTTGCAATGTTGAAGATGTGACTGCAAAGGATGTGGACCCTTTTGTGTAGTTTTCTTTTCTTCTTCAATAAAGTCTTTTATTCATTAAAAAATCGATGGGAATTGATAAATGAAAATATTGGGTGTTTTGAGCATTGGGGGATATCGGCTTTTGTTTGTTCTTTTCTCCCTTTCTCCTTCATCTTTTCTTCTTCTTCTCTTTCTTGTAATGACTATTCACAAGTATTGTTCATATAGACCCTAAATGGCATAAAATTCTCTCTTTGCTTCTTCCTTACAACACCAAATCAAGCCCTTTCTTTTTTCCTATCAAAACCCTAAAATCTCACGTACTTTCTTTTTCCAACTCTTGTATGAGTATTGCTGCAGGACAACTAGCCCCAGAATAATCAAATAACAAATTTTCTCTGATAATTTGCACATCTTAGCTAGTGAAGACCATCATGGGTATATGAGACCCGTTCTATGCAGAATGATGTTAATCTCATTCATGAAATAGAAGCTATATTGGAAAACAGTTGGAAGCATTTGAATGTAAAGAGAATGAGGTGCTTTCTGATATTACAAAGGTAAGATCTCTGAATGATTTTGGTTATTTTACTAGATTAATAACGGGATTGTCACATTAAAAATTCATTGCTACTCATTCTAAGTGGTTTGGTATAGCTTATTTTCATTGTTTAATCTTGCTTAAATAATAAGCTAGGAAAAAATATATAATTGTACCTAGAAAAAGTAAGGTTTTAAAAAAATTGTACATAAACTTATCACAAAAAATAAATAAACAAACAAAAACAGCTAGGCCAAACCAAGATCTTTTTATAAGTGACTTTTATATGATGAGATTTTCTCTTATGCTACTCCAAAAAGAAGTCTCATTGGCAATAAGCTTTACAATTTGAAGAGTTTGCAATATTAGAGAAATTGTAGTTCTTCCAATTTATGCTAATCTCACTTCTCTAGTTTTCATCCATTATAATTACAAATGAATAGGTGATGGATGTCGTAAAAAATTTCATCTGGAACTTGGTCTCATTATGTTTAATTTAGAAATTAAAAAAAAAAAAAAAGGATAAATATGGTATATGAATTTATTTTAGGATGATTTTTGACTTATTTGGAAGGGAAAATATAAAGTAGGTATTTACAATTCTTTTAATAAGTGAAATACAATGCATTGATTCCCCTAGGAGAATAAACATTGTTAGATGTGCATGGGAGGGGTTAATGACTAAAAAGTAGGAATAGCATGGGGAAGCATTTAATACTGGTCATGTAAAGTATAAAAGTAGTCCTTGTTCTTCTTTTAAAAATAATGCAATCCTTATTAGCCCTTTCATTGGAGTAAGTAGGGGTTTTGTGGTAGGAGGGTACCCTTGCATTGGATTAAGTACGGGTTTTGAGGTACGTAGGAGGATATTGCTGGCTTTTATGTCTCCTAATTCAGTCCATTTTCCATTGAAAATTATTTGGAGATTTAAGATGCCTTCTAGGGTCTCCTTTTCTCTTGGAGTGCTGCGTTGGGGAGGATTTTTACTACAGATAATAATTTTATGGAAGAGAGGTATCAGCATGATTGATTGGTGCATCATGTGTAAACAGAATGGGGAAAATGTGGATCATCTGCCTTTACATTGTACTATGGCTTCTGAGATTTGCTCCTTAGTTTTTTGTTTGTTTGATATCCATTGGGTTATGCCACTACTGGTTATGGATCTGCTAGCCTCATCACAAGGCAGTTTTGGTCGACACCCTAATGCTGCAGTTTGGAAGTTTGTTGATGTGTATACCTGGAAGTTTGCCGATTTAATAAAGATTGTTACTTATCAAAAAAAAAATTCACTTTTCAAAAACCTCATTGGTTAAACAATTGAATTCCATATCATTACCGGGAATTCTGGCAAGTGCATACAATCTTTAAGATAATTAAACACTAGTGTGCCACAACTTTTATATTAATCTAATTTGTCCTTTATTTCCAATGATAAGAACGTTTGTCCTGCTTTTCCCTTACTCTTACACACCACCAGAATCTATCAATGTTTACCAACATGTATAAATCAAATCCTGAAATGTAAATCTTTTCAATGCTGAATTTCTCTGAAACCTTAAGTCCAAAATTGTCATAATAATGGTTCAACAAAGTGTTTTTTGGAGAAAACTTATGGTTTTTGATTTAGACTGATGAAAATAGATGCTTATTCTCTAATGATTTTATTAAGATGCTATTATTTTTAGCTTTTCTCATTATTTCAGATTAGTGGCATGCATCAAATATGTCACCATGTCTAAGATAATAAGATCTTATTAGTTTTTCTTTCTTGTATTAGAGTTATATTTGTTTGGCAAAAATCAAACAAGTAGAGATCTCATTCCAGCCTACTTATGTATGATCTACAGCTACTTTAATATGCAGGTTTACAAGGCTAAACGCGTGGCAATGATGAAGATGATGGATGATGGCTTTGATGAAAAAGCAAAAGAATGCAAAAAACAAAAATTAAAAATTCTAGCAGAGAAAGGATCGTTGAGTAAAAGGAGTAAAAAGAGAAATAGATGAGTTTTATATTTCTTATCGGTGAGTGGCAGCTTATTCGGATGTGAGTAATAGATGAGTTTTATATTTGCCCCCTCATTTTGAAAATACCAGTCTATTAGAGCAACCACATCAGCTTGTGGAAAGTTTTGCAAAATAGAAAAAGTTACACTTTTTACACATTTTGGTCAAAAAAACACTCATATAAGTGGGTGTAAAATTGAGCATTTATGCATAATTGCTACAGTAACCATACACATTTAATATTTTTTTTTCTCTCTCCTACCTCTAACTCTCATCTCAACTCTCTCTTTCTCATTTTATCACAACTCTCTCTCTCTCTCTCTCTCTCTCTCTCTCTCTCTCTCTCTCTCATCTCAACTCTACTCACAGCTCTCTCTTTCTCTCATCTCAACTCTACTCAGCCTCTCCAATCCAACAATTTTATGAGACTCGTATAGATTTATAGATAAAGTTTCAAAATCGGAGAATTTTGACAGGGATGGAGTTTTCGTTGATTTCTGTGATTCACACTTCGTCGGAAATCGTGTTTCTCGGTGGACCATGATCTAGCGATCCAAGGCCTTGACTCAGGATTCAGCGAGTTCTAGCCAGAGCTCCGTTACCTTCTTCTTGTTTGGATCTATGGCTTTTGGGTTTTGAATGGATCTATGCTTTTGGGTTTTGATCCATTTTTTATTATTTGTTTGATTATTTGTTTTGGGATTTCATATGGCTGGGTTGAATGGGTTGATGATGGTGGTTGCTTGATGATGGTGGCTGTGTGGTTGTGTTGGGTCTGTGAGAGAGATGATAGTGTTAAAAAAATGAATATTTTATTTGAATAAATGTGTATAATAGACAAATTGATGTGGATATTCTGTAAAAATGAGTGTGTAAAATAAATAAATAAAGTAAGTTTTAGATGTGTAAAATGGAAAAAATTTTACATCATCTGATGCAGTTTCCCTTATATTGTTCTTTGAAAACCGAGAGGTCGAACCATGAAAATCAAAAACTGGGATGAAAACTGGTTTTTTAAGCATAAAGAACCAGATTTTTTGTTAATTCCGTGAACCCCTAAAACCGGGGTTGGATCGCACAAACCAGTGGCAAGAACAATGAACCCCTTAACATTTTTTTTTTTTTTTTATAAAAACAACTTAACACAATTTTATTCTACTTAATTAAATTATCCATCTCTTACAAGGAATAAAAAAATATATATAATTAAAATCCTTCAAAGATATTCAACTTTACTTCAAAAATTAATCATAAATTTTAATGTTTTCATGGTTATTATTTTATTTTATTAGCTTTCTTATTTAATTATTAAATATATGCTTGAAAATCATTAAATTTCCCTACATATATAAATATATTGTCAATTTTGCTAGTTTTATAAATTTAATATATATATATATTTAGACTTTAATTAATTATTAAATTAATTATGACGTCATCACGGTTCGACCTCAGTTCGACCTAAAAAATCTTGAGCCTCTTCCTTTAACGATTCAATGAATGGTCTGGATCTGAAAACCTTGCTTTGTAGAATGTTAGTTCAATTTTGATTATGACCAGAAAATGAATTATATTATCTATATTTTTTTTTTAGTAAGGAGAGCTTTAGTAGAAGTTTTCTTTTTTCTTTTTTCTTTTTTTGAGATGAACAAACAGATCGTGGATAAACTTGTAGTCTTACACACTGAATGAATATATATATATATATATATATATATATATATATATATATATATATCAATTTATATTAATCTTCTAGTAGTAATTGGGTTTTGGTAGCAAACCGGTATTAAATAGTGAGAGGAATCGAACCAAGCCTTTCTCTATTAGCATTTCTTTATTTCTTAAGGGCTCTTGGGCTCATTTCACAATAGGTTTTCAAAGAACCATTGAAGTTTTCCATATAATACCGAGTGTTCGCCAATTTGTTGGGTAAGTGTCACTGTCATGTCATTTTTTTGTTCTATACCAGTCACATCAAATTATTGGTATAGAGAAACATCTTAACTGAGCAAACTTAAGGCCTTGTTTGGTTTGTTTTTTTCATCACTCAATTTCCGTCACTCATCACTCATCACTCTAAATACTACACCCATTTGGTACCATCACTCAATTTCCATCACTCAATATTTTTCACACTATTTGTGGGTCCCATACCTGTCACTCATTGCAGGTTTTTTTTTTTTTTTTTTTTACCCAAACTCACCGAACCTAGTAAATAAAAAAAAAAAAAAACCTAGAACAGACCGAAGTGAAAGAAAGAAGAAGAAAAAAAAAAAAAAAAAAAAAAGAGAGAGAAGAAACCCAAAACAGACCGAAGTGAAAAAAAAAAAAAAAAAGAACCGAACAGCCAAGAAAAAAAAAAAAGTCAAAAGTGGTCAAAAGTTGCGGCTAGTATGTTTGTGGGTCCCCTTTTGTGTGTTTAATTACATTATTGTCATTGAGTTATGAGTTATGGAAACTGAAAACAACTAAAATGTGTTTTCAATTTCCATAACTCATAACTCAAAAATCAGAGAATTGAGTGATGGAAACAGAGTTATGGAAATAGAGTTATTGTTTGTCAAACAACCTTTTTGTCATGAGTCCCACCATTTTTGAGTTATGAGTTATGGAAACTGAGAATTGAGTTACGGAAACAGGTAAATCAAACACCCCCTAAAGCACCCTATTTACTCATTCCCCGTTAACATTATTAGAGGCAGAAATTGTAGGTGCACAATTAGATGTCATTTTCTGATTATGGACCCTTCATTTCTATGTCAGCAATTAGATAAGCTCTGTTATGCATGTGATTTCATATTTTCACTGTGAACTTGGAAACTAAAATTCATAGAAATAGCTGGCATATTCATACTAATTGTGTACAAATACAACTTTTTTTTTCACTTTCTTCATACTTGATTGGGTACAATTAGAATCTTTCAAATCACAATAATAGGCAGGGTGACCTTTGCGCACCACTATATTTGTCGTTTTTCTCTTACTTTCTTTTCTTTTTCTTTTTTTTCACTTCCTTTGGTGGAAATCAAGGATGGGCTGAAAAGAATGCAAGTAGGCCCACCAGAGGAGCATTGATGTAAGTTGTGGGCTCGGACTCTTGAAAGTAAGGCCTTGAGTCTGGAAAGTAGTCTGAGCTATTGGGCCCACCCACGACTGCTCCAACTAGCAAATTGGGATTGGGATTTGGACTTAAGAAATACCGTGACCCCGCTTTGCAAGCAATGTGGGCTGGGTGGGCCAACACCGATGGTAATGAGCTCCCCCTATGGTGTATCCTTTGTGGGTAACGTGCTCCATATCCAACCATGTACGACATTCCCAATGGATTATCTCCAAGAATGTAGTCCACCTGTTAGCAAATTGTGTCCCACATCAAATGAAGAAAAATATCACTAAATCGCATGAATCGCCCTAATGATCGAACAGCTTTTTCGATCCCAGGATTTGGCTTTGCATCTAAGGCTTCAATGCACTCGACACGACACAATACGTACTAAAAAAAGAAAATGATGAGTCTATATGAAAGTAATGAACAAAATTAATTGTAGTTTTAGAATTACTCTATTCAAAATTATTCATGTATCTTCGTTGTGTCGCATCGAGTGCATAGAAGCTCCAACCAAATCCGAGAACCATCCAAATCCAATAATAGACGGTGCATTAATTCGACCATCCAAATCCATAGAAGCTCTAGCCGTTGGATTTGTCTGATCTAAATATAGTAGGGCCCACATAAACAAAGATACCAGGCAATAGAAATGAATTTTTACCTGACGTTTTGCCAGTCGTTTGAGCAGAGCTGGGGTGGCTGTGGTCTCTCCACATGGCACAACCTTATTGGCGTGGCTTAGATAATTGGAATAAGTAAGAAGCAGGAAAGACAGTGACGTTACATGCTGCATGTTACTTCCTCCAGCCTTGAAGATCAGCCCACCTTTTCTCAAAATTATAAGGAATAAAATGAATGAAAATATCATCCAATTATTTTGCAATTGCATTCCAATTTTAATTAGCCGCAAAAAGGCACTACAAGGACTCAAAATTCACCAAAAAAAAACACACATGTAGAGCACTCATAAAAGCTAGACAGTCTGTCCAAATAAACCATAGCCCAAGGTTTTGGTATAAGGGGCACATTAATATTCTCTTGGAATAGTGATAGTGTAATGTGACAAACTTGATCATGTGATTTTCAACACAATGATAGGTTGTGATTGAGCTGTCATCATTTAAAATGAACTTTAATTTTTATATTAAGAGATTGGTTTAAAAGGGAAAAACGATGAGAAAGAAAAATACCTGGAGAATATTGGACTTGAGGATGAGAATTTCCAGGCAATAAAGAACATATAAACCCATCAGCATTGTGCTGGAAAGACGAGAAATACTCCGCTCTTCCTCTCAACACTTCCTGTTGTAGAGTATGAAGAAGGAGTTAAGGACAAGTTAACTATTTGTCTCGTACATTTAGTTTTAAATTGCAAAGCCCAATAAACTCGTCCATGCACAGTGACAGTCTGAAATATAACATATTTAAATGTTTGTGTTCATCATGCACTGAAAGGAGCAGCTGGGAGATATTAAATAAGTAGAAAAATTGACAAAATTCCCTATACTTCTATTGGATGATAGTGAAAAGCTCTAAACAAGAAGTCGCAATCGCTTCTCAAAAAAAAAAAAGTCGCAATCAAATTTTTTTTTTTTTTTAAAGAAAAAAGTTATCATATGAAATAAAGGCTCAGCCCAGTATGGTATGACTATGAACCCATCGTCCCAGCCTTTATGCACATGCATGCAGCGGCAACTTCTGATTACTGGACCCACACAAGCGACAAAACTAAGGATGAGTTCTATAGAATTAGAGCCCAACCTCACTCTGGCCCTGCCAACTTTGGTTTTGATTGAAAGGACAACAGACTCTACCCAAAAGAACAGTGGATAAACAAAGACAACAACTATGATTTTTTTTTTTTTTTTTTTTTTTTTTTTTTTGAGGATCACCCCTATGATTTCTTTAATCTGCAAGACTGCAAGACCCTTTCCCTTTTTCTTTGAAATTCCCTATTGTATATAGTATTGTCATTTCGATTTTAAACCTCCAATTGCTTTTGAGATTAATAATATCCACAAGAAGAATAAATTGTATCCCACAAAAGCCAAATTCTGAGCTCCTATCATGTGCCATCATCAAATTCATATACCTTTTTCCTATTATTATCTTGACTATATTATCAAAATAAGAGGGCTCCTGCCATGTGGACCCACGATGTAGACCTTTTCAGCATATTTATATATATATATATATATTACAGTATAAGCTTAAACAGTGACTATATTTAAAAATTGCTTCAGTTAGTTGGACCCACTATAGTGACCCCAGCTAAGCCAAAGAATGTGAACTTTTTGTACACCACGTTACACACATCCATCTCATTAACTATAGTTCCCCCACATATATACCAAACAACAACACAGGACATACATATATAGAGAGAGAGAGAGAGAGAATAATTAACATTAAACAAGACAGAAAATCATTTGATAAGTGCACACACATATACCCACATTAATTTCAAATTCATATAGCTAAGTATGTCATTATTCTATCTAGGAGTAAAATAATTAAAATTCCTGAGATTAGTGATTAGGGTTACCTTGGAAATAAGCACATTAATCCCAGCATGCTTGTTATCCCAACCAAACTCATTGATGGTGTCTCCAGCTCTCAATATCACCTCGTTCTTCGCTATGTATTCTCTGTATTCGCGCCTCCTTGAAGCTTTGTGCAACCACGCCGCTGCCCAAAGCAACTCGTCCTGTACAATATTATAATACAAATTTAATCAACAAAAAAGCCAAAATCAGCGGTCCGAGTTAAACAGCTTTTATGCAAATCCAACGGCTGACATTCAGCATTCGAACCTGGTAACCGTTGACATCACAGTAAAAAGGGCACACAGCGGATCTCAGGCTCGAACTGTACGCACCACGGCGCCTGTCAGCAAACTCGAACACCTGCGTCATATTGTAACCGTTATATACATACATACATACAACGGTCAAATATTCACATTTATTCTACTGGCTAGTACTACTACTGTTTGGCACGTTCACGTGAATTTTGGAGTCTCATACAATAATATAGTTACTGACACAGTAAAGCACATTGGACGTGTCTTAAGAACTATGTGCGTCTGTTTTTACTTTTCAGTTAGTAAAAGGTTAAAACTAATACAAATTTGAGTATCTATAGCATGATAAATAAATGTAATTAATACCACTACACCACATGATAGATAAATATAACTCCAAACATTTAGAAATGAATATGATTAGAACATTCACATCAAAGGAGTTAAAAATTTTAGCTTTTAACAATTCAAAAACCTACTTTATATATTTTAACATCTTATTTTACAATACATCCTATATCAAAAGTTCTATTTTTTTATCACTTTATTTAAAATAATATAAACAACTTATTAAAATAATAATAAAAAACTACCTCTACAAACATTAAAAGCTTAATAATATTTCTTGTTATAAGATTTGAGCTACAGTAGATGGCAGTCTATTGTAGCTCATATGCCAAAATTTATAGAAATAGCATCTTTATTGTAGAGTGTTTTTTGTGGAATGAGGTGCTAAAATTTGACTTTTTAGCTTTGAAAGTTTTATTGTTTAGTGGATAGGCAAGTTCATAGCTCCAAATACGACACTAAACACATTTAGAGTTGTCTTAGTCTAACTTATGATAGAATGATTAAAAAGACTATTTATTTGTAGTTTTAATACTTTAAAACCGATAGTTTTACAAATCGTCACGTAACATGTTACGCTAGAGTAATAACTCCGAGTATATTTTGGATTAGCCTAAAAATATTGAGAGAATACTTTTTTTTCTTAATTGAGTTGAAAATTAAAGGATGCCTACCATCTTAAAAAATAAATAAATAATAAAAAAAGGTTACCCACTATAGTATACAATTAAAAAACACAAAAAGCTGGTGGATTGAGTGTGACAAGGACATACCCTAACGGCACGATTAAGAAGCAAATTGGAGTAACCAGGATCACGTGATCTGAACACAATGGACGCAGCGGCCAAGGCAGCGGCGGTTTCACCTGCCACGTCAGATCCAGGGTGGTCCCTATCAATCTTATACACCGTACGAAGCGTATCCATATCTTCTGGCCTCTCCCAACAGTTATGATCCGAGTACGCATCACCAACCTGAACATAAACTACATCAGGCACCGCCGTTACTTTCAGCAAGTAATCCGATCCCCACTTAACGGCCTTAACGGCATTCCTCAACTCCGGCCCCATCGTCCTCCCAAAGTCTATAACACTCCACGACAACATTGTCGTCGTAAAAGCCATCGGGAACCCGAACTTTATGTTGTCTCCAGCGTCGTAATATCCTCCAGTCAAATCTACCTGTACAAAAACAAAATATTTAACAATGCCGTTACATTTTGAAAGGGAAATGCAATGATCCGGTGGAGTTTAGTAGTGTACTCCGGCGGTGGCTCCGTCGCGTAAGGCGGAATCTTTACGCCACCTGACGCGTTGATCCGGCGGAAGCCTTCCTGATCGCTGACCCTCGAAGAAAAGTATGCTTTTTCTGAGGGCGTCGTGGTAGTCGTGGCGGGCGGCGATTGAGTGAAAAGGGAGGAGGAGTAGGAAGAGAATGAGGACGCGAAGTGCTGGAACATTCCCCGGTGAAGAGAGAGCATTTCGCGCCATTTTTTCTTTTCTGGTGTGTTTGAGCAAAGAAGGAAGGGAAACCGTCGGGGTTTTTTATAGTAAAAAAGTGTCATCGGATTCCAGAGGATGGTTGAATGGGAGGCTGACACGTGGACATAAGTTACGGGGGATGATTGTTCGTATTTCGATGCATGATATGCTTGACCGGGTCTTCTCGGGTCTTACATTTTTTTGGGTCGGATAGTTTGAACCGGGTTTTTTTTTTTGGGGGGTTCTGGATAGTGTCATTTATGAGGGGATCGGTGGGACACAGAAGAAAGTATTTGAGTGAGTGACCGAAGAGTCAAGGGGCTGAATTATGAAGGCACGAGTGGTCCACCGTCGTATTGATTGTGGACACGTGGAGGGGCGGAATGCGGTGAGACCACAAATGTCTTTTTTTTTTTTTGTGTGTGAGAAGGAGAGACCACAAATGTTTTCAGCAAAAAAAAAAAGGAGAGACCACAAATGTCTAGCAAAAGAAAATCGTCAATAATGTAACGCAAAGTAGAATGTACAAGATTCTCAAAAAAAAAAGTGGAATGTACAAAGTGTTTTTTTCGCAAATTTGGTATAAAACTTTTAGTCTGTATATTTTTATTATATACCAATTCTGACAAATCTACTCTTATTAGATTATATTTTCCTTTTATATCTTTCAAGATTAACTATTTTTTTAGAAGATATAATATCAATAATTATATCACCAATGAAATGCTTAAATTTCAAGTTATTAATTCTAAAATTATGCATAAAAAATAAACTTATGATCAAAAAGTAAATATTAACATCTTATTGACATAGAATTTTTTTTTTTTTTTTTTTTTTGATACAAGATAGAATTCTACTCTAGCTTAATCTAAGTATATATGTATGTGAAGCTCCCTCCTGGAGACTTGAACCCCGGTCCTTGCCCCCCACACCCAACAAGCACTTATACTTGTAGAGTGACCATCGCACCAAGGGTGTGCGGTGGTGACATAGAATTTTGATATGCCTATTAAGAACATAAAAGACATACAATTTAACGGCTAGAATTTCAAAATATGTAGAAGTTGTGTTTGGGATTTGAAAAAAAGTTAGCTTATTTTATTTTTTTTGCTTATTTTTGCTCCTAAAGTGGGTCCCATTGCACTGTTAAGTGAGTTTCATTACTCCAAAAGTCAACTTTTAGTTTTTTTTTCTGCATACTTTCAGTTAAAAAATTTCAATTTCAACAAAATAAGTGGTTTTCAATCCGTAATCATGTTAATTTTTTTAATGAATAATACAGTCATTAGCTACAACTAAGTTTATAGGCAAAATTTGTCCGTATCCAATTTTAGTTGATTAACTAGTAATTAATAAATTGGTAAGTTTATGTAAGAAAGTAGTTGATAAAAAATATCAACTACTTACAACACTCAATCATTTCAAAATTAGATATATCCGAAATTTATTAAAAGAACATTTATATTTATTCCCCGAGCTATTTAAATCCTGATTCGATGGGAATGATTCTGAAGCGTCGGATATGTTGACTATTTTGCTATTGTAGTTTAGGACTTCGGAGCTGAAGCATGTGAACTCTGTGGGAGTAGTTGCACATATTTAAAATTTCACATAAAAGGATTTTTTAGGGTAACCTCTAGATTCTGTGGTTGAAAGCAAGTGTGCAGTTAGATTTTGTGGTCCTTTATGCAATGGACAACACGAGAATCCTTGTTATAGAGGATAGACTGATAGAGTGAAATGAGTGCAGGGATGCAATGCGATCCCTCTTGCAGAATAGTTAGCTAGCTGCTTCAAATGATCTAAGGCTGGGGAACAACTTGTCTAATGCCCAGAATGAGATTTTTCCCCCATTAAATTAAAGATGATTATCATGAACAAATTACTTCTGCCTCTTTTCTAATTAAAAGCTGATAACCCATTATATAAATAGAGATTTACTAACATATGTCATTAGGACACATATTAATAAATCATTTTAAAAAACCTTTTTATGGAAAAACGTTTCAATTTTTCATAAAATTTTTTTTAAAATGAATAGTTAATGTATTCTTAAAACACACGTTAACCGGATCCAAATAAAAAATAGTTCAACCTCTAGTCTTTTTTTTGGGCACTAGAAATGACTCATATCGCATAGGTACTCTACAAAAGGTTTGGCCTAGAACTCTACTTTTATAGAAGGAAGAAAAGTACAACTGTACAAGTCATTGGATTATAAAGAATGTCACTATTTTTGTTTCTGCAAAACAGTTGCAGTTAACCAAACACACGTAATAAGACAAAAACGTTTAAGAATTATAATTTATCATTTATAAATTTATAAAAAAGATAAACTATAATTTACTCATGTATTTTGAGTATAGTCCCAAGGAAAATTATTAATTTACATTGTTTTAGTAATGTAAGATTTATATTGTAAACTAAATAATGTGTATAACATTGTACACATTTGTAAAAAATATACAATTTAAGATTTATATTGCTAGTACTGGTGTACAATGTAAAATTTATATTACTAGTACAATTAACAATGCATACCAATAATTACCCTAGGTTGCATAGACACGTCAATTTTGGCCAAGTAAATCTATACCGAGCGAGTATCTCTTCTTTTATTTTCTTTTTAATTTGGGTACAGACCGAACACGATCGCGACATGGCAATACGTCCCAAACACAGCAACTCTTATTAAAAGAAGAAGAAGAAGAAGAAGAAGAAGAAGAAGATGAACAACAACAACAACAACCACTTACCGTTATTCTTGTTTTAGCAAAATAATCGACTAAAAGCCCTAAAAATATAACTTGTGCCTTTTAATTATTCTAAGTTCTCTCGCACCTAGCTCTCTCTTTCTCTCAGCTCTTCTAATTTGATTTGTGCCTTCACGGAGTTTCACGAGTCCCTCCATCGTAGATCAGCGACAACCAAAGCCTCTCCAGCGACCCTAAAGCCTCTCTTTCCCTTTGTTGTTTTTCTCTCCTTCTTCAAGTATCAGGTTCTCTCTCTTTCTCTCAGTCTTTTGAGTTTCGACTCTTTCTTTCTTTTCTTTTTTTGGTTTAGTTTTACTTTTATCTACTTAATATGTGTTCATATATAGTATATAGTATAGGTTTAGTATTTTTTATTTATTTATTTTGTTTAGTTTTATCTATCTTATACGTGTTGTTTACTTGTTTATGGGTTTAATGTTTTTATTTTTTCGGTGTGTCTTGTTGCAATTTTTTTATTTATTAAAATTAAATATTGTAGGTGAAATGAGTACTGATAAATTTGCCACTATAGTCAGTCAGACGATTCAAGTTCAACTAGTCTACTATGGATATATGTTTATGCATATGTGGTACTTGCTTTGATTTTAAAGAATGAAGCTAAGATTATGTGATTTGATGATTGTTTTAAAACCATGCAAATTAATAATTGCCAAGTGATTTGTATGATTTTATTTAATGGGTATTGAGGGGTTCACATACTAACTTTTTTTTTTTTTTTAAGAGTTTCAACCTATAGCGTTCACTCCTGATGATAACTCTTTATCATCAGACCAAGACACCAATCGATTTTTGGTATAGGCAAGAATTGAACCTTAGACCTTTTATTCAACCATTAGAGACTTTACCAATTGAGCTAACTGGAACCCACACATACTAACTTCTTGGTTATTAGTAATCTCCACCAAAGTCACATGTTAATCATGGCTTAGTCACCTTATAATTATGAATAATAGGCTTTTAATTTAATACACTTAGGACACGTTCGGTATACTGTTGTAAGGGCGGTTTTTGGGGCCCAGGCCCAGCAAGCCAGTGATCTTGGCCCAAAAGACCCTCGACAATGAATTTGTAGAGAGTGGGACTCAGAGCTAGGTCTGGACAGAGTGGACGTGATTAATGGTGAACCATGCAACAAATAGGACGTGAGATTGTTTTGTTCAGTTTTCTGAGATGACCTTCCCTGGGGCTCCTTTAGTGTTCCACTCGCTCTCTTTTCTGTTGGAAAAATCCCTCCCCTTTTGTGGAGACTTTCTGCTCTTATATATCCTCCTTTAATTGATAATGACCTTACACTTGTTCACCATCTAGGCCTCTACTCGAGTGCCTGTCCCAAAGGACATCCCCCTCCTTTTTCTGTGAGTTGCAATGGCCGAGATAATACTATTTTTCTGTCCAATCCACATTAATGTGGCTGGAAAAGTAGTTTCCCTGCATTTAATGCGGCAGTAGTGGTTGTTCCCTGCCCGTTTAGCACTTCCTTCATTTAGGAGGGTTCCTCACCATGGACAGGGTATGTGTTTGACGTTCATTAAGTGCGTCCGAGGAGGCACTACTCCTCGGACGATCCTTAAATAAAACCGGCCCGGCCCAACAGGATTGGGCTAAATGTCTCCCGACCCTGTTTTCGCTTCCCGCCATGGCTGGGCTTCGTCCTGGTCCTAAGGCCCACTGTTGACTGACAAAGCTTGCCCCCCACAATAGCCCCTCAAAATTCCGGTTCTTTCTTCTTGATCCGAGGAGGAAAAACGGGATTTTGATAATTGCTGGACAGTCCATCGTGGTTCTCTACTTTATCCGGGCGAGCGTATGTCATCACGTGCCTCATTAATGCTGAAGGCATTTAATGCCCTGGGGGGAGTTAACTGCTGCTTTTGGAGTATTACGCCTTTTCAATCCAACGGTTGGAGACCAGATCAACGGCGAACAACGTTTTGTTTATTCTAGGCGGGAGTGCGTCTGTCCAACTTCCTCTGGGTATATAAGGTCTTGAAGGCGTTGATTCCCCATTTTCTACGAAGACGCCAGTATTCAGAAGACCTTAGTGCGTTCTTCTTCAGTACGCTCTTATCTTCGCCATCATTTTATTGAAGACTCCGTCAAGTTTCTTACCCGTAAGTGCGCATTTCTTCTTCGTTACTCATCTTTAGGCGAACTTCCTTCGTGTAACCTAGGATTAGGGGAAATGGGTAGGCTTTCAAAATTGGTAGACTCTCCGGCCGGTATCGCGGGCTTCAGGGCGAAGTATCGTATTCCACCGGAGGTAGGTTTAGAGTACTGCCACGAAGAGGAAATTTTCTTCAAAAGGAAGTCAGGGCAGGTCGTGATTCCAATGATAGCCTTCGTGGAGGGAGGAATGACGATCCCCATGGGGAGAATAACTAGGGACTACCTGCGTGGTCATAGATTGACCCCCTATCAGTGCACCGCAAACCTGCTCCGGATCTTGGGGTGCACCGACGTATTAAACGACCAGATGAACCTCGGCCTAACTTGGCGTGACGTGGTTCATCTCTATGAATGCCACAGGCTCGGTGACTCATACTACCTAAAGTCCAGGTCTGATGAAGTGAGGTTGATATCCTGCCTCCCCAAGTCCAGCAAAGGCTTGAAGGACGACCATTTGATCGTCTCCGGACCATGGCATGACGGCATTCACTGTCCGACCAGGGCAGGAAAGCCAGGTGGGGTGCCATAACATTAGGTCCCACGGAGAGGACCCTAGTTTGAGTTTTCCCCCTTTGTTTTGCTTTATTTGTGTTGCGTTTCCTTTGTTATAGCTGCATGTCTCCTCGGACTAACATAGCTCACTTGACGATCTTTGCAGACAAAGAGCACACAACCCCTCGGCTGAGCCTGGTCAACGTTCCTGCTCTAAATTACCTCTTGAGATCTGAGATTTTCGTGAGCGAGGACGGACAGTTGCGGTCGGCTCCGTTGATTTTGGATTTTGTTCCCCTTTCTCGGTCCTTGGTGGAAGCTGGTCAAGCTATCAGGGCTGGAAGTTCGAGATTGGCACGTATAAACGTTTCCATACCCGGGTTTCTCGCTTCGTCAGATTTGCCTCCTGCTCGATTGCCTGATCACCGCCCCATTCCTGTAGAGATTGTTCCGGAGGAGGAGGCTGGTTCTTCGCATTCTTCCCTAGAGGAACAGATAGATCGTTTCCAATTTGCCGAGGAAGGGGAGGTGTCGGCCAGGGTTGTAGAGCTCTCGGACTCTGACACAGACTTAGACCGTGCTTCAGCAGCCCCTGCCCTCGGTCTAGTCGTCGCACAGGTTGATACTAGCCAAGAGGTTGAGGAAGAAGGGATGGACTTGAAGCCCAGGGCTGGCCTCCGGGGCCTTCTATCTAACAGGAACAAGGGACAGTCCTCTAAGGACGCCCCCAAGGAGCAGGCTCTGGCTAAGCTTCCCCCTCCTCCTCCTTCATCCACTGACCCCCCACTTCAGCCTATGCCCAATTTGAGGCGGAAGAGGCCAGTGGAAGAACTGGAGGAGGGTGAGGTCGGCCCTCAGCAACCCAAGCAGCAAAAGAAAGGGAAGGAGCCCAGGGATAAGCGGGCCAAGTCCACTGACAGCCGAGATGAAGCGGCGCTGAGGAGGGCGCAACGTACTTGGAGCCCACGGCTGGAACTGGACGGTGCTCCCATTCCCTGGGATGCCACAATTTGGGAGTCCACACGGGGGCAGGCGACCAACCTTGCCGAGGCCCTGCAGCAACCCCTGCTCTTGCCCCGCGACATGGACGGGCTCAGGAAGACGGGGCAACCAGACCTCTTCAAGTCTTTGAAGAGGGATCTCGCTATGGTGAGCAACAAGCCTTGGCCAGATTGGACGCTGTGCTCCACCTTCAGCTAGCGTTGTTTTCGTTTTAACTACACTTTTATTAACTCTATGCAGATCACCCAGCAAGTTTACGTCGCCGAAGAGCGGGCGAAAAGTGCACGGGAAGAGGTTAATGGCGAGGCCCAATCCCGCGTAGCCGCGGAGAAAACTGCTGCTGTCCTGAAGCTGGAAAAGGAGAGCCTAAAAGAAAAACTTAAGGAGGCTGTGAGGGAACGGGACAGCGCCAATGCGGGCCTTGAGAGCACAATGAAGCAGGCCGAGGACATGCGCCAACAGCTTCACTTGTCTGAGATAAACCTTGCGACCGAGAAGCAATTGGTCCAGGATCTTAAGGCGCAGCTGGTACAAGTGAAGGAAGGGGCCAGATTGGCCAGGGAGGCCGCCGAGGCTGCGGTGGCGGCCTCTTATGAACGGGGAGTGGCGGATACTGAAACTAGGCTGGCCGAAGAGGTAGCTGTGGTCTGCAGGGACTACGTTACTGAGTCCTGGGGAGTCGCCATGGACCGAGCAGCAGTCCCTGTGGATTCCGACCTTAGGAGGCTCGAGAGTATCTTCTTCCCACAGGATATTCGCGAGATCCCTGGCTCGGATTCCCTAGGGGATCTCGCCTCTGCACAAACCGTCCCTCCCGGCGCCGACATCCCAAGGGGCAAGGATGGAAACGAGGAGGGGCAGCCGTCTGCCAGGGGCAAATCGCCAGAAGATGCCCTTACTATAAGGGACGTCGTTGCACAGGCTAAGGAAGCTGGGCCTAAACCAACAGCTGAGGAGGAAAACCCCGTGGCCGCTGTCCCCGAGAAGTGCTTGGCCCAGGACCAAGTTTAAAGCATTAGTGTAGGGATTAACTTGTAATAGGTTTTGCTTTTTGCTTTTTGTTTGCTTAGGCTTCGCAAATATGTGTAAAACGAACCATTTTGGCATTTGATGAATGATATAACTCCGTTTCGTTTTGTTTCGTTGCTTCTACTTTACCTTTGTTATGAACGAATTTTGACTATATCAGTAGAATTCGGGGGTTGAGCCATTTGTCGTAATTTAGACAATGCGATTAAGTATGAGCTAACCAAGTAGTAGTTATTTTCACCGAGGCTGTGGTCCGAGGGGAAGAAGGAAGCCTTGGGTCCCTTTCGTCACTTGGACACATGCGGTTAATTTCCCCCCAGTCTGTGGTCCGAAGAGCCGAGCAGAACTCAGGTTCTGCTTAACGCTTATTGAGAACGGTTTAGCAGTTAATTTCCCCCAAGTCCGTGGTCCGAGGGGCCAGGCAGGACTTAGGTTCTGTTTAACGATTGTTGTTAACGTAGCTAGTTTCCCCATAGGCTTGAGTCCAAGGACCATGCAAAACCTTGGTTCTGTCTAGTACTTAAATGTATGTGGCCAATTTCCCCCAAGTCTGTGGTCCGAAGAGCCAGGCAGGACTTAGGTTCTGTTTAGCGCTTATAAGAAGCAGTTTAGCAGTTAATTTCCCCCAAGTCTGTGGTCCGAGGAGCCAGGCAGGACTTAGGTTCTGTTTAACGCTTATTGTTAACGTAGCTAGTTTCCCCATAGGCTTGAGTCCAAGGACCATGCAAAACCTTGGTTCTGTCTAGTACTTAAATATATGTGGCTAATTTCCCCCCAGTCTGTGGTCCGAAGAGCCAGGCAGGACTTGGGTTCTGTTTAGCGCTTATAAGGAGCAGTTTAGCAGTTAATTTCCCCCAAGTCTGTGGTCCGAGGAGCCAGGCAGGACTTAGGTTCTGTTTAACGCTTATTGTTAACGTAGCTAGTTTCCCCATAGGCTTGAGTCCAAGGACCATGCAAAACCTTGGTTCTGTCTAGTACTTAAATATATGTGGCTAATTTCCCCCCAGTCTGTGGTCCGAAGAGCCAGGCAGGACTTGGGTTCTGTTTAGCGCTTATAAGGAGCAGTTTAGCAGTTAATTTCCCCCAAGTCTGTGGTCCGAGGAGCCAGGCAGGACTTAGGTTCTGTTTAATGTTTATTGTTAACGTAGCTAGTTTCCCCATAGGCTTGAGTCCAAGGACCACGCAAAACCTTGGTTCTGTCTAGTACTTAAAGGAAAGAAAAAAAAAGAAAAGAAAAAAAAAAAAAAAATAGGGTACAAGGCAAAAATCACAAGGAAACCAGAACTCAAGTGAAAAAGATACTTTTATTAATAGTGATACCTTTTGAGGTTATTTACATTCCAAGGGCGTGGCACTACATGTTCGTCCAAGTCTTCCAAGAAGTAGGCTCCTATGCCAGCTACGGAAGTGATACGGTACGGTCCCTCCCAGTTTGGTCCGAGCTTTCCCCACGCAGGATTCTTTGCGGTGCCCAAGACCTTCCTCAATACTAGGTCTCCAGGCGCCAGCGGTCTGGGCTTTATCTTGGTGTCGTAACCTTGCTTGAGCTTCTGCTGGTAGTGAGCTAGATGGACCGAAGCGCTTTCCCTTCTTTCATCGATGAGATCCAAGCTTTTTTCCAGAAGTTTGTCATTGGCAGTGGGGCAGAAAGCGGCAGTTCGCTGGGTGGGGAAGTTTACTTCCAGTGGGATGACAGCCTCGGCTCCGTAGGTCATAGAAAAAGGGGTTTCCCCGGTAGACCTACGGGGTGTGGTGCGGTACGTCCATAAGACGTGGGCTAGCTCCTCGGCCCATCTTCCCTTTGCGTCATCCAATCTCTTTTTAAGTCCGTTCAGTATTGTTTTGTTGACAGCTTCTGCTTGTCCGTTACCCTGTGGGTAAGCTGGGGTGGAATACCGGTTAATAATTCCTAGCTCACTGCAGTATCTTCTGAAGGCTTTGCTGTCGAATTGGAGTCCATTGTCGGACACCAAGGTGTGTGGGGTGCCGAACCTGGTGACAATGTTCTTCCAAAGAAATTTCTTGACATCGACGTCCCTAATGTTCGCCAGAGCTTCGGCTTCCACCCATTTGGTGAAGTAGTCAGTGCCGACGAGAAGGAATCTCCTGTTCCCTGTTGCCTTGGGAAACGGACCGAGTATGTCTAGGCCCCACTGTGCAAATGGCCAGGGACTGGATAGCGGGTTCAACTCTCCGCCAGGCTGGTGTATATTTGGGGCGAACCTCTGACACTGATCGCACTTCTTCACATACTCCAGGGCTTCCTTGTGCATGCTCGACCACCAGTAACCGAGCGTTAGGGCCCGGTGGGACAAAGACCTACCCCCTGTATGACTTCCGCAAATTCCCTCATGTAACTCCTCCAGGATGAGTTCAGTGGCCTCTGGGTGCACACACAGCAAGTAGGGCCCCGAAAACGAGCGTCTATAAAGCTTGGAGTCCTCGGACAACCAGAATCGAGCAGCCTTTCTCCTGATTTTGTCGGCTTCCATCTTATCGCCCGGCAAGGTATCGTGCTGTAAGTACAGCACTAGAGGATCCATCCAGCTCGGGCCTGTCCTGACGGTATGTACTCGAACTCCGCTAGCCTTCCCTGCTAAGGGATGGATGAGGTCTTCTACCAAGATGACCCGAGGAAGGGACTGGGCCGATGAGGTAGCCAACGTCGCGAGGGAGTCAGCATGTGCGTTTCCATTTCTGGGCACGTGCGTCAGGCGGAAATGATGGAAGTGGGTCTGCAGGTGTCTAACCCGATCCAAGTAGTCTTGCATCCTTTCGTCCTTGGCTTCCAAATCTCCGTTTACTTGCCCCACAATGAGCCTCGAATCCGAGAGTATGTCCGCGGATTTCCCCCCCATTTTCAGAATCATCGACATTCCCTCGAGTAGCGCCTCATACTCGGCTTCATTGTTCGTGGCTGGAAACCCGAGTCTCAATGACTTTTCTATGGTTAGACCTTCCGGGGAAAGTAGAACGATTCCTACTCCTGAGCCCCTTTGATTCGCCGCGCCATCGACGTGTGCTCTCCAACAAGTGTATTCGTGTCGAGAAACTGTGCTGATCATTTTCCCATCAGCCCCTAGCATGACTTCTAGCGTGGGTTCCGCAAACTCTGCCACGAGGTCGGCGAGGACTTGGCCCTTTATAGCAGTGCGAGGCATGTATCTGATATCGAAGGCACCCAGGATTGTTCCCCACTTTGCGATTCGGCTGGTGTAGTCCGCACTGCGTAGAATGGCCTTTAAGGGGAGTTGTGTTAGCACCACTACAGTGTGCGCTTGAAAGTAGTGGGGAAGCTTTCGCGTGGCTTGTACGACGGCCAAAACAGCTTTTTCGAGGGGGAGATAGTGGGTTTCTGCCTCCTGCAGTGATTTGCTCACGTAATAGACTGGTCGCTGCGCGCCGTTGTCTTCTCGGATCAACACCAGGCTGACAGCATGGGGGGCGACGGCGATGTAGGCGAATAAGACCTCGTCAGCATCGGGGCTGGACATAATAGGCGGTCGGGCGAGGTATTCTTTTAGCTGTTGGAAAGCTGTAACGCACTCCTCGTTCCACTCAAATCCCTTCCACTTGTGTAATAGGAGAAAGAATGGCCTGCATCTGTCTGCTGAGCGCGAGATGAAACGGTTTAAAGCAGCTATCATACCAGTAAGCTTTTGGACCTCTTTAGGATTCCGAGGAGGCTGCAAGCTATGGATGGCTCTTATCTGGTCAGGGTTAACCTCTATGCCTCTGTGAGTGACCATATAACCCAGGAATTTCCCAGATCCCACCCCAAATGAACACTTAGTTGCATTGAGCCGTAGCTTGTACTTTCTCAGAATTTGAAAAACGTCGCCGAGGTCTCCATCTGCTGTTCGAACATCCTGGTCATCATCCTTTGATAAGTTGAACCGGCATTCTTCAGGCCAAAAGGCATAACCTTATAATGATAATTCCCAACCGGCGTGACGAAAGCAGTCTTCTCCTGGTCTTCTGCGGCCAAGGGTATTTGGTGATAGCCCTGGAAGGCATCTAGAAAACTCATTCTGGGGTGTCCGACAGTCGAATCTACCAACCGGTCTATCCGGGGCATGGGGAAGGGATCTTTTGGGCAGGCCTTGTTTAGGTCTGTGAAGTCTACGCAGACCCGCCATTTCCCGCTCTTCTTTCTTACCACGACCGTGTTGGCCAGCCACTCGGGATAGAAGACCTCTTTGATAGCCCCTGCCCTCTTCAGTTTTGCGACCTCTTCTCTTACGGCGTCGGTATGTTCTTTCGACGGTCGCCGAGGAGGCTGCCTTTTAGGTGTTATAGCCGGATTCACATTCAGGTGATGGCAGATGAAACCTGGGTCGACCCCGGGGGCTTCATAGGGGTCCCACGCAAACACATCTACATTCTGTCGGAGAAAAGCAATCAATGCTGACCTCTCCTGGGGCGGTAGTTCTGAACCAATTTGAAAGAACCTCTCTGGGTCTGATCCGACGAGTACTTTCTCCAGATCCTCACAACTTACCTCCGGGGCTGGTCCTTTCTCACCCGCGGTTGGGGCCGAGTTCAGTAATTGCTATAATCCCTTCTTGGCTGATGTCGAAGGCTCACCACTTTGCCGTCGCGAAATTGCCGACACCATGCATTGCCTGGCCATGCCCTGGTTCCCGAGTATTTCTTTTATTTGACCTCCGGACGGGTATTTCACTTTTTGGTGCAGGGTCGATGGTACAGCCCCTAACGCATGAAGCCACGGTCGGGCAACGATAGCTGTGTAGGGGGAGTACGCATCTACTACAATGAAGTCCACTTCCACCACGTCCGAGTCTGTTTGCACAGGCAGCCTGATCATGCCTTTCGGGGTGACGATTGCTCCTTCAAAGCTGACTAGAGGAGAATCGTACGGTAAAAGGTCTTCCTGCCTTAAATTCAGCCCCTTGTATAGGTCGGGGTACATTACTTCCACAGCGCTACCTTGATCGACTAGCACCCTTTTCACGTCATAACCTCCGATTCTGAGTGTGACGACCAGGGCATCATCATGAGGTTGAATGGTACCTCGCTTATCATCCTCCGAGAATCCGATTAAGGGAGCGGCATCCACCCTGGCCCTTTTAGGAACTCTGCTGTCCGGCTGAGCTGGGATACTGCTCACTGACATCACCCTGAAAGGGGCAGAACCTGTCCTTCCAGGTGCGGCGAGGATGACATTAATTGTGCCGATGGGCGGCCTCAACGTATTTTGTCCGCTTTCATTGTTCGACGGTTCCTGTCCTCCTTCAGGGCGATGCAGTAGATGCCTTAGCTTCCCTTCCCGGACGAGCCGATCTAAAAGGCTCTTCAGACTTCTGCAATCGTCCGTGGTGTGACCGGGCTCCTGATGGTACGAGCAATACAGGTTCTGATTGCGCCTCGACGGATCACCAGCCATCTTGTTTGGCCACTGAAAGAAAGGTTCATACTTCACTTTCTCCAGGATTTTGTGTAGCGGTTCTCAGAACACAGCATGAACCGCCTGAGCCCCAGTAGATCCGTGATGCCCCATATAATCACCTCTCGACCTGTTACTATTGTTAAAACGATCCGACCTGAAGTCCCGCCTCTCCTGAGGGACAACCTTCGCCTTACCCTTCCCCATCTGCTGGTCTTCCTCAACCCTTTTGTACTTGTCAATTCTGTCCATGAGTTGACGCACGCTGGTGACCGGCTTCCCAGTGAGGGACTTTCTCAGGCCATGATCTGTCGGCAGGCCCCTCTTGAACGTGCTGATGGCGACATCATCATAATTCCCCTCTATCTCGTTATACATTTCCCAGTACCTATCCGAGTAGGCTTTCAACGTTTCTCCTTCTCGCATGGACAAGGACAAGAGGGAATCCAGGGGCCGAGGCACCCTACTGCTGGTTATGAAACGAGAGCCGAAGGCTTGTGTCAGCTGTTTAAAGGAGTCAACGGAGTTTGGTGGGAGGGAATCAAACCATCTCATGGCCATAGGTCCCAAGCTGGACGGAAACACCTTACACAGTAGTGCCTCATCCCTGGAATGGACGGCCATCCTCTGATTAAATTGGCTTACGTGCTCTACTGGGTCGGTCCGACCATTGTACATGGCGAATGCCGGTTGAGTGAACCGCCGAGGAAGCACTGCCCTCTCTATCCTTCGCGTGAAAGGAGATTGGGATATGCGATCCAAAGCACGGCTCATGGCATCATTGGCTGTGCCGTGGTATGATGGACTCTTGTGGCCGCGCTTGTAAGGCCGCTCTTCTTCGTAAGAGAATGACTCGCTCGGAGGGGTTCTCGATGTTTGCTTGTATTCATTGTCCCCATCACTGCCACTGTCCGAGCGGGATAAAGGACGTTTTCGCTGCGCTCGGCGCAACTCTTTCTTTAAGGCATCAATCTCTTGCAGCAGAATCCTTCGATCGTTTTGCTCAGGGGAAGCACGACCCTTCCCCTTTGACCGGCTCACTCCTGTGGGAGAGGCGTTCACACTTCCCTCTCTCTGTTTATTTTGGTCCTTCTCCCGTTCAAGATTCATAACATTGTCCTGTCGTTGGGAGTCTGCACGTCCTGTTTGGTGTGGACCTGATCCTTCCATTCTCGCGGTTTCACTTGTCAAGACACAAGTTCTCCCCACAGACGGCGCCAATTGTAAGGGCGGTTTTTGGGGCCCAGGCCCAGCAAGCCAGTGATCTTGGCCCAAAAGACCCTCGACAATGAATTTGTAGAGAGTGGGACTCAGAGCTAGGTCTGGACAGAGTGGACGTGATTAATGGTGAACCATGCAACAAATAGGACGTGAGATTGTTTTGTTCAGTTTTCTGAGATGACCTTCCCTGGGGCTCCTTTAGTGTTCCACTCGCTCTCTTTTCTGTTGGAAAAATCCCTCCCCTTTTGTGGAGACTTTCTGCTCTTATATATCCTCCTTTAATTGATAATGACCTTACACTTGTTCACCATCTAGGCCTCTACTCGAGTGCCTGTCCCAAAGGACATCCCCCTCCTTTTTCTGTGAGTTGCAATGGCCGAGATAATACTATTTTTCTATCCAATCCACATTAATGCGGCTGGAAAAGTAGTTTCCCTGCATTTAATGCGGCAGTAGTGGTTGTTCCCTGCCCGTTTAGCACTTCCTTCATTTAGGAGGGTTCCTCACCATGGACAGGGTATGTGTTTGACGTTCATTAAGTGCGTCCGAGGAGGCACTACTCCTCGGACGATCCTTAAATAAAACCGGCCCGGCCCAACAGGATTGGGCTAAATGTCTCCCGACCCTGTTTTCGCTTCCCGCCATGGCTGGGCTTCGTCCTGGTCCTAAGGCCCACTGTTGACTGACAAAGCTTGCCCCCCACAACTGTAATAATGATTACTTAGGAATTGGAACAAATAGTACAAGGAATACAAGAAATTGAAATGAAATAACTATTCCTATGCAATTATTTGGTGATAACTCATTGATAGAATCATGAATTTTTTAATCACTTAGCATGATTTGATGATAGAATGAAATTATATTCCAATCAAATTTCGTAAACTATCCTTATACAATTAGATTTATAATCGTTATAGGTCTAGCTTATTATGTATAGATTAAATATCATTTGTTTTTTATCAAATATTGCTATCTTCATAAACATTTTAAAAATGGGTTCAAATCCTCCAGATTTCTTAGGGTACTCTACCAAATAGATTTCCTTAAATCTTAATAATTCTTTAATGATTTAATGGTCTAGATTCTGCCATGTCAACATTTCACTAACAATAATCTTAATTGTTTTGTTTGCAACATTATTTTATTATTTTAAGAATATTGTTAGTGGAATGTTGACATGGAAGAATCTAGACCATTAAATCATTAAAAAATTGTTAGGATTTAAGGAAATCTATTGGTAAAGTATCATAGGAAATCTAGAGGATCTGAATCCTTTAAAAATAGATAAACGACCAGCATCTATTCTAAATATTAAATTATAACAACCGATAAATTCACTTGCTTGAATAAAAAGGTGATATATAAAAAAAGTTAATTTTTTAAAATAAAAAAATACACGTCTCATTTTTTTTTTTTATGAGAATACACGTTTCATTAATTAATACATTTTGAAATTGAAATAAATACATAAGGAAGTTTGTAATTTGGTTTTTTTTTTCCCTTATTAAATTCTACCATTATATATTTGACTAGCTTATAATTGTAAACATTTTTTAATTAAATTATTACAATAAATAATCATAAATGTAACAATTTTTAAGAATAAAAAAGGTTAATCGTACAACATTATTGAGATTATATATATATATATATATATATAGAGAGAGAGAGAGAGAGAGAGAGAGAGAGAGAGAGATAAAAAAAAAATTAAGTGGTAGCCAACTATGGTTTTTGGAAATTTTAGAGTGGTAGCCAACAAATAGTTTTTCTTAAAGGGTCATGCTAACGAGTGCCCTTAAAATATTGGTTAACAATCAATTTCAGAAAAGTTTTGACACTATTTTTATAGGAAATGAAAAAAACTGTCAAAACATTAATTGATTTTTTATTTCTCATAAAAACTTTTTTTAAATGAGTTATTAACCAATGCCTAAGGGCATTCGTTAACATTTCCCTTTCTTAAAATCTATTTTCCAATCATTTTCTAAATTAGGTTTCCATGAAAACCCTTTTTCCTTAAAATACCAAAAGTGTTGTTCCCAAAAATTCCATTCAATAAAAAGAGAATAGTAAGTGATTTCTTGTTTTTCTTTGATGTGTATGTCCCCAAAGCCGTGTTATTAGCAATACCCTGTACACAATGAATTGGTTCAAATTCCCGTAGCGCTATGCGAGGGACTGAACTTAATGATTAGTAAATCTCAATGATTAGTAAACCGTGGTAGGGTCAAAAGAAAAAAGAAAGTAAAATTTGTTGGATTAAATGCGAAAAAATTTGTGATTGAAAAGACGAAGAGGACAATGAAATAGCAATTAGCAAAGCAAGTATGAAGAACTCGCTTTTCCACGTGATCTTTAAAGTGAAATATTTTCCTAATGTGATTTTAAGTAAATATAATATGTAGTCATGCTTTAGCACAAAATCTAATAAAGATTTACCGTATAGTAGGAATCTTTGTATCATTTCATGTGATATTTGATAGAAGTTTTTGAGTAATGACACTTTAATAAATGTGTTATACCCATGTTAATAGTTTTATAACTTTCATCAAGGTTCTAATGGTACATATAATATTATATATTATCATCATGTGGATGACGAGTCCATGCTAAAAACTCTATTTTTTATTATTAAAAAAAAAAAAAGAGTGATTTAAAACCTCATTTTTTTTTTTTTAAAAAAAAAAGTGATTTGAAATTGGGCAAGACTTAGGTACAGTACTTAGGTGTTGTTCCTTAGGTTTTTCTTTTAAAATTCTGTTATATAGATTTTTTCTCATGGGATGAAAGTGTATTTTTTAGTTAAATAGTCATATGGCTGAATTTTAAGAAGAGAATATAAAAAATAGCATCTAAGATACTGTACTTAAGTTTTAGGGTAAATTACAAAGTACACCCCTAATGTTTGGGGCTACTTGGATTTTACACCCTGAAGTTTGAAAAATTAGATTTTACACCTTGAAGTTTACTTCCATTAGCAAAATCAACCCCTCCGTTAGTGGGTTGCTGACTTGTCTGTTAAATACCACATAAATTGATGAAGTGTACTAGTTGATTCAATTAAAATATGGCATATGGACATAATAAATCCACATCAGATAAATAACTTAAAAACTTTAAATAAATAAAATAAAAACTTTTTAAAAATAATTAAATAAAAACTTTTTTTAAAATAAAATAATTAATTTCCTTAGCAACTATCGTGCTGGGTTTCTCATGGGAATTATTCACTTTCTTAATGTCTTCTTCCCTTCCATTAAACTTAAGCCTTTGCTGGTAGTTAGAGAAAATATTAGAAAATGTTCATCAGATTTTATGAACATCAAGTACTTCTCACACAGCAACAATCAAACCAACAAAAGATCAATAAACCACAAACTGATGTGTTCATCAGAGACAGAGGGAGAGAGAGTGAAGAGGAGATTAAGCCAGCAACAGAGCAGATTGAGTGTTGGTGGCCAAGCTTCATGCAACCAAACCTCAGCTGCCGCCATCGACCACCACGAGCCACAGAAGGTTGGCTCTCTATCTCTCTAATCTCGTGGGTCTCTCTCTCAAGCTCAGCCATGTCGGAACCTCAAAAGTATGGCCACCGTACACAGCAACACAAGTCAACGAGGTCTCCACCACTGATGGCCGCCGATCTCTCTCTCTTTTTGTTTTATCCTTTGGTTGATTTGGTGATTAGGTTATGAAAGCTTGAGAATTTCATTTGGGTTTGGGAAATGAGGGCTTGTAGATCCGTGGGTTTTGATATGTGCCCTGTTGAAATTGTTTGTGTTTTCGAATGGGTTTTTAATTTGAGTTGTAATTTTTTTAGTGTTTGTTTGGATAGAAAATCTTGATTTCTTAAGAAAATTTTGAATGCCCAAAATATTGTATTCTAAGTATTTTGGTTGTTGGTTTTGCTCATTAATTATTGTGTTGAGTTTCTTTGGAAATTTTTCTGTTTGGTTACCCAGAAAATGCTGGGATTTTTTTTTTCCCTATTTGTCTATGGCTGGATTCATTTGGATTTTTGCATCACGTTGTCATTTTTCAGTGTTTCTTTGGAAAGAAATTCTTGATTTTCTTGGGGAAATTTCGAATAACCTAAAAATTAGAAATGCTATAAAAAATATATAAATTTATTTTAATTTTAGTTAAAGAAATTAAATAATTAATAACACATGTCACTATTTAATTGGTCCAACTAGCAAATGTCACAATATGATGTGACACTTAACGGACACATCAGCAAACCACTAACGGAGAGTCTAATTTTGTTAACAAAAGTAAATTTCAAGGTATAAAATTCAAACAATCTCAAATATTATGGGTGTATTTTACAATTTACCTTAAGCTTTATACTTTGAAAAAAGTTGCGGTATATTTGTTTGATCACTGCAAATAATTCTTTTAGGGGAAAAATTGTCCCATCATAATGAAATTACTTGTATCCATTGTACGGCTGTACCCTTTCGGTTGGCAATTTATTGCACGTTAACCGACAAACTTGCACGGAATTTTCGATCGAGGTCCCCAGCCTAATGGGTTCCTCAAAAAAAAAAAAAAAAAAAAAAAAAAAAGGTCCCAATCTTAATGATTGGGATCATGCTCAAACAGTGAGGACGTTATACGACCAACTCAATTTTGGGTTAAAAGCACCGCATAATATTTACTGCATTTTTCTATTTTCATCTTATAAAACAAATTAGAATTAGTTGTACGTTACTTTCATATGAATTTATAATTTTTTTCTCTTCTATTCATAGTTTACTATATTGATAATTGTAACATAAAATATTGTGACCTTAAACTTTATCCATCAAAGCCAATAAGCTCATAATTCACCTACTTGAAGACTAATAAAGGCATTTTCAATTTTTTCTCCCTAAAACAAGACAGTAATAAGTAACTTCTCTTTCGGTGGGTAGTACTTAGCAAATCTTACTCTTTTGGAAGCTGAATTAATTTAAGCTACACAACAGTAGAATCATTAAAATGCTACGAGCATAATGAGTAGTTAGTTAATCAATCATTAGTCGTTTGCCACATAATAATAGAGTTGACTTTAACTATTTGCTTTTTCTCCCCCAAAAAAAAAAAAAATTAACTATTTGCTAAAATGATAGCAGTGAATATTTTTTTAGAGAGTTTCAACCTATGACGTCCGCTCCCGATGATAGCTTTTTATCATCAAATCAAGACACCAATCAATTTTTGATGTAGGCGGGGATTGAACCCCAGATCTCTTATACAACCATCAGAGACTTTACCAGTTGAGTTAACTGGAACTCACTAGCAGTGAATCTTTTTAATTACCTTGAATCATCAATTTTTCTTTTTTTTTTTAAACCCTTAAACCATCAATTAAATAACATATATAACATTTTCCTTTTTTTTAGAATAAGAGTTCTACCACTACAAACAAATTCACAATTTTTGTTATAATTCTCTTATGTATTTAACTATGATTGGCTGTTTGATACTTTCATATAAACTCATCATTTTTTATCCACTAATCACAATCAATTACATGAACGAGTTGTGACAAATTTTTTTTAATTTTTTTTTTTTGTGCTACTAGAAAAAAAGAAAAGCCCAACTGAAAATTTGGAGCTTTCATTCTTCTGATTGGGTCATGAAAGCTATGGGCTTAGTTGGGCTTACCAAATTAGCATGTCTAAGTTAGAATGGATAGGAGAATAGGCCTAATCTTTTAAGGGCCATCTTTTTATTGCTTCTCATCGATAGCTGCCTCACCCAAGGCCTCGGACATGGTGATGGTTTATGGGCCTATGGCTTTATGCTGCCTGCTGCCCAATAAAGCAGTTGAAGGTTTTTAGGTTCGCTAACCTACACTGTGAGCTGTGCCTCATCCCGATTATAGAGCGAGCTAGTAGGACTTGACTTCTTTATAGCCAACAAAGAGGCCTTAACCCACTCTAATAACTCAGACATGACGAATAAATTATTGGGTATACAATATACATATATAAGTGGAAGTTCCACCGGGAGGAAAAGTAAAATAGTAAAGAAATTAATATAACATAATTGTGCTTAAACTTATAAGTTTAAGTTTTTTAGTTAAGTGTTGTCCTTATATATAATATTAATTACTAAATTTGAATGTCTCCAAAATATTATCTTCCTAATAGTACACTTCCTGCTAGCACATTAGTTTTAATGGAGTCCCGAAGTTCACTAATGAAGCAGCTCACCTGTCCACTACGTGGAAGTAGGGATGGCCATACCCATTGGGTAATGGATATCCAACCCTACCCGATCCAATTATTCTGGGTAATACCTAGTTCTTAATGGGTAGAAGGTAATTGGGTAAGGTTTGGATATTACCCATTTACCCATTATTATCCATTTAACTAATTAGATCTAACTCAAACCCAACTCAATCAAATTATTATGGGTAAACCTCAACCCACCCAATTACCCAATAATCAAAATTACCAAATTACCCCTAAAACTTGAAAATGACCAAATTATTCCTAAAATCCTCTAAAATTGCTGAAATGCACTCTAAACCTAAAAAATGACCAAAATACCCTTGAAATCTAAAAATTTCCAAAATATCCCAAAAACATAAAAAAAAATGACCAAAACACCCCCCAAAACCTAAAAAATGACCAAAATACCCCCGAAAACTAAAAATTACCAAAATACCCTCTAAACCTAAAAAATGACCGAAAAACCACCAAAACCTAAAAATTACCAAAATACCCTTTAAACCTAAAAAATGACCAAAATACCCCTGAAACATAAAAAATTACCGAAATACCCCCCATAAACATAAAATTACCGAAATACTCTCTAAACCTAAAAAATGACCAAAATACCCTTGAAACTTAAAAATTACCAAAAAACCCCCGAAACATTAAAAAAAATTATTAAAACACCCACAAAGACTAAAAAGTGACCGAAATATCCCTGAAACATAAAAAATTACCAAAATACTCCCCATAAACTTAAAATTACCAAAATACCCTGTAAACCTAATAAATGACCGAAATACCCCTGAAACTTAAAAATTACCAAAAAACCCCCAAAACATTAAAAAAAATTATTGAAACACCCACGAAGCCTAAAAAATTACCAAAATACCCCCTGAAACCTAAAAATTTCCAAAATAACCCGTAAACCTAAAAAATGACCGAAAGACCACTGAAACCTAAAAAATGACCAAAATACCCTCGAAACCTAAAAATTACCAAAATACCATCAAAACCTAAAAAATGACCGAAATACCCCCGAAACATAAAAAATTACCGAAATACCCCCTGAAACCTAAAAATGACCAAAATACCCCCCATAAACTTAAAATTACCAAAATACCCTCTAAACCTAAAAAATGACTGAAATACCCCCGAAACCTTAAAATTACCAAAATACCCTAAACATATAAAATGACAAGAATACCCCCCGAAACCTATAAAATAACCGAAATATCCCTGTAAATCTGAAAAATGACCAAAATACTCTTGAAACCTGTAAAATTACCAAAATACCCCGAAACCTATAAAATGACAAAAATGCCCCTAAAACCTATAAGATGATAAAAATACACCCAACCCTAAAAAATGACTAAAATAACCCTGAAAACTAAAAAATGACCAAAAAATCCCAAAACCTAAAAAATGACCGAAATACCCCCAAAGCTTAAAAAATAACCAAAATACCTTCAAAACCTAAAAAATGACCAAAATACCCCTGATACATAAAAAATTACCCTTGAAAAGTTGAAATTACCAAAATACCTCCGAAACCTATATAGTTACCAAAATACCCTGAAACCTATAAAATGACAAAATGCCCCTAAAACCTATAAGATGATAAAAATACACCCAACCCTATAAAATGACTAAAATAACCTCAAAACGTAAAAAATGACCAAAAGATCCCAAAACCTAAAAAATGACCGAAATACTCCCAAAACTTAAAAAATAACCAAAATGCCGCCAAAACCTAAAAAATGACCAAAATACCCCTGAAACATAGAAAATTACCCTGAAACCTTGAAATTACCAAAATACCTCCGAAACCTATAAAATTACCAAAATAGCCCCAAAATATAAAAATTTCCAAAATACCCCTAATACCTAAAAATTGACAAAAATGCCTCTGTAATCTAAAAAATGACTGAAATACTCTTAGAATCTAAAAAATTACCAAAATAACCCCAAAACCTAAAAAATTACCAAAATTCCGTCAAAACCTACAAAATGACTAAAATATTCTTAGAACCTTTAATCTTGACAAAAATACCCTCGAAACATCCAAAATACCCCAAACCTCTATTTTGGTAATTTAAGAGGTTACAAATGTATTTTGGTCATCTTACAGGTTTAGGGATATTTTAGTCACTTTGAAGGTTTCAAGGATGTTTTAGTCATTTTAGATATTTTCTAGGGGTATTTGGTTGTTTTAGAGGTTTAGGGCTATTTTGGTTGATTTATAGGTTTCGAGCTATTTTTGGTAATTTTAGAGGTTTCAGGGTATTTTTGGTCATTTTAGAGGTTTGGGGTTATTTTTGGTCATTCTAGAGGTTTTGGGCGTATTTGGTCATTTCACAGGTTTATGGCGTATTTTGGTCATTTTATAGGTTTGAGGGTATTTCAGACATTTTTTAGGTTTATGGTGTATTTTTACCATCATATAGGTTTTAGGGGCATTTTTGTCATTTTATAGATTTCGGGGGTATTTTGGTCATTTTATAGGTTTTGGGGGGTATTTTGGTCATTTTTTAGGTTTATGGGGTATTTTGGTCAATTTTTAGGTTTTGGGGGTATTTTGGTAATTTTTAAGTTTTAGGAGTGTTTCAGTAAGTTTTTAGGTTTCGGGGATATTTCGGTTATTTTTTAGGTTTCGGGGATATTTCGGTCATTTTTTAGGTTTCGGGGTTATTTCGGTCATTTTTTAAATTTTAGGGGTATTATGGCAATTTTTAAGTTTCTGGGGTATTTCAGTCAGTTTTTAGGTTTTGGATGTATTTTTATCATTTTTTAAGTTTAGGGGGTATTTTGGTAATTTTCTGTTTCGGAAGTATTTCTGTTAAATTTTAGGTTTCGGGGGTATTTTGGTCATTTTTTAGGTTTAGGGGGTATTTTGATAATTTTTGGGTTTTAGGGGTATTTTGGACATTTTTTAGGTTTTGTGGGTATTTAGTCATTTTTTAGGTTTCGGGGGTATTTTGGTCATTTTATAGGTTTAGGGGGTATTTAGGTAATTTAAAGTGGTTTTTGAGCATATTTGGTGATTTTGGGGGGTATTTTGGTCATTTTAAAGATTTCATGGGTATTTTGCTCATTTTAGAGATTTTGAGATATTTTGGTCATTTTAGTGATTTTTGAGCATAATTGGTGATTTTAGAGATATCAGGGGTATTTTGGCCATTTTAGAGGTTTCATGGGCATTTTGCCCATTTTAGATATTTTGAGGATATTTTGGTCTTTTTAGTGGTTTTTGAGCATATTTGGTGATTTTATAAAATTTGGGTTTGGGTAGGGTATGGATATCCATGGGTAAACAAACTGGGTAACAATTGGGTATGGATACTAATTGGGTAAGGTAATTGGGTATCCATGGATAAATTAATTGGGTTGGGTATGGGTATACCCTACCCATACCCTACCCATGGCCATCCCTACGTGGAAGATGGTGTTGTGACCTATATATGCACGTTTAATGCATTACTTCATTTTCTGCCATTGCCATTGAGTTCGTGCTTGAGAGCTCTCCCTTTCCTCATGCGTTAAACATGAGGAAATTAAGGGAGTGCTCTCATGTTTAATGCATCACTTAACATGGGAGCATGATTTGGATTGACTTGTGCTTCAAGCACAAGTCAATCCAAATCATGTTCAAACGTAATTAACATGGGAACAGATGCTAAAACACTACTGATTACTTCAAACGTCTATAACTATAATATCAGCTTCCTTATTACTTGAACCAATTAGCGCGATTTCTGCATGGAGTAATTTAGTGTTAAATGCACGCGTAACAATATATTTAGGATAAAATCTCATACACAGTGGGTGTAACAACCACTGCCCATATATGAATTTTATGAGGCTCTGGCTCTCGGCCATGACTTTTATGAATTCTATATCATTTAGATGGCTCGAATTCATTTCAAATGCAATCGCTACCTAACACATGCATAGAGATGCTATTTTCCTTTCATTTATATGCCACAAGTCAATCCAAATCTTGTACAACTCTATCCAAAATGCCACTGCTTTTTTTTGTTGATGTTGTTGTACATTTTCACAATTTCCCTCAGTCACGGAGTCAGCTTCGCGTTCCACTTTTTCTTGACAATGATGTGGTGGGCCATTTTGGCCTAGGCCCGATAGGCCCAGCAGGGACAGCATTTCATGCTATAATCATGAAAATGTTTATACTATTTTAAAGCACAACCTTAGTCTAGTCATCTTGAATTATGAAGTTGTTTCCCCTTTGGAGTACTTAATGTTTACACCAAGAAATATGGCCCCCTTTGTTCTCTACGGCTATGTGAACAATGTTATCACAAGCTTTTACATTGTCCAATAAAACCGTTTGTGTTTAGGTTAATTACTTTGAGTCAATTACGCCGACGAGTTTGTCAATCAATTCATATGTTTCGGCTGATGTTGTGGGGAAACTTTTTACTTACTTTAATTTCTTGAGAAATGTTGTTTTTGTATTCGCGTCAAAATTCCTAATGTCTATGAGGCTATGACTAGGGGTGTTCACCAAATCGTATAAACCACAAAAATCGCACAAAAATCGTCTACAAAATGGCATAATTCCATCACACCGCACCGCAAGTAACAATGTACCGCACCACATGGTGCAGTGCAATTTGCGGTTTTATAATGAGAAAACCGCACAAACTGCACCGTACCACACCCTCTCTATATATTAATATATTTATTTTTTTAATATTATATATATTATTAATAGTTTAATAACCTTAGTTTTCAATATATATATATATATATATATATATAGTTTAATAGCCCTAGCAAGTGTTAATTAGGAAAATCAGCCCAAAATAAAGAAAAACTAGCTTAATAGTTTAAAACTTAGCCCAAAACAAAGGGAAAAATCAGTTTTGAACTGGGTAGGAAAAGCTCAAAATTTGAAAAATATACCGACTTCAAACCATTCAAACCGCATCTTAAATACCGCACCGCACATGTTTCCGCAAAAATGAAGTGCAGTGCTGTTATGGTTTTGGCTAAACTCTAAACTAATGTTATTAATTCCGTTTCGGACCCCGCTTCGATTTGTCTAGTGGAACGGAATATTTCGGTATCGGCCTATTTCGGCGTACCGTTTTAGGGTATTTCGGGGTTCCTAATATATATATATATATATATATATATATATATATATATATGAACACGTATACAATATAAAAGTTTCAATTTAAAGAGGTGTTACTGTTATATAAAAAAATGAATTTAATTAATTTTTTAAAATTAAATAAAGTAAAATTAAAAAAATATTTATTTATAATTGTTTACAAATAAAATTCACATTTTGGATAACCCTAAAAAATACAATAAATGTGAAAGTCAAAGCACAAAAGTTCTTAACATTTTAATTTGTATATGAATCTTAAAACTATAATAATAAAAAAAGTAATATGTTCACAATATTTTTACAACAAATCATAAGTGTCTAGTTGTTATTAGTTTTAATTTAAACCTAGAATTAAAATTACTTTTTTGTTTACTAATAACAACTAATGTCAACCTATTACTTACAATTTATTATATAAGTATTGTGAAAATATTATCAATATAACATTTTTTTAATAATAATATTTTTTTTAAAATAAATTAATATTAATATAAAGTTATAAACCATTGTACACAATGAGGAAAATAAAAATAATACCTCTGACTGACATTTGCTTTTGGATTTTTTTTTTAAAACTTTCTTTGTCATTTCCAAGGTTACTCACGTGATGGGCTCAGAAAAGTTGAAATTTGAAATCAATAAAAGAGGATAGAATAGAACTAGACTCTAGAAGACACCAAGACACTCAAGAGTCAAGACAATAGAAAATAAAAGAACAAAAGACCAATCCCACTAACTGGTGGATACACAACAGAGAAGAAGAAGAAGATGAAGAAGTGGGTTGAGACGCTGGGTTCATTCAGGCAAACAGTGGGCCGGTGTCATTTGGACCTTTACTTTTTTTTTCTTTTTTTTTTAAATTTTATAAAAAAGGCCAAATCCTGTACCGGCCGGAATTTACATCTTGGCCGAAATTGGCTGAAATTGTCCAAAACGGCTCGAAATCTGACCCGAGGTGGAACGTGAGGTATTTTGGTACCAGTTTGCATACCAGTACGAAAAATTCAGGCCGAAACGGAACGGTATCAATAACAATGCTCTAAACCACACCGCATCGCACATGTAACTGCAAAAATGAGGTGCGGTGCTAAAAATGAAACCGTATCGCGAACCCCCCTACCTATGACCCTCCTTAGGCAGCTTTAAAGCTTTTTATTTATTTCTTTCTTTTTTTGGGTTAAAGCTTATTTATTAAACACACAAACTAATCATTTCAACCATCTTCAAAAGAGTAGTTTGAAACAAGCACATAAACTATGTTAGAGAGTGAATACATGTATCGGATATATGATATACTTTATTCATAAATTGTAACGTCTGTTGTCTGTTAGCTTTGAAATTTTGGTGAAAGCCCAAAACTAAGACTGGTAAAAATTGTACCAGGCACGTCTACTTTTAGAAAAAATGGTGAAGAATTTCAAAATCACGTGTACAAACACTTTGAACATTGTCGTTTACACTTTGCATATGGTTCAAAGTTAGAAAACAGAATATATATATATATATAAGAGACGAAATTGTTCATAGACAAGATAAGGGAAAAAAAGCAAAGACAATATAGATCTAGATTTTCCTTCCATGATTATCCTAAGTTCACATGTGCTTTTGATCATTATCAAAAGTACTGGTTTCAAAATTGTCTAAATTTGACCCTGTCCCGTGGTTCATTAATACACAAAGCACCCAAAGAATCAAAGCCTTTAAGCTTGGTGTTTACACTTCACACGTATATTTTGCATCAAAGAAAGTAAAGTAAAAAAATATATATATGATGACAAAATGAGAGCAACGGTTTTTGGCCAAACACACTAATATGTAAAAGTTGCACGCTTCACAATAGTGGGCTAGTGCAAAAAGAGAAGTGGCTAACGGATTCGTAAATAACACCAGAAACAGCTTAGAGAAAAAGGAGTTATTCTATTGTTACAACAAAAGACACAATTTGTGCCACAACTCACCACATGGCGAGTTGTGGTTGGTGGAAGGGTGATGGTGGATCCATGTGAAGACATCCTTCCACCAACCACAACTCGCCACATGGGCGAGTTATGGCACAGGTGGTGCCTTTTGTTGTAGCACCAGACTTTTTTGAGAAAAAGTGGGCGGCTGAGGCTGAGAGAGCAAGTGGCATGGTGCCCCATTATGGCATTAGTTGATGACATCCACAGTTCACATCATACACACACACGACACACTAGCATAGCTCTTTAGAATGCCGACCGACTTGTTTATCTATTTGGACTGACAAATTACAGTCGACATTGGAGTGGGAGCAAGCATGAAGCAACAGAAAAACCGTGATACCTCGAGTTCATGCACTAGCTACTGGCTAGCCGCAATTCAAAAAGGCCTGGACCCTGCTTTAATTTGTTTTTTCATCACACCTTCACATGCATTTTACCACAAATATTCTTAACAGAACGGAGAAAAAATGATGGTCCATGATAGTAAAAGTCATTCAAATACAATTTGTCTTATTAAGATAGTAGCAGTCATTATTATCTCACTACATACCTTGATTAAAATCATAAATAAATGAGCAAAACTTAGATACAGTTACTTAAATACAATTCCTTAGGCTTTCCCATGTCTGTGAGAAAAGAAAACCCATTGGCTTCAGATCTGATTTCTCACACACAATCGTTTGGGTCTAACCAGGGGAGAACGATTGCACGAAGGAGATTATAGAGGTGGTTGAAGCATGTAGAGGACTGGGTTTAGGTAGAGTTGTAGCAGAGTAGGTTTTGATGGGAAGGGTAATTTCCCCCTCCCCCCCCCCCCCCCCCCTTTTTTACTCTAATTTGTGTTTACTGGGAATGAATGGATGGATCTACTATTACTGTTCTAATGGCTATTTGTTCCAAACTTATGAGAATTAGATTTATCCAAGCAGTGCGTTGCTATGGCGGTCTTCATCTTCTTTTTTTCTTTCTTTTCTTTTTCATTGTTTAAAAAGCCATCTATCTAGCATACAAAGTATGAACAAATCAATAATCTTCTAATGAAAATAATGGGATTAATGGAGGAGATCATTCCAGGCTTGTCCTTCTAAAGCCAGATTTTATTTTCTGATATTGTTTGGGATAGAAGTTTGAGAGATTTGCTTAACTGAAAATTGAAGTGAGATAATAAATGCATTTAATAAATAAATGCATGTAATATCCTAAGATATTACTCAAAATATCGGGTCAAAGTAGCATGCATTTAATAAATAATATCTTAAGATACTACTCAAAATATCGGGTCAAAGTAGCCTGCATTTAATAAATAAATGCATGTAATATCTTAATATATCACTCAAAATATCGGGTCAAGTAGCATGCATTTTATATTGAGTAAAGCAGTCATTAAGATTTTGATTTTAAGGTCAAACGTCAAACGGTAGATTTGTGTGTTTTGTAAAGGATGTGATTGATTGTGAGTATCTAGAATGCGTATTTTATTTTAAAATTAAGGAGAAAGAGAAAGATATATTTTATATAAATTTTTATTCTATAATATTCTTCCAAAGTTGTTTTTAAATTTCTTATTACTTGAACTGAATAATTATAATAGATATATGTGTGCAATTTATAATTGTTTATTCTTATGTTTAACTCATTACTAACAAAATTCAATAACAATTATACTATAATATATCTACAACATTCTCTAAAATCATTTTACATAAAATATTATAACGTTATCCGTGCATCGCACGAATAACTTACTAATATTGATAATGATTGAGGAATCAAACAAAATGAAACACGAAACGAGACGATTAAATTAGATATTAAATGCTCTATAGTATTATTTGATATCATTCGTTTTCCTTTTTACAGTTTCAATTATTTTTTTTTTTTCATCCGAGTCCTTTAGCTTATATATATGTTTCCAATGGAAACTTTTTTTTTTTTTGGTTGATAATTCGGTAGTTTGGGGAGGGGAGGATTTGAACCCAAATATCTCATTTGGAAATACTAAAAAAATTCCCTTCCATTTATCTCATTCTAAACTATGTTCTTATAACTCCATAAAAATAACATAGTTTTACTATTTTTTAAAATTCAAAAATTTTAAAAATCATACAATTATTTTTAAATATGAGAAGAAAAAAATACCATATCACCGTATTTCAGGAAATTCTTAAACTCCATTTAAGATAAACAGAAATAGCATTGGAGATAAAAGCAGCAGTGGCAATCTTGCTATTATATGTTTAAAGAATGGGTAGAAATGTAATTGAGATAGAATACTAGAGTCTACTTAAACAAACCCCTATGTGGCAAAACAGTCCATAACGCGCCCACAACAAAATACGGAAAAAAAAGTGAAAAAGCCATGAACCCCCAACACCCGTTGTTCCTCGTCTCTCTCGTCTTACCAATATTACTCTTCCAACTCCAACCAACCCCAACCTTCGGATACCCAACTCCAGCTGCTCCCACACCCACAACCAACGGCACGGAATTCATCCGCACGAGCTGCGGCACAACGTTGTACCCCGACCTCTGCTACCACTCCCTGTCCCGTTACGCCAGCGCCGTACAACAAAGCCCGGGTCAGCTCGCCAAAGTCGCCATAAACGTGAGTCTCTCCAAGGCTCGCCGCATGGCTGCCTACGTCTCCACTTTGATTCGCCAGGCCGAATATGGAACGGACCGCAGAGCCGCCGCGGCTCTGCACGACTGCTTCACCAATTTCGGCGACGCGGTCGACGAGATCCGCGGCTCGCTGAAGCAGATGCGTCAGCTCGGAGCCGCGGGTTTGGGGGTGGAGTCGTTTGGGTTCCAAATGAGCAACGTGCAGACGTGGATGAGCGCCGCCTTGACCGACGAGGACACCTGTACGGATGGGTTTGAAGATGTGGCTAATGGGTCGTTGAAGAGTGACGTGTGTGATCGGGTGACGAAGGTACATAAAATCACGAGTAATGCGCTTGCTTTGGTGAACAGCTATGTTGCCAAGGGGACACCTTGACGTGTGTTCATGGCTTTTTAGATATAGTCATATAGATGATTAGTGTAAGATTAAGATATAATATGATAATTAATGTAAGAGTGAGTGTAAGTTTTGTGTATATTTTGGGCCTTTTGCTTTTATGTTTTTTGTATTAATTTGGAGTGTGTTTGTTCCTCTTTCGAGAATGAAAGAAAGAGAAGAAATGTTGTTTTTTTTTTTTTTTTTTTTGGATGAAACTCACAGCTCGAAGTGGGCGACTAATTACCTCTCTCTATGTGTTTCTCGTGAATGACTGTGACTAAAGTCACTAAATGGAATTTTCTTCCTCAAGCAAACAACAACCAACAAACCTTTTGTCAGTGTTCAATTATTCAAATAATATAAAAAGTTTACTGACTTAAACGCCGTACGTTAAAGAGGAGTTAGGATATGTTTGAAATGACAAAGGAAAATCTTATAGTAGATCTGTTATTGTATGATCTATATGCATTCTTTTTTTATATTGTATTTTTAAAACATGATTTTATTTTTTCTGTCAATGTGATAACGCATATGCGGTGAGTGTCTAATAATAAATGTGTGACTATTATTAATCATAGCATAACATCATGTATTTCTTATATTTAGAAGAATACTACGCCCATAATATTTTCATAAAACTTTTACACTAAATACTAAATGATAATTTGTTATTAATTTTAACGTGAATCCTGTACTGAAATTACTTTTTTTTTATCACTATCAGTTGAAGGATTCGAAATTTCCTTTGAAAATATTAGTATGGGTCAAATGAGTTACAAGCTATACATTTAAATCCAAGTAAAATGAGGAGAAACGGTTTTACATAACCTTGTCGTATTAAAGATTTCAAGTATTGAAGACTTTGAAGATCCAAGTTTCAACTTCTAAGTCCTTCATCCTGTCTCTGTTTTTACATAATCTTTTATATGAGAGATTTGAACACAGTTGTCTTATCAGTGTAATAATTAGAGTCTAAAATCAACGGTTGTTATAGCTACCACATTGCTTTTCTAAATTTTAAATTGCTTCATATGAAAAATCTGTCATCTAATAGCTAGCAATATACCATTATTTAGTATACAGCGTAGAATGATAATTAATTGTCGACATCTTCTCAAAAAAAAAATAATAATAATATAATTGTCAACAACCTTACGAAAACCACCTGATATTTAAAGAGCCCATAACGATCTTTATCAACCACGATTTAGGCCTCATAGTAAGGCCAAGATTTTGCATGATTTTATTCCGTACTCATGGATATGTTTCCCATGTCCTTCAATTATGATGTTTCTGCTTTTCTACTTATTTTCATTTTTAAAGAAAAATAAATTGCATGAAGAGATAACGTGCTTGCTTTAGACAGGCTTTCTAATATAATGATGCATTTTAATGTCTTATCATCGACACATATAGCTCAACCACATTGAGCCCATTCATAAATCATAATAACCAAACATCATGGTCACCCACTAAGTCCTAATGGTCTCTATGACTAAGGTATTTGCCACAATTTATTATACTAGTCAATTGTGAATAATGAACAATTACATTGTGATACAAAAATTTTATTTCTCAAATTTCTTGATAACAAATTAAAAGAAAGATTACAAAAAAAAAAAAAAAAAAAAAAAAAAAAAGTAGGAAAAAAATTAAAAATAAATGACTCAATATTAGCCATTATCTATTTGATAAATACATCTTGTGCCGTTTGTCTAAATTTTTGTTATTACTATTAAACTAATCCAATTTGCATTTTAATCAATATATAGATGAATTTCAACCGCTGCTAATCAGAAAGCATACAAATATTTGTTTTTACAACCACTAAGCAATTCGCAAGATTAGTTTTGTCATGTAGTAGCAGTATAGAGTTCCTTATTTACATTTTATATGCCATAATCTTGGAGGCAAACTTATAAAAGTCTTAAACTCACATCCTAACGATTATTAAATTTAATGTGCGACAGCATACCTAACCTGTAATTCATTTGCTATCCAATTTTAAAATTACAATGACATAGCACTTTTCCCTTTGGTAATTAAAATTATGGTAGGATTCATGATTCATATGCAAGAAAACTGTGATATTTTTCTGTTGTATAGTTAATTCAAGTTCATTATATAGTTAATTGAAACCCACCTCCCCAGTTACCAAAACTCTATCCACTTCGTATATGTTAAAAGTAAACAGACGCAAAGAATAAAAGCTAGTTATGAACAAAATCTCTTTATTTCCTATATTTTCTGTATATCAAAGATTAACTACTTACAGTTCGAATGTATATAGAAGTTTGAACATATATAGAAATAGAAGATGACCATTGGATAAATAATGTTTCTTGATTTTTGTCATAGTTAAAGGGTTTACCAAGATATATAATATGTGCTAAATGTGTGTAGTATACAACATGTGCTAAATACGTGTAGTATACTAGAGCATTCTCATCAGCTCTCTCATAAAAAATGCAATTTTGACACGTCAAAAACCTATTTTATCATTTTAGCACACCATTTTACAATTCACCATTTATCACATCTTTTATTCTTCAATTCTATACATTAAAATAATATATCCAACACATTAAGTACCCGTTTGGATTCAACTTAATCCTACGTTTACGTTTTGCAACAACGTTTTTAGGCTTTTTTTTTTTTGCGTGTGAACAGTGATTTTACTGTATAGGGGACAAAAAACACTGTTCATGCACTGTTCACGCACTGTTCATGGGTCCCATGACACTATTCACACATTTAAAAATTATTTTGCTATAGTGTTTTCAGTTTTCAATTTTAGCAACAATAAATTCAATTCAAACGGACCCTAAATAATATATTAACCCAAAATAGCCATAAACTAACCACCAACAGCAAATCAACCTCCACAAACTACAATCACAATCACTGGATCTCCAACAAATTCCAAATCCAAAAACCTCAACAAAAGAGAAAAGAAAAAGAAAAAGAAACTCAAAATCTTCAACAAACACTGCCGGCTCACTACAGCCACAAACACCGTCGCCCACTACAGCCACAAACATCGCCGGCCCAAAACTCAACCAACCATCGCCACAACCACGACACCACCAGTGGCCCAAAATCCCAACCCAACTGATCAATCAATGACCCAAAACCCACACATTGAAACCCATCCCAAATCTCACACCCATGACCCGATTAAGAGATTTGAAGGTCGGCGGCGAGGGCTGTGGAGGTCGGCGGAGAGGGCTATGGAGGTTGACGGCGAGGTGAGGCGGTGAGAGATCTTGAGCAAAGATGAGAGAGATCTTGAGCAAGGAGGACTGAGGGAAGAGATAGAGAGTGACAGAGAGAGAAGAAATGAGAGAGAAGAGAAAAGAATAAAGTGATGAGAGAGGAGAGAGAAAAGAGAATAAAAAAATATTAAACCAATATAGCATTTCTGTCCATACGCTCTCATATTTGAGAGCGTACTGTAGCATGTCTCAAAATTTTGAGACATTTAGCACACCTCATGATGCTCTGTTTTCGGTGTTTGGTGTGTCAAATGCCAAATATTTGGCATACCTGATGAGAATGCTCTAAGAGTATATATAAGATCAAGAACAAGACAAAAATAAAGAAAGAAAATTCAAAATAATTGGCAACAATAATTCGCAATAACCTAATCATGGCAGCTCATTACAATACGGATTGTTGGCGCATTGTGCTACGATCTTGTACTAAACAAATGGAGCCTAGTTTATAATAGGGAATAATTGCATGGACTTTTGGTACCTTCTTCTCAATCTGTGACAGATGACACAATTTTCCCAGATAAAAAAAAAAAAAAAAAAAAAAAAAAAAAAAAAAAAAAAAAAAAAAAAAAAAATTATAACTAACAGAAGAATTTATTTCATACCTAAAAAAGAAAAAAAAAAAAAAAAAATTCTTATTACACATATGGTGTAAATGCACAAGGCACGTAACGAGGTTATATTATGATTAACCGGCTAAATTTTGACTTTAGGGATTTAAGAGAATAAATTAATAGTGATGTAAGCTGGTTAAATGAATTAAGAATTAAGATCCAATAATCAGTTGAGCTGTCACCAAAAAATTACATTTTTCCCCAAAAACATACAAATTTTCTGTTTATTTTGATGGGGAAAGTAGTTGTCTCGCGAAACATCGCTCAATCAACACTGAAAGGAAGCAAATACACCGTAGCTTGAAATAACAGTCGTTTATAGGATACTTTTTATCGTTTGTCTATTCATCAATATGCATGTTTTACGTATGATAAAGTTCTCCATATATATAGAATAGAAAATGGCATGCAAGTCCCAAAGAATTACCATTTGATCTGAGTGGCATCTCTTTTAGGAGGAAAATGACAGAGCCTAGTCCTACACATCATGATTTGCATGTATTAGATTTAAGACTTTTTGTTTTTGGTTTTTTGAAGATTTAACATGTTGAGTGACATCTTCTAAGTTCTATATAGAAGCTCAATAATTCATCTTCTGTGCGAGCATGAGAGAGAGAGAAAGAGAATGATTGGCAAGCCTATCAATTTAAAATGAGGTGTCAATGTTTTCACCATGATTATAGAACAGTACATTATATAAATTTTTTCACAAAGAGACCATGAGAGCGATTGGAGCAATAGTATCGGGAGCAGTGTTTGGCTAATTCTGTCCTAAGTTTTGGATTTTTTCGGGGGACAAAAGCTGCATGTGAAATGAAATTACTAGAAGATGAAGGAGTTGGAACTATTAGCATATGTGAAGGAGACATATGGGATTCTATCCATGCCCAAAAAAACGTCTCGCTTTGAGTTCACGGGATGCAAATTTATTGGCTTCTCCTAATAATCAATTTAAACCCATTGGTCCACACAAGAAACTCCTCCTCCCCTACAAATATAGACAAGGATGGTTTTGTTTCTGTTTCTTACCATAATTGAACTCATAATGTAGAGATGGCAACTATTTCTTCTCCTTAATTACGCTGTCTTGCCTCGCTGAATGCGTATACATACATATTTTTTTTTATATAATATGAATTTAAATTATTTGAATATATATAATATTTTTTTTATATACATATATACTTTATTTATATAATTTTTATCATCCCTAAAACACTTTTTTTTTTTTTTCTTTCTAACTACTCTCACAATTATCTCTCTACTTTCTCTTTCATTTCTACCTTATTAATATCAAAACTATCTTATTTAAGATAGTAGAATACCTCTAATTTTTCCTTCCTTGAGTCTACCACTCCCGCCCCACATGGGTTTCCCTATCCCAAAAAGAGGAGGAGACAAAGGCACCCATAATCAAACCCACCTACCATGCATGTTACCAACCCTCATTATGGGGTGGCTAGAAAATGACAACCTCACCAATATGACCGTTCAACTTTGTTAAAGATTCCCCCTAAAAAACCTTTGTTAAAGATGATGGCTCATATTCTAAGAAAGTAATATTAATCTTGTAGCTTAAAAACATTTCTAGGTTGATTTTCCTAATGAGTAAAACCTGTGTTCAAATCCTTTTTTCCCACTTATTGAAAGACCAAAAGTAAAAAATAAAAAAAGAGTAAAGTACAATCTCACGCATAAAAGCCTCATCTACATAATGGCATAATGTAGCAGAACAAGTAAAGTAGAACCCATGAGATCTATGTGGTTTAGTTTAAGTTTATTATAATGGGTAATTGGGTATAATAAGGGGCTAGGAGTGCCCCTAGCATTAAGGGTATATTGAGAATTTAATATATCCTATTAGGATTTGAATTGGGGTAGTATATTATGTATATATATGTTTTAGAACCCTACACTTACCTGATATTGAAAAATTAGGAATCGTGCTAGTGGATCTAGACACATTTTATTAAGTCATGATACGAACTTCTAAGACCTTGGCTCCATCAATGGTAAACTTTAAACAATGAATTCGAGAAGTACTTGTACGATCCATGGGAATATGAGAGAAATCTAGAACAGACAAAATCTATCACTGCTTAAATGTGCTAATCGTAATCGTGGATGAGAATTTGGCACTCCTTTAATGTCATGCATAGTGATTTCCACCACATACCATTGCCTTGTCACTAAATCGTATTCCACCACCCACTTCTTATCTGCTTGAAACCAGAAAATCTTGCTTCAAAGACCGGTTGGTTTCTTGGTAAGAGACTAAAACCACTATTATAAGCCTCCTCAAACCTTTGTAGGCTACGTCTTGCTGCCCACATCATAAACTTGCAGATACTAATTAACACTCGAACTTGAGCCCACCACAACTCCTATGGCGACTGAAAAGATGTGATCTTGAGGACCGGGACACTGTGGCAGGTCTGATAAAGAGTCCCACTCATTCAAAATCACGTCAAACTCCATGCCCCAAGGTTTATCATGCTTATACCCTTCTAAACAATAGAGCTTGCCACACAAGAAGAGTGCTAGTAGGGAGGCGTTCGTACTTCGGAACACTGTATATTGGCACATTTTCAAACCATATAAATTCTTTGTGATGTTTTCACTCCTTTTTCTCCTTACTTATTTTTTTTTTTGGTTGAGATTTCCTTACTTTTTCACTTAATTGCATGGATCAGCGATTCTCATCATGCCCTTACTGTCATGCGCTAGTATGGATTGATTAGTAAGAACTATTATCTTGCTCTAAGAACATAATTACAGTATTATTTTGAAATAACATCTCATAATTCTAAACTACAAAGCTAGATTCCATGGATTCAAAATTTCAAATACATCTACTTGAAAACCGGCGGCTTAAAATTTCATCTAAAACTTGAAGATAAAAAGGTTTATCTAGAATTTGAGTCCATTTGTTTTAAGAAGCAGAGTTTTAACTATAGAGTTTTAAAAGCATTCACAGCAAAGGTGTGAAAAATGCTAAAAACTCTTTTTAATTATCATCCCCTCAAAAACTCATTCACTTCAAGGTTGCTATACTTAAAAGTTTTGACAACCGTAAACTGGCATCTTTGAAAGTTTACTATAGCAACAAACTCATAATTTTTATATATATTAGATTTCTCTCAATAAATTTCTCTCTCTCTCTCCGGCTTCTCTCTTTTTTCCTTCTCTCTCTTTTTATCTTTCCTTCTCTCTAGTCTCCAGTGCCTCTCTTGCTCTCGTTTTTTTTTTTTTTTTTCCTTCTTTCTCTTTTTTTTTTTTTTTTTTTCTTCTTCTCTCTAGCGCCTCTCTTCTCCCTCTCTGGGTTTGTCGGTTGACTTCACAATTTGGGGTTGGCGTTCTTGGCGTTTTGGGTTGTTCTTGGCATTTTTGGGTCGGCATTCTTGGTGTTTTTAGGTTGAGATCAGAGAGGCTATGGTAGGTGGTGGTCATTTGTTTGGCTGGGGTGGGTTTTGGCTGGGGTTGAGATCGGGGTGGGTGGGTGGATGAGATCAGGCTGGTTTGGTTCTGGCAGAGGAGCGTGGTATGATCTCTCTATATTTTTTTCGACTTTCTTTATTTTTTTTTTTTATTTTTTTTTTATTTTTTTAATTTTTTGGTTTTATTGATGCTTGTGGATTTGTTTGGTTGCTAAGAAAATCAGGAAAAAGGAATGAAAATTTTGGGTTTCATTGATTGTTGTTGCTTAAAGTTAATCTAAAATAAAGGGTTGTCAATTTGGTGGTTTGTGGCAAGGTGTTTGATGGATTGTGGGTGGTGGTTGGTTGTGGGTTTGTGGAGATGGTGAATGGTGGGTTGTGAGGGTGGCTGCATCAGATTAGAGAGAGAGTAAAAAGGTGAATAGTTTTTAGCTTAGAAGTGAAAATAGAACTTTTAGGGTATGTTTGGATAGAATTTATTTTGCTGAAACTGAAAACTGAAAACTGAAAAAACTGTAGTAAAATAATTTTTAAATGTGTAAATAGTGTCGTGGGACCCATTTTTAATGAAAAAGTTATTAAAAAGTGAAATTTGTGGGTCTGTGAACAGTGCACGAATGCACTGTTCATGGACAAAAAGTCAACAAGTACGGCTACCCAAAAAAAAAAAAAAAAAAAAAAAAAAGAGCTGAAATGCGTTGAGAGTAAAACATAAACGCAAGAAGTTGAATCCAAACAGTCACTTAATGTTGAATAAATTGTATAGTAAGTTGTTAAAAATTAAATAGATAAAGTAGTATTTTGAGTTATTAAAAGCCAAAATTTTTAACTTCCTTGATGCGAATGCACTAATATTAGAACTTTTGTCACATAAAGACTACTAGACACTCCCTTTGTTTAGGATCGCACTCTTATCAAGAGAAGGTCCCAAATCGGATCTTGGACTTGTGGAATATACACGAGTTCATATTAACATGCAGTTATGACATCTATACGTAAGTTTGATAGAATAATTTCAACTACAAGAAAAATTACCCTCTGAAAATAAAGAAGAAAATAATAAGATTTCTTGAATGTAAAATATTTTCTCTATATATTCAAAATGTGACTTTTTGTATATAAGAAAAAGGTATATATACAACATACAAATAGGTTAATAGTGGAAAGTGTTTAATTATATATCGAATAAGAGAAGTGTTATGTCCACAATATTTTCATAATATTTTCACAACAAATCATATATGGTAAGTTGTTATTGATTCTAATTTAAATACATAACTTAAATTACTTTTTTGTCTATCCATAACAACCAATAACAACCTACCATTTAGAATTTGTTGTAAAAGTGTTGTGAAAATATTATAAACGTAGCATTTTTCATTGAGTAAATGTTAGTTGATATATCTTGATTTAAGCCATACTCTGGCCTAAAAACATATATGTGCGTCATAATAATAATTGTAGGGATGAAGGGCCCAGACAAGGATATTGGGCTGTGGGCCGCACCCGAGGATGTCAGAGAGCCCGAAGACAGGTACGTATTAGTGAAGGCAAGTAGATTACTGGGCCGAGGAGGAGGTCTGATTGTACTAGACAAGTGACGTTGTCCGAGGAGCAACCCCTCCTCGGCCAACAGAGTGGCAGCTTGAAATCCAACCACCCATTAAGTACTGGGCAAAGGGCAACCGTGCTCGAGAGGATAAGCTTTAGAGAGAAGTGAGTCAACAGAGAATTGAGAAATATATGGGAAGAAAGTTGCTACCACCGTATTGAATGCTTTGTACCTAACCAACTGACCGTATTAATGTAGAGGTAATACCTGAACAGTGACTTCTAGCCTCACAGCTACCCAGAAAGACTTCAGGTAGATGCTGATGGGATAAGTATCAAGGAGATTAGCAATCTAATCTACACGTGGACGGCTAAGATGAAAGAAGGAAAAGGGGTATAAAAGGAGGACTCCATTACCGGAGGGGGCATCAGAAAACCAGAAAAGAAATTACTATGTAACGAAAAACTTGAATATTTGTATAAGTCTGAGAAAAATATAGAAGAACATACCATCCTCGGACCTAACCGAGGAGTATTTTTCTTTTTAAACTATTTGTCTTATTCATTCTTACATCAACTAGCCTATCGTGATCTTTACTTAAACTCACTAAACGTTCATTAACAAGCCTACTCTCTAACAAATTTATTGTTTTGGGCTTATTGGGCCATTGTCCAAATCTCTTGGGCTGTGGATCAAAATGCGCCCTTACAATAATAATAATAATAATAATAATTTCTCATTGAGTAAATGTTAGTTGATATATCTTGATTTAAGCCATAATTTGGCCTAAAAACATATATGTGTGTCATAATATGTTAAGCAACTTCCTTGTATTGTTATTCCTTCCCCCAATACTTTTAAAATTGTTGAGACATATGCTTTTGACATAGGTTATGGTTGAATTCTAAAACAGGTAACAAGAAATGATACCAAAGAACAGATTGTTAGATTCCATTTTGGCTCTTGGTCAACTACCTAGTAGAATTACAGCATTATTAAGAAAGAAATTTTATCTATTATAGTATGTGTTTCAAAATTTCAAAATGACCTTTTTAATCAAAAGTTTTTAATTAGAGTTGATTGTAAGCTAAAGAAGTTTTACAGAAAGATGTTCAAAATCTTGTTTCTTTTTTGTCTTTTCTTTCTTAGCTTTTTCTCCTTTTTCACATTCCGTAACATGGTGTCCATATTTCCTACACTTAATACAAGCAATAGGTATGTCTATAGATTCTTTCAATTCTAGTGAATAGTCTTTTTTATCTTTTAGGTGATTGGGTAGATTTTCTATCAATTTCATTATTATGTCTTTTTGTTTCCTTTTTCTTTTATTGACTTTAAGTGGGTTGGTTGATTTTAGTTTTTTCTTTTTCTTTACTTGGTCTATCTCTTTTTGTTTAACGTCAAATATTTCCATTAATTCATTTATTACATCTTTCTCAAATTCTAATTTACTGATTTGTTTAACAATTTTATTATGTCTATCATATTGTTTCTTAGTATGTCCATATTGTTTACATTTATGACAAATAGTATTTCTAATATGTCTGTCAGTTTTCTCATTATCTGATGACTTAGTAGTATTTAAAACTGTTATATCTCTTTTTCTGTCTATATCTAAAGGTGAATTTAACATATCTATCTTTTTAGCTAATTCTGCTAAACCATTATCTTGGGTATATATCATGGATCTTTCAATTGATTTTAGTCTTTCATTAATTTTTTCTTTTAAACTATCATTATTCCTAGGATTATTATTTGTCCTTTCTAGACTATCATCTTCTTTCTCTTTCCATATCATGTCTGTATCTATTTCTTTACGTAGAGTTTCTTTTGGGTTGGTAAGAGTACTATTGCCTTGTTGTCTTTTCATACCTTTTTCTTTGTCTTCATCAATTATATCTATCTTCTTCTTTTGTATTATTTCTATAGAATTTCTTTCTTTCTCTACTTCTATCATTTTTTGCACTACATGACTATAGTCTTTCTTGTCATCTTCTTTATATTGCATTATTTCTATAGAGCTATTTTGTTTCTTTTCTGTCAAAATTGTTTTTAAGCCTTCTTTCTTCAAGTCATCTTTTCCAAAGTCTTTTTTATTGTCCTTATATGTTATAGCTATAGGTCTTTCAGTTACTTTTAGTTCTCTATCATCTTTTCTACTATTATTTATATGCCAATTTTCTATTACATCATTCCTTTCATTATGTCAATTATCTGTCATGGTCTTTGTTAAAGGTGATCTATGATGGGGTTCAAATTCTCTTTCTAAATTTAAAGCTTTCATTTTTTTCATAGAGGTCCAAAAAACTATCATTTTTTCTTTCTACTATAGTGGATCTTTCAATATTTTCTAAAGATTCTAATTTTTTATTAATTATGTCTAAAAAACTATTATTGTGTCTATCAGTCTGTCGGTTGATTTTATCTCCTATTAATGTATTCCAATTATTTGTCTTATTATTATAGTTATAATTATAATCATCAGTATCACTGTCAGTCAGAATCAGAATCTGTTTCATAATCCATATTTCCATTAAACCAATTATTGTCTATATCTCTTATGCTATAACCTTCATCATAATATATATCATCATAGTCCATGTTTCTTATTAGTGTGTGCCTAACCTAAGTATGAACAAGCAAACAGATGATGAGCTAATAAACGTATTTATTTTATTTCCATGCAATTAATAATTACTGGCAAAACTATTACTAACCACTGGTATCCTTGCTATCGGGACCACCTTCTCGGGAAACTCCATTGCGGGACCACCCAAACAACGCATGTCCGTTAGCTAACAAAAATGGGCTGACCAACAAAAAACTATGGTTTGCCAACGAGTCTTGAGGTTGACCAACGCTAACAAGGAGCAAGTAGTGGCTATATAGTAATATTTGTTCCTAGTAACTTCTCAATTGCAAAGAAATAAAAATCATACATCTACCATCCATGGCTCTGATACTATAACATATCCAGGAGAGAGCACAGCAGTAATATGGAAGCATAAACAATGATAAAATAGATGATAAAGAAGAAAATAGCAAAATAGATATATTCAAAATAAGTTAAAACGGAGAATGTTTTTCTGTCCATGGAGGAGGATTCTTCTCTAGCCTTTTATACAAGGGTCTGCATATTTTTCTTAATCCTTGAAAGTAATCTGAAACATAATTTAGGCTGCCAAGAAATCTTTGTAACTGGTTTTTATCTTTTATTTCATCCGGGAATTTATCTGCAAATTGAATAGCTCTGTTAATAGGGCTTCAGGTTCCCTTGTAAATATTATGACCTAAAAATCGGATTTTATCTTTGAACAAATTTATCTTAGTGGCTGATACAACTAATCCATTATGTTTAATTACTTTAACAAATATATCTAAATGTTTCCAATGGTCATCGATTGATTTAGAAAAAAATTAAGACATCATCTATATAGACAATTGAAAAGTCTGTAAAAGGCGTAAATATATCATTCATTATGTTTTGAAATTCACTAGGTGCATTTTTTAAACCAAAAGGCATGAGATTCCATTCATAATGACCAAAAGGAACTGTAAAAGTAGTTTTATATCTGTTTTTCTCATCTATCTATATCTGCCAAAATCCATTTTTCATATCAAATTCAGAAAATATGGTTGCTTCATGAAGTCTGTCAAGTAGATCTTTCTTATTAGGAATAGGATATCTTATCCATTGTAATGCTTTATTTAAAGGTTCATAATTTATAACTAATCTTGGAACTCCTCGTTCCAGTTCTGCTTGTTTATTAACGTAAAAAGTAGCACAACTCCAAGGAGATTTGGTTTTCCTGATTAAACCTTTATTTAAAAGATCTTTAATTTCTTTTTTATAGTGTTCTAATAATTCATTATTCATTTGTATTGGTCTAGCATTAGTAGATATCTGTCTTTCATTAAAGTCTTTTCCATAAGGTAATTGTACTATATGTCGGTGCCTATGCCAAAAAGCAGTAGGGAGATTAGAACAAATTTCTGTCTCAATCTGTTGTTTGAATACTTTTATTTTATGATTTAATATGGGATCTGTCAATTGATCAGTAATTCTTTCTGATAGGCCAAAAACGAATTGACCCTTTGTGATAAATTAACCAATTAATTTAGCCAAGTGAATTAATTAAGTTAATTAACATGCCAACGCGTGGTAGCACAAACAAATCACCAATAAACTAAGTATGCAATGGAAAATAAATTTGACACGGTGATTTGTTTATGAATGGGGAAAACCAACACGGTGATTTTAAGGTCACCACTCCCGAAATTCCACTATTATCACAACAAGCGGTTACAAGTAAAGGAATCCCAGTATCTTATACCAACCTACAGTTGAACCCTTACCCCAATACCCAATTGGACTTGTTCTGTAGTGACAATTTCTCCTTTTGATACACGGCTCCCAATACGTGACTAACCAATTGCCCGGATCCCAGTACGCAACTTCAATCACCAACTAGAGAAGTTTGTTGGCTGCAGAGTTCTTCAATTCATCCCAACGATGAAGATAAAGAAGATGCTTGGTCACAAAACCCTACGGTGCACAAACACAGTAACTTCTTTACAAGAAAGATGAATTAGGGCAAAACTGTGTCTCCAATCACAAATTGCTTGAACAAACTTTGCTCAACACTTGTGCAACTTGTGTACACTTTGATGGCCCTTAAAATAATCCTTTTATATGTCTAGGGTTGTGAGAAAAGAAACCCTACACAAATACATAAGCATGGGCCAAAAATCAGATCTGAAAATTTGAATTCCCGTAACCTCGATAGATACCTCGATAGATAGTATCTATCGAGCCTCATTAAACCTCGATAGATAGCTATCTGTCTAGCAGCTGTTGAGCTATTTGTCCGCAAGTGTCGAGCTATCTATCCAGCTTTAGTGAACAACTTTTCTTCACTTGTTTCTTGGTGCAATCTTCATGGCTTTAATACTAGACTTGAACAACATGTTTCTTGAAGTATTAAACACATCCTAGATCTACCCAAATACAAGTAAAGTGTGTTTTGTCAAAAGATTAGCCAATTACATAAAATAGTGACATATGTTTCTAACAAGTGAATCACATATGTCCTAACAATCTCCCCCTTTGGCAATCCGTGACAAAACCACAACAAACAAATGAGATATGAGAGAAGTCATAAATCACTCAACTCATATTCACTTGTTGAATACAATAAAATCTATTCTAACACAAACTCTTGAAAAACTTTACAAGAAGAGAGTTTATGGCAAGTAGACTTTGACAACCTGTATTTCTGAAACACTTTAAACAAAACTCATCAAGGCATTTTTGTGTGAAACAGAAATAATAAATTGCATACAAGTAATAAGAACCATGTGTATAAAGAAAGAAAAGAAACAACACATGCAAGGATAGGTGAAAGAAACATACATCAACATATAAAGAAAATAAGTACAATGTATGTCAATAATGGTCACAAGACCTAAGGTACAAGAATAAATATATCTAAAGTAGAGAAAAGAAAAAGATACAAGTAATCCTCACTACATCCCTCAAAATGCACTCTCCCCCTAACGAAAATCTCCTATGCTAACCCTCCCCCTAAGTATGACTAATCTCATAACCAGAACTACGACTCCCCCTTTTTGTCACGAGTGACAAAGGGTAAGAGTGTCAAGTAGACATCTCGTCATCGCTGGGTAAGCTAGCATCGCCATCATCCTCGTCATCAGAATCAACATCATCATCATCATCAGCATCACTCTCATCCGTAAGGGCTACAGGAGTGGAAGGCATAGTATAAGCACCCATCTCAGCCTGACGTCGAGCAATGCATCCAACACGGGTGTTCACCTGACACAACTCATCACTGAGAGTGTCGAGGCGAGCATCCATGCGCTAAAGCTGCGCCATGATGCCTCTAGAGTCACTCCGCTCATAGAAAAGGAGGGAGCAGATATGGATGGAGTAGAAGGAGTGGGAGGAGCTGCCGTATTGGACCGCCTCGATTGAAATTGTGCCTCGCTCCGTTTAACGGTAGCGTAGTCAATGGCACACATAACGAGGAAGTGGTCGGAAGAGGGAAAAGGAAAAAAAAATGGCATAAAATCCGCGTGATAGCCGAAGGGAAAATGAGCTTATCACGGGTAGCCGTATCCCTATACACATCTATAATGGAAAGAATAAAATGTGAAGGAAAATCTATAGTGAGGTGCTTTAATAAGGAAAGCAAAAATCGAGCACGAGGCTTTGTGATAGAGTTATAGTGAGAGAGTGGGTGTAAAACAAAAGTCATCACCATGTTCATGAATCTAGGACCTTTTGCAAAGGCCTTACATGGTGTAAACTGATAATCACCCTAATCAAAAAGGCGCTCGCAGAAAGCAGAGATCATCTCATCTTTGGACACAGTCCTCAGACGCTCACATCTGGGATAGTCAGGATGCTCTACCCTCGGAACATAGAGCACATTCGCAACAAGCTGCAGTGTGACAACAATACGCGTACCTCGAACTTGAGTATGAAAGAGAGGTACTGAAGAATCAAGTCCATGCATGTTGGAGTAAAACTCCTGGATCAGTACAGATGGACATGTGACCGGGACGTCACACAGTGACTCCCAACCCCGACTGTGAATGACATCGGGAGGTCAGTGTCAGCGAAGTCCGCCAAAATGACTCGACATTCCAAATGAACACCTCGTCGAGAAAAGTTCTTCGAGAAGTCCTTTTGGGCATCCTCATCACGGAACCGAATAGAAGAAGGGGTAGGATCAGAAGACGAAGTGGATGCCCTCGAAAGCAAAGGGTTCTAGGACGGAGCTGACTTACGTTTTGGTGCCATTGACGCACTAACATAAACTAGAGAGTGTGAGGGAAGAAAGAAACACTCAGAAAAGCTCCAAACAGTTCAAATATATAGAAATATACTGAATGTAAGGTAAGTATGCATGAAAATGCATGAACATGTGACATGCAAAAGAAGTTACATCATGGGCTCAGCCCAATCCAAACCTACCAGCACACAATCAGTTTAACATATATAACACACATCTAAATGCATGACAATATAGTTATAATGCATGTGTGATGCAATGCATGAGGTTTTAAACTCATTTAAACAAAAACCCATTCCAAAATTTCAACAGTAACTCAACAATTTTGAAAAACCCCAAAATTTTTCAAAAACCCCAAAACCTAGGTCTAAATGCATGAAATGCATGAAAAATGAGAGAAAAAGAGATCATACCAAGTGATTTGAAGAAAGGAAAGGCCGAAATCACGTGGGTTGAAGGTTTTGAGAGAGAAGAAAGTGTTTAGAAGGTCAATAGGCACGGATAGATCGAGAGAGATCGAGAAAATGAGGATCGAATCGCGCTGAAGCCTATATATAGATCCTCAGTAATTCTCGACAGATAAAGGTGTCGAGAGGTATCGAGCCAAGTGTCGAGATAGGTGTCGAGAAAATAGAACGTCGACAAATGCATCTGTCAAAAGGTGTCGAGGGAGAATTCATTAGACACGATCAAAGAAGCTCGATCAATCCACCAGCTGTCGAGAAGTTATCGAGGGTCTAGGAACTTTCTCGATCGATCCACCAGCTGTCAAGACAGCTATCGAGATTGCGATAAGAAACAGCTTAAGATCTCAACAAAAAGGCCAGGTGTCAAGAGGTGTCGAGGAGGTGTCGATGTTGCTTAAAAACAGTTTTTCAAGAAGGGAAAAACACAAATATGAATGCAATCAAGCATGCAACTCAACCAATGATCCAATTAACATTTTAAACTCTCAAAAATATCTCTCAACAACAATTTTTAAGCACATGGATCCCAAAACAAACACACACACACTAAACAAGTCTAACCAATTTTATATTTCAAAAACAAGTCAAGACAGTTTAGTGAGCATACATTAACACATGTAAACCTTGTGATGGCCAAATCACATTGTACCTGCACATGTATCAAGATTAGAAAAGAATATTGCGTGTTGTGTGTGAAAAACATCGCAAGATTGCATAAGTGTATACATGTTATGACAATTTGAGATATGAGAAAATCACTTTAACTCACACACAATTATAACTATTTGATGGGGACTATCACCTTCGAGGTACATCCTATAACTTCCACATCTCCTAGAATACACGCTTGCAATCATATTTAAAGCATTTTGATCTTTTTGCTTTTTATTTTTCTTTGCATATTTTTCTTTTTAAGCAAATCATGCATGGGCATATAAGAGAGAGAAAAGAAATACACAATTATGTTAAGCATTTGACATTCCAATTTTGCTATGCCAAAGCACACAAATGTCATTTCATGATTGGTGGGCAACAGTGGTGAGATGGTTATTTATGCCTTTCTCTTAGGATTTTCTAGTCATTCCCGTCAAAAAGAGTGATACAAGTGTTAAGTACAAAAGATTACTTAATCTTACTCATCACAAACAAGAGTCACAAAGCTCACTTGCTTAGTTGTGCATAGAGATGCTCATTTAAGCTATAAGAGATACAAAATTTAGAAAATTTTGTTTCAATAGCCATCCAAGGTACACAAGTACCAAAGTACACAAAACATACACTGTTTTTGTATTTTTCTGATTTTTCAATTTTATTTTTATATGAAAAACAAAATAAACAAAACTGAAAACCAACAAAAACATGTTAAACAAAGCAAAACATAAAACTAGACTGACTCAAAACTTGAAAGCAAAACACATAAGTAATGCACACACAAAAACAAGAAGAGAGAAAGAGAAAAGTGATAGAATCACTTGGAGCCCTTTTCCTTCCACGCCTTGGAAGAACCTTTCCTTTGAGTGAACCCTTGAACCGGCAGTGAGGGGGAAGAATTGAAACCGTTCAAGTTCGAAAGGAACATGAGGGCTTTGAGAAGATCTCCAAAGGGAGCAAGAGAGGATTGAAGCTGATTCTGGCTTCCAGATGCGATCATGTCGTTGCTCTGTTAAGTGGCTAACCACTTATAGCAATTTGGTCTAGTATGATTGGCAACTCCACAATGATAACAGAGATGCTGCTTCTTCTGTTTAGGCTTTTGAGAGTTAGCGTTCTTAGCCCTAGGGTTTTTAGCTTCCTTCTTAGTACTAGTAAAAGCAATATTAGAAGAAGAGAGACCATACTCTAAACCTGTTCGATCAGAGGTAGATTTTTGAAGACTGAGCATCTCATCAAGCTTTGCACTTGAAGTCCTCTCCAATTGAGCTCTGACTTGAAATAGCTCCGTTTCAAGCTTCTTGGTCTTCTCAACCAAGAAATTGTTCTCGAACCTCAGTACTCCAATAGTCTGATTAGCTTCATCAAACTTTGTGGAAAGCTCTTTACGATCAAGTTCCACATCACTGAGCTTCTTGGTAGTCAGTCTATAAAGTTTCTCATGTTTCTCAGAAAGTTTGTATAATTTCTCATAGGCTGTATGGATATCATCTTGATCATCCATCTTCTCAAACTTGGACTCCACCAATTCCTCTTCTTCATTCACATCTTCAACAATCCCCTCAGTAGGATTGACAGTGGCAGTAAAGGCATTCAGGATTCCTTCATCCTCATTGTCGGAATCATCCTCAGGCTCGTGTCGCTCAAAATAGCAGCAAGTGCCTTACTCTTTCCAATACTCTTGAGATATGTAGGACACTCCTGTTTCATGTGACCGAAGGCTTGACACCCAAAGCACTTAGGTCCTATGGGAACAGTGTACTGACTGCCATCCCTAACATCCTTCTTCCCTTTGTCTTGGCTCTTGAACTGAGAAGAACTAGATTGCCTACGGTCCTTGTCGAAGCCCTTCCCATTGGCATTCTTCATGAACTTCTTGAATTGCCTGGTGATGTAGGACTTCATCTTACAATCTTCATCGTCTGAAGACTCATCCGTGTCACTGCTCTTGGCCTTCAGTGCCATGCTCTTGCCTTTACTCGATTTGTCAATTCTAGTTAACCTCAGCTCGTAGGTCTGTAGATTGCCAACCAGCTCTGTCAAAGGAATCTTGTCAATATCCTTTGATTCCTTAATCGTCGTGATCTTTGCATGGAATCTCTCGGGCAGAGATCTGAGCACTTTCCTCATAATCTTGGGTTCAGGAATGGTTTCCCTAAGATTGAAGGTTGAGTTCACTATGTCCTTGAGCTTGGAATAGAACTTATCGAACGACTCATCTTCCTCCATCTTAATCTCTTCGAAGCTTGTAGTGAGCCTCTGAAGCTTCGAATCCTTGACAACCTTAGTTCCTTCATAGGTTGTTTAGAGGATAGTCCATGCCTCCTTAGCAGTTTCAGTAGAGGATATCTTCTTGAACTCTTCATTAGTGACTGCACTGAATAAAGCATTCAATGCCCTGCTGTTGAAGTTTTCCGCCTTGATTTTGGCATCATCCCAATCGGCCGGCGCTTCCTTTGGCTTGGTCCAGCCAATCTTTATAGCTTGCCACACCTTCTCATCTAGAGACTGCAAGAAAGCTGTCATGCATACTTTCTAGTATGCATAGTTAGTGCCATCAAATAAAGGAGGTATAATTAATGACTGTCCTCTATCCATGACAAACAGGGGTCAATGGATCAACACAGCAAAGATTAACCCTAATCAGAGTATGTCTGCTTTGATACCACTTGATAGGCCAAAAACGAATTGACCTCTTATGATAAATTAACCAATTAATTTAGCCAAGTTAATTAACATGCCAACACGTGGTAGCACAAACAAATCACCAATAAACTAAGTATGCAGCGGAAAATAAATTTGACACAATGATTTGTTTACGAATGGGGAAAACCAACACAACAAAAACCCCACCCGGTGATTTTAAGGTCACCACTCCCGAAATTCCACTATTATCACAACAAGCGGTTACAAGTAAAGGAATTCTAGTACCTTATACTAACCTACAGTTGAACCCTTACCCCAATACCCAATTGGACTTGTTCTGTAGTGACAATTTCTCCTTTCGATGCATGGCTCCCAGTACGTGACTAACCAATTGCGCGGATTCTAGTACGCGACTTCAATTACCAACTAGAGAAGTTTGTTGGCTGCAAAGTTCTTCAGTTCATCCCAACGATGAAGATCAAGAAGATGCTTGGTCACAAAATCCTACGGTGTACAAACACAGCAACTTCTTCACAAGAAAGATGAACTACGGCAAAATTGTGTCTCCGGTCACAAATTGCTTGAACAAACTTTGCTCAACACTTGTGCAACTTGTGTACACTTTGACGGCCCTTAAAATAATCCTTTTATATGTCTAGGGTTGTGAGAAAAGAAACCCTACACAAATACATAAGCATGGGCCGAAAATCATATCTGAAAATATGAATTCCCGTAACCTCAATAGGTAGTATCTATCGAGCCTCATTAAAACCTCAATAGATAGCTATCTGTTGAGCAGCTGTCGAGCTATCTGTCTGCAAGTGTTGAGCTATTTGTCCAGTTTTAGTGAACAACTTTTCTTCACTTGTTTCTTGGTCTAATCTTCATGGCTTTAATACTAGACTTGAACAACATGTTTCTTGAAGTATTAAACACATCCTAGATCTACCCAAATACAAGTAAAGTGCATTTTGTCAAAGGATTAGCCAATTACATAAAATAGCGACATATGTTCCTAACAAGTGAATCACATATGTTCTAATAATAGGTCATCATATCTTGTCTTATTTATTTTTTCCGCTGCATGATTTTGACATGATATTGATGTTTGTTTGTTTTAACAAGTTTTATTCATAATAAATCTAATTAACAACTTGGGTTTAAAACTTGTTAATTCTATCAACCGGGGTCTAAATTTCCCAACACTTTCATATATTATTTCTGACTTTAAAGATAACAAATGTCTGTTTTTCCTGTAAATTCTTTCTTTATCAATTTCTTTTATTATGGAAATATTATCTAATGAATAGATTTCTTTCGGGATAGGTGGTAAAATGAATTTAAAAAGAATGTCTTTTCCTAACACATTAGTTTCAATTCCTTCATCTGTTGTTAAAAAGGGATAAAGTAAGACCATAAAGGGATTTCCTAAAATAATTTTAGAAGAAAGGTCTTTAATTAAAACGAAAACAGTTTCAAAACATACTCCATCATTACATATATGAACATTAGGTATTTTGTAATTAATTATGAGCTTTTCTCCATTAGCCTAAGTTCATCTTTTAGATGATTTTTCATAATACTTTAAAGGTATTAATCCTTCTTGTATACAACTCATGTCAGCACCTGAGTCTATTAACGCAATTTCTGTCAAAGAAAACTCCTTATTAATTACTAGAGTGACTTCTGTATGCCATTTCTAAAAAATTACTCTGTCAATTAAACTCAAGAAATTATGTTTATTGTGATCATCTTTTTCTAATGAAGGGGGGGTCTATCATAGGATTAGAAAATTCTTTTAAATTTATTATTTCTGCAATATTTTGGTCATCTATGTCTGTGGAATTATCTTCTTTAATTTCTTGTTTTACTATTTTTGCTTTTGTCATTAAATCTTGTAGAGTTACTGATTCCAATGGTTAGTAATAGTTTTGCAAGTAATTATTAATTGCTTGAAAATCGAATAAATACATTTATCAGCTCATCATCTGTTTGCTTGTTCATACTTAGGTTAGGCACATACTAATAAGAAACATGGACTAAGATGATATAGACTATGATGAATGTTATAGCATAAGAGATATAGACAATAATTGGTTTAATGGTAATATGGATTATGAAACAAATTCTAATTCTGACAGTGATACTGATGATTATAATTATAACTATAATAATAACACAAATAATTGGAATACATTAACAGGAGATAAAATCAACCGACAAACTGATAGACACAATAATAGTTTTTAGATATAATTAATAAAAAATTAGAATCTTTAAAAAATATTGAAAGATCCATTATAGTATAAAGAAAAAATGATAGTTTTTTGGACCTCTATGAAAAAATGAAAGTTTTAAATTCAGAAAGAGAATTTGAACCTCATCATAGATCACCTTTAACAAAAACCATAACAGATAATTGGCATAATGAAAAGAATAGTGTGATAGAAAACTGGCATATAAATGGCAGTAGAAAAGATGATAGAGAACTAAAAGTAACTAAAAGACCTATAGCTATAACATATAAAGATAATATAAAAGACTTTGGAAAAGATAACTTGAAGAAAGAAGGCTTAAAAACAATTCTAACAGAAAAGAAACAAAATAGCTCTATAGAAATAATGCAATATAAAGAAGACAACAAGAAAGACTTTGATGAAAGAAAAGACTATAGTCACGTAGTGCAAAAAATGATAGAAGTAGAGAAAGAAACAATGCAAAAGAAAGATGACATAGAAATAGAAAGACGAGAAAATAATAATAGGAAAGATGGCATAGTAATGGAAAGAACAACACGTATAGAAACAATACAAAGAATCCTAGTGCTATAATACAAAAGAAGAAGCTAGATATAATTGATGAAGACAAAGAAAAAGAAATAATGGAAAGAATGGAAAGACAACAAGGCAATAGTACTCTTACCAACTCAAAAGAAACTCTACGTAAAGAGATAGATATAGAAAAAGACATAGGAAAAGAAAGAAACATGATAAGGAAAGAGAAAGAAGATGTAGTCTAGTCAATAAAGAAAGGACAAATAATAGTCCTAGGAATAATGATAGTTTAAAAGAGAAAATTGATGAAAGATTAAAATCAATTGAAAGATCCATGATATATACCCAAGATAATGGTTTAGCAGAATTAGCTAAAAAGATAGAAATTTTAAATTCACCTTTAGATATAGACAGAAAAAGAGATATAACAGTTTTAAATACTACTGAGTCATCAGATAATGAGAAAAATGACAGACACACTAGAAATACTATTTGTCATAAATGTAAACAATATGGACATACTAAGAAACAAATCAGTAAATTAGAATTTGAGAAAGATATAATAAATGAATTAATGGAAATGTTTGACGTTAAGCAAAAAGAGATAGACCAAGTAAAGAAAAAGGAAGAACTAAAATCAACCAACCCACTTAAAGTCAATAGAAGAAAAAGGAAACAAAAAGACATAATAATGAAATTGATAGATAATCTACCCAATCACCTAAAAGATAAAAAAGACTATTTACTAAAATTGAAAGATTCTATAGATATACCTATTGCTTGTATTAAGTGTAGGAAGTATGGACGCCATGCTATAGAATGTGAAAAAGGAGAAAAAGCTACGAAAGGAAAAGATAAGAAAGAAAAGATAAAAAAGAAACAAGATGATGTAGATATAAAATTAGTAACTTTACAAGACTTAATGACATAAGCAAAAATAGTAAAACAAGAAATTAAAGAAAATAATTCCACGGACATAAATGAACAGAATATTGCAAAAATAATAAATTTAAAAGAATTTTCTAATCCTATGACAGACCCCCCCTGATCCTCCTACAGATAAAGAAGTTACAGATATTAATTTTTCAAATAATAATAAAATTGATAGCAATAGACAGAATTTCTTGAGTTTAATTGATAGGGTAATTTTTCAAAATAGGGATACAAAAATTATTTTAATTAATAAAAAGTTTTCTTTGACAGAAGTCGCATTGACAAACTCAGATGTTGATAACATGAATTGTATACAAGAAAGATTAATACCTTTAAAGAATTATAAAAAATCATCGGAAAGATTAACTCAGATACTTAATTATAAATTACTCAATGTTTATAAATTACCCAATGTTCACAAATGCCTTGAAACTATTTTTAAAGACCTTTCTTCTAAAGTTATTTTAAGAAATCCCTTTATGGCTTTACTTTACCCTCTTTTGATGACAGATGAAGGAATTAAAATTAATATACTAGTTTTTAGATTCACCTCAACACTAGTCCTGAAAGAAATTTATTCCCTCAATAATGTCACTATCTTAAAAGATACTAATAAAGAAAGAATCTATAGAACTGGAAGAAGTTTGTCATCTTTAAAGATAGAAATATCACGAGATGACCAATTGGTAGAAAACAACATAAAGAAATTTAAACAAGATAAAGAGACAGAGATTTAATCTTATTCCCCCATTACTTTTTTGCATAAGCACCGACATATAGTCCAAACACCTTGTGAAAAAGAATTTCATGGAAAAAGTACAAAAAATGGAATTATGATCACAATTTCTTTCAGTCAATATGAATGGACTGACAGTATGACAGTGGTACCAAATAAAATTATAATAAATGACATACTTATACCCTTTATAGTATCCTCAAATACTCATATAACAGATGTTTTAATAAAAGAAGTCTTGACAGATTCTCCTTTATTGATCATTAAAGAAAACATTAATTATTGTAATTTCTTGAACAAAGATAGATTTAATTTCTTCACGGGAAAAGTTAGTCATAAGCTTTTGACAGGTTTTCCCCAGACTATTACAGTAGTTGATGAAAGACTTTATGGAGAAGCTTTATTTCACATATTCTCGCAGAATGAGATATAGTAATACATACATGGATAGAATCATGGCAGATATTGAAATTTTTTTGAATTCCACTCACTTTGATAGACTTCATCATGACTACTTTAATACCACTACTACTCAGTAAGAGCACAAAGGTGTATAGAGAAACATTTGTTTTATTATATATACTTTAAATTTCAAAAATGCTTTTCTTATAAAAGATTTTAAAGAAATTTCACAAAAAGACATTGGTGAAAGGATTTTAAAAATGAATTTGAAAGAAGCTTTGCATGAAAATGTTTATTTTCAAAATAATATTTCAAGACATAATCCTTTTCCCAAAACCCAATTGCAGACTACTATGAGTAAAAGAACCTCCCAGGCAGACATGAAAGGAAAGGGCAAAGCACCAGTGGTGTAACCCAAACAATTCCTAAATTCAGTAAGGATTTCGAATAAGCATGAATGCGTCTGAAAGAGCTACATCCACACCCCTAAACCCCAAATCCAAAGTGTAGAACCAAGGAAAGGAAGATTGGATATAAGAACAATACCTTGTGTTTTTGGTGAAGAGAGAAGAATCAAGAGGCTTTGATGTGTTTTTTCGGTATTTTTTGTGTGTTTTGTTTTGGTGTTTGGAAGAGGGAAAAATGGGTAGGGAAATCAGGCAAAGAGAAAAAATTTAGAAAATGTGTTCCTCTTCCTAGTCTAAAGGGTGCCTGGGGCTATTTATAGCCCCGACACGCATTTCAAGGCAGCGGCCCTTCAAGGACCGCTGGCCTCAAAAGGCCAGAGATGGGGCTGATCTTGACACCCTTGGAAAGATCCTGACTTCTTGTTTCTAAAAAGGTATGGATCTTGGAAATCCAACAGTCGGATCAAAAGTTGTGGCTCTCAGAAGTTAGCGGTGCATCAATCAGTGCGTCATCTCAGTTTTCATGAATCTCGACTATTCTAACTTTGATTTTGACCCACTATAGAATGTGAGTCCAAGGACGCTTGTTACCGGTTCACCCACTACAGACTGTAAGCCCGAGGACTCTTGTCATCGATTCACCCACTGTAGACTGTGAGCCCGAGGACGCCTGTCGTTGGTTCACCTACTGTAGATTGTGAGCCCAAGGACACTTGTCGATGGTTCACCCACTGTAGAATGTGAGCCCGAGGACGCTTGTCATCGGTTTACCCACTGTAGATTGTGAGCCTAGGATGCTTGTCGCTAGCTTAAATATTGTAGAATGCTTGTAAGAATCTGCTTTTTTTTTGGGATCATATGCTTGACATAGACCTGCATAACATGTTTAGGAAAAAGTGTTAGTTCATCTATGTTGCCATTTAACTTTTGGGCTTACCACTTATGTCTAAATTTCTTGCTATTTTGTAGATCATGTCTCGGAGAGTTGGTTCCATGGAAGACCGGGGGAAGGACCCCATGTATGCCACGTCCCACAAGGACGATTCTTCTGATGATGAGACCACTTCAGCAGGCGAATGGGTAGCTTGAGTTTTGCAAAGCCGCTTTGATCACAGGGAGGAGGATACTGGACCTGCAGTGGTATATCTATAGAGACCCGTTCTAGGAGGCGACACTCAGTCGAGATGGCCAATGTCTCCTCTAAGTCTCATACTGTTTTTAACGGGGCTTCTTCATGGCGCAGGTCAGCTAGAAGGAGGGGGGCCTCCGGAGGAAAGATGCAAGCCGAGGATCTCATCATCGACATAGATGCTGATTCTCCTAGGGACGAGGTCTTGCCAAAATTTGGCGCTTGGAGGCGCAGTTTGAGGCCTAGGTTCCCACCAAATCATGCCGGGGCCAATGCTCGCACTGGAGCTACAGACAAAGGCATCCGGGATACTCACCTTCAGTGGGGGCTGAAGGACCATCCTTCTGCACAGATGCAGAAAGGAGAGGTATGTTGTATTTCCTTGTTGGTCATTCAGATTCCTATTATATGCATGTGCTAACGAATAGCTTTTAATTTTGAATGCAGGGGGGCGACAAGCTCCATGGTCGGGGTGGTCGGGGCGCCTGGTCCGCTTTTCACCGGCTGGTGTTTGCTCTTGGGACCCATCAACGGTACACCGAGTTTCTGAGAGAGCAGGGATTTGGGGATTTCTTGTGGATTCCCCCCTTCACCATGAGGCACGGGATTGGGAAGGCTTTGGTGCGGTAGTTTCATGCCGAGACTAGCACCTTCCACTTGAGTTGTGGGGAGTATGCAATCCTCCTTCTTGATTGGACGGCTATCCTAGGTATCAAATTTGGTGGCCTCCTGATTCCGACAGATGAGATGACCTTCAAGATGGCTAGTGAGCTCTTGGGCATCCCTCTTCCATTGACTACGGACACGAGGGGATATTTTGAGCCCACTGTGTCGCCACAAATCCGCACTGAATGGCTACAAAGTAGCATTCCTTAGGACGCGGCACCCACTGACATTCATCTTCGTCAGTTCTTCCTATGGTTCCTCGGTAGTTGCTTCTTTGGCAACAACCGGTCAGTGTTGACCTACCAACTGCTATAGGCCATGAGAGTAGTCTCCAACATTGGGACATGCGACTGGGGGTCTGTCACCTATGGCTTCTTCGTTGCTTTCTTGAGGCGAGCCTTCCAGTGGGATTTTAGGAGTTTAGAGGGATGCTGGCAGATTTTGACATGGTGGGCATAAGAGTACATCCCAGCTTTGCGACCACGGTATACAGGCTTGTCACCAACGACGTACCTTTGAGCATATGCGTGGGCTCTTTATAGGATCACCAGGGTTGTCGTAGTGCAGCTGGTCACTAACTTTGTGGCCTTGGATTGCATTACTCGGGATGAGATTATAGTTCGCCCCTATGATGACGCACTTCTGGGGAGGCCAGAGCTCACTATTGCTATAGGCCAGTCGAGGATTCGACGTTGGTTTTGGGCCCTGATAAGCTTGGAGTTTTTTCTGGCAGAGAGGACCTTCCACCAAGTCATGCCTGTCTATGGAGTACCTAGGGATCCGCCTCCTCACGGCTTGTCATTTGAAACCATCGTCCTCGGCGACCCGGCTTATGCGACGAGTTTCTTTAATGCCTATGTGGATACCAGCAGAGATTATGCTACTTGGTTTGCAGAGTCTTCCGTGGGGCCTATCATTAGAAATGTCCCTGTGAGTAGAGGTAGAGTGTTGGGAGGCATTATTCGCGCCCAAGTGGCCACCAGGGCAGAGTGGAAAGCATGTGCAAAGGCTCTATAGGCCAGGGTGACAGAGCTTGAGACCACCCTTGCCACTAGGGAGGTACATATGTAGGAGGAGACTGCTCAGGCATTAGCTCGGGAAAGGGAGCTCTAGCAGAAAAATAGGGAGGTTTGAGCTACCATGGCAGAGAGAGAGCGGAGTCAGTTTCAGAGTGAGCTAGCCATTATTCATGGCTATACCATGCTCTTGGCGAGAGAGTTACGAGCGGCTCATATTCCTGTTCTAGCTGCTCCTCAGATTCCAGGTCGAGGGCCCATCATTTCTCCGTTCGAGCGTAGGTACATGCCAGTTCCTCCAGGCCCGCCTGCCGGTTGGGGTTCGTTTGCTCAAGCTCTAGGGCCTTCCTAGGATCCAAGGTACGCTCCCGGCACTTTAGGCGGTGAGGGTCCTTCCACTGGCCCTTTTGCAAGCAACGATGATAGTGTAGATGATGATAATGATACAGACCAGTTTATCAGGGGTGATGATTCTCCATAGGGTTAGCCATTTGTTGTAGCATGATGTAGCCCCTGCATGGGGATGTATTTTTTTTCCATGTATCTTGTAGATATTGCCCTATGATGGGCCAGTTATGTATGTATATTATTCATTGCCTCTTGATAGGCCTGGACATGTATGTATTGTATTGCCCCACAGTGGGTTTTGATGCATGATATTATCTCTTTGTAGCATGATGTATGTATGGAACAACGCCTCTTGCTAGGACTTATATGTATAATTCTGTAAAAATGCCTTTGAAAGGGCTACCGATGTATGTGTAAAATAATGTCTTTGATTAGGACTTATATGTATAGCTCTGGAAACTGCCTTTGAGAGGGCTATTGATATGTGACCTTTAAGAAAAGGGCCTTTCAGAGGGCCGCAGATGTGCATGAAAGACAATGCCCCTGATTAGGATTTACATGTATAACTCTAGGAAATCGCCTTTAAGAGGGCTACCGTATCACCTAGACATGGCAAAAGGATCAAGTTAAGTCGAGTCAATCGGGTTGCGGGTCAAACGGGTCACGGGTCAAAACGGGCCATTTTAAGCGGGTTGAAAACGAGTTCGGGTCAATCGGGTTGCAGGTCGGGTCGGGTCGGGTTGACCCGTATTTTTCACATGATTTTTTTTTTTTTTTTTAAGAAAACAATATGTATTTGTCATTTGGAAAGTTATGCAACAAATTATTTGATGTAAAATGCATTATTTTGAATTCTCCCTTTATATCAAGAATGAACTCAGTTAAACTTATTAATACTTATTCAATAATTTTAAAATTATACAAATCCTAACATTGCTATCTAAAGCAAAATAACACAAAGATAAGTAAAACAAATACACAAGTTTTATTTCTACACAATATCAACATTCCAAAACATAAAACAAAATTACAAATGACTTATTGGATAACTCATTTGATAAACAATAAAAACATATAAGAAATTTACAATCTTGAAAATTAATTTTATAATCTATTATCAATTGTGGTTGGCATTCTATTTCAATTTGAGATATACATTAAAGTTTGATTGCTTACTTATTTATACATGGTCTCTTTTATGAATATCATATCATTGTTATGCAACACACACTCTAGGAAATATCATAATTTATTTTAAAAAATTGTTTATTTTAGACATAAATTGTTAAAAAATAGGTCTAAGCATTCATAATTTATGCTAATTTGATACTTTGGCTTCACTATTTTCACACTTGTGAATGTTTCTCACACATGTCTACAATTTTAAATCTATGTTTTTAACTCTACTGTAACTAGATTATCTTGGCATGTATTTTGCTATTTGATATCTTAAAATATTTACTTATTACAGAATGCTCAATCATTTATCTTTCAATTAATTTGCATGCAGTTATGTAAATGTATCAATTGTTTCCTTAAAGCTCACAATAAACAATTAAACCAATATTGTCTTAATTTTACTATTTTTTTTACCCAAAAAAAAAGTTTTAAAATAATGGTTCGGGTTCTTGTCAGGTCGAGTTAACCTGGAAAAAACACTGGTTGGGTCACGGGTTAACTCCTTTTTGTTTCGAGTCAAAAAAATCGGGTTTGGGTTGGGTTAGGTCGGGTCAAAAAATTCTGACCCGTTTTGCCATGTCGAGTATCACCTTAGAGAAATCGCCTTTGAAAGCTTAAAAGAGGGCCTTTGCGGATTTGAGGGAGTGCTTAAAGGAGGCTATCAAGGATAGAGACTGTTGTAAAGAGCTAGCTGATACACTCATGGAGGATATTGAGGAGATAAGCAGTATGCAAGAGAGTGAGCTCATTGCTTTTAGGGCAAAGCTCGATCGGAGGTGGCCAGCCCCTCCAAGCACAAAGGCAAAGTGTGTTCAGTTGAGATCCCGGGTTGCGGGTTTGGAGGATGAGCTTGCGGCTCTTACTCAGAGGTTTGCAACTGTGGATCACACTTGGGATGAGGAAAGAGCCGCATTGGAGGCTGGCAGGGCCGATGGCTTAGCATTGGAGCTAGTACAAGCGAGATCTTATATTCACTCCACTTTGAGCATGAAATATGGGCGAGAGGGCGATGAGCCTAGTGAGCCGCAGCTGGCTTTCCACCACCTTTAGACTGAGCTGGCCGAGAGAGGGGAGGCCCTAAGAGTTGCTACTACAGAGGTGGGTACCTTGCAAGCTTTGCTAGAGACTGAGAGGAAGGGCTATACTTCTGATCCCACAATGGAGAAGGAACTAGTCCATCTTCGGCATTCCCATGACAAACTTAGAGAGATTGCTAGAGACTTGGGCTTCGATGCAGCTAGATTGCTTCGCACTCATGCTTAGGATGACCCGATTCTCTGCACTGGTTTTGGGAGGTTGTGCCAGGCTATGTCTGATCACTTGGGCCATGTTTGACTGGCTGGCATTCTTTTCTATTTACTTTGTTTCTGCACATGAGCTATGTAGTTAGTATCCCACCATGTATGAAAAGGTCCTTCGTAAATTGCTAGGCAATTGCGTAAGGCCTTCTGCTTTTTGTTTGAGTTCTTAAAGCATAGTCTAGTCTGTTGGGCATGCTTAGAAACTAAGAGATTGTGTAAAGAGATGTTTATGATGATATTCAGAAAATATTTATGAGATAAGATTTCATGTTTTGATACCAGAATTTATGAAAGAAACAATATGGCACAATACAGGCATGTTAATGAATATGCAAGCAAATGCTTTGAAAATGCTAGATTATAAAAATATGTAATAAATGTAAAATCCATTCAATATCTTATTTTTCCAAGGATACATCATGTTCTAGATGGATCTCTTCCTTTTCCCATTAAGGTACATTTCCCATTGGCATAAGCCAGAACATCTTGAACGGACCATCGGGTCGTGGCCATGTTATAGACAGAGAGCGATCTCAGAGGTGTCTCCGTATCTTGACTTGGACGCTGGATCCCTTTAATTTTCTAATCTTGACTAGACATTCAAATTTGCCAAGCTGATAGATTTTTCTTTTAAGATGTGACCGAACCAAGATGGCTGCCTACGTACCTCAACGAGGAAGGATCAGGTCATCACGTAGTTCAACTGACTTTTTAATCACCTTAATTTTTGCCTAGACCGCCCTTTCGGGTTTTCAATCTACCTTTTTACTTTTTCTCACGCTCTCTTTCTTTTGGCTCTTCTTTTTCTTCTTTTTTTTTGGCATCAAATATAGAAATGAGGTGCACTGAAAGGCTCCTTTATGCAAAGTATCGTATGACAGCGTCAGAATTGGTGGGCATATTGAAGTCATGCCCGTCCATGTTGCTAGAATCAAGGCTCCTCTAGAAAAGGCCTTCTTTACCGCATATGGACCCTCGTAAGTTGGGGCAAACTTTCCTCTGTGATTAGGCATGGCCTGGTTGCATTTTTTTCAAGACTAGATCTCTTTCTTCAAAGACCCTGGGTCTAACTTTCTTGTTGAATGCTCGCTCGACGCGGCATTGGTACTGTCCATGGCACATTGCGGTCATGCACTTTTCATCTATCATGTTCAATTGTTCATATCGAGAACGGGCCCATTCAACTTCTGACAGCTCTGTTTGAGATAAAATCTTGAGAGACGGAATCTCTACCTCTGTGGGGAAGGTGGTCTTCATGCCATATACCAATTAATACAGGGTCGCACCTATGGAGTACGAACAGAAGTGCGATATGTGCACAAAGCAAATGGTAAGTACTCGTGCCAATCTTGTATGTGTTTGTCATCTTCACCAAGATTTTCTTTATGTTCTTGTTAACGGCTTCCACTGCACCATTCATCTGAGAACGATAAGGAACCAAATTTATGTGCTCGATCTTGAACTGTTGGCAGAGTTGCTAGATCATTTTCCCGTTTAGGTTTGTCCCACTATCTATGATGAGCTCTCCTGGCACTTCGTAGCAGTAAATAATGTTATGTTTCAGGAACCAGGCTACCACTGCTTGAGTGACGCTCTTATACGAAGCGGCTTCCACCCACTTTGTGAAATAATCGATGGCCACTAAGATGTACTCAAGACCATTTGAAGCTTTCAGAATCACGGGTCCGATGACATCCATACCCTAGGCTGAGAAGGGCCATGGTGCCACCAATGAATGCAAAGGCTAAGGAGGAGCATTCTTCTTGTCGTGATAGGCTTGGCAATGATGGCATTTCCTCTCATGTTTAATGTAATCATTTTCCATGGTGAGCCAATAATAACCGGCTCTCATAATCTTGCGGGCCAATAGGGGTCCACTGGCATGAGCCCCAAGTAAGCCTTCATGCATCTCTTCCATCAGGTGATTAGCCTCAGAGGCATTTACGTATCGGAGCAAGGTAGAATCGTGGTTCCTTTTGTATAGGACTTCTCCATTCAAGAAAAATTGGCAGGCCATGCGCCAAATAAACTTCTTTTCACTGTCCATTGCATCGGGAGGGTATTCATTGCTCTTGATATAAGCCTTGATATCATGGTACCATGGCTTTCCGTCGGCTTGACTTCGACACTCATGCATTCTTCAATGCTCATGCAATAGGCTGGAACGCCATAGACTTCTATGCGTAATTGCCGTATATCATCTCCTTCTGATAGCTTGACCATGCTAGCTAGGGTAGCCAAGGCGTCTACAAACTGGTTGTGTGCTCGGGGCAAATAGGCAAATGTGATGTTTCAGAATTTAGGAATCAAGCAGTTGACGCATTTCTGATACGGAATCAACTTTGTGTCTTGGGCTTGCCATTCCTTCGATTTGGGAAATGATCAACAAGGAATCTTCAAAGACGCTCAAGTCATAAGTGCCGAACTCTAGGGCCACTTGTAGGCCGACTATGCACGCTTCATATTTTGTGACGTTGTTGGTGCAATCAAAATTTAGCTTGACTGAAACAGGGATTTGCTGGCTCCTGGGGAAACTAAGACTGCTCCCACTCCAATTTTCGATAGAATTGGCAGCTCCATCGAAATAAAGCTTCCAACACCATGATTCCACACTATCTAGTTCTGGCTCTAGTGCCATGACATCCTCATCAGGGAAGAGGGATTCTGAAAGTTATGGATCGTTTAGCGGCTGGTCCGCTAGGTAGTCGGCTATGGCTTGGCCCTTGATGGCCTTTCTTGCCACAAACATAATGTCGAATTCGGAGAGCAACTTTTTCCAACGGGAGATCTTCCCTGTAAGGGCTGGCTTTTTGAAGATGTACTTAATGGGATCCGTGCGGGAAATGAGTCGTGTGGTATAGTAGAGCATATATTGCTGCAACTTGTGTAATGCCCATGCTAGCGCAACACGTCTTTTCAATGGCGATGTAGTTGATCTCACAGTTGGTGAACTTCTTACTTAAGTAGTAAATCGCCCTTTCTTTTTAGTCGGGTTCAGTCGATTGGCCTAACATGCAGCCCATAGCGGTTTCTTATACTGCTTGGTAGAGGATCAACGAATATCCTGGCGTCGGGGGAACCAAAACAGGAGGGTTCAACAAATACTACTTGATCTTGTCAAAGGCCGCTTGGCACTCGTCTGTCCATTCTATCTTTGTGTCCTTCTTCAAAAGCTTGAACAACGAATAACATGTGGTGGTCAACTGCTCTATGAAGCGAACTATGTAATTGACTTTGCCTAAGAAGCTGCAAATCTGTTTCTCAGTTTGCAGTGTCGGCATATTCCAGATGGCTTGGACTTTGGCTGGGTCCACTTCAATTCCTCTTTGGCTGACTATAAAGCTAAGTAGTTTCCTTAAACTAGCTCCGAAGACGCACTTGTTAGAGTTTAGTCTTAATCTGTACTTGATAAGGCACTTGAACAGCTTTCTCAAATCCACCCAATGATCCTTGGCAGTGCGGGATTTGGCAATCATGTCGTCTACATAGACTTCGATCTCTTTGTGCATCATATCATGGAACAAGGTTACCATGGCTCACTGATAAGTAGTGCTTGCATTTTTTAAGCCGAATGGCATGAAATCATATGCATAAGTTCCCCAATGTGTGGTGAATGCTGTCTTGGCTTTGTCCTCCTCGGCCATTTTGATCTGGTTATAGCCTGAGAATCCGTCCGTGAAGGAGAATAACCTATTGGTAGTGGTATTATCGACCAGGGTATCGATGTGTGGCAACGGGAAGTTATCCTTAGGGCTGGCCCAATTTAAATCCCTGTAATCAACGCACATGCGCACCTTCCTATCTTTCTTAGGCACGGGAACAATGTTGGCAACCCAATCTAAGTAGGCTATCGCGATAAGGAAACGGACTTTCAACTGTTTTTCTACTTCTTCTTTAATCTTCAAAATAATTTCAAAATTCATCCTTCGAAGGTCTTGCTGCACTGGGAGGGCACTCAGGTTTGACTGGAATTCTATTCACAACAATCTCAGTATCTAACCCTGGCATATCTTGGTAGGACCAAGCAAAGATCTCTCTGAATTCCTTGAGTAGCACTATAAGCTTGTGCTTCATATCTTTAGGAAAGTTTACCCCAATCTTGACGGGTTTTTCATTCTTGTTAGGACATATGTGATTCACTTGTTAGGAACATATGTCACTATTTTATGCAATTGCTAATCCTTTGACAAAACACACTTTACTTGTATTTGGGTAGATCTAGAATGTGTTTAATACTTCAAAAAACTTTGTTTCAAGATCAAATGTTAAAATCATGCGAGTCTGTCCAAGAAACAAGCTGAAGAAGTGTCTGTCATTAAAGCTCGACAGCTAGCCATCTATCGAGTTTAAGAAGCTGTTCCAACCCCGTGGCTCGACAGTAGCTCGACAAATAGGCATCTGTTGAGGTTTATTAAAAACAGAGTTTCAGTTCTGTTTTGACTCCAATCTGTGATTATGTGTTTGGGCTTTCTTTTCTCACAACCCTAGACATATAAAAGGATTATTTTAAGGGCCGTCAAAGTGTTCACAAGTTGCACAAGTGTTGAGCGAAGTTTGTTCAAGTAAATTGTGACCAGAGACAGAATTTGCCCTAGTTCGTTGTTCTTGTGAAGAAGTTGCTATGTTTGTACACCGTAGGGTTTTGTAACCAAGCATCTTCTTGATCTTCATCGTTGGGATGAACTGAAGAACTTTGCAGCCAACAACCTTCTCTAGTTGGTGATTGAAGTCGCGTACTAGGATCCACGCAATTGGTTAGTCACGTACTGGGAGCCGTGCATCAAAAGGAGAAATTGTCACTACAGAACAAGTCCAATTGGGTATTGGGGTAAGGGTTCAACTGTAGGTTGGTATAAGGTACTGGAATTCCTTTACTTGTAATCGCTTGTTGTGAGAATAGTGGAATTTCGGAAGTGGTGACCTTAAAATCACCTGGTGGGGTTTTTACCGTGTTGGTTTTCCCCATTCGTAAACAAATCACCGTGTCAATTTATTTTCCGCTACATACTTAGTTTGTTGGTGATTTGTTTATGCTACCACGCGTTTGCATGTTAATTAACTTAATTAATTCACTTGGCTAAATTAATTGGTTAATTTATCACAAGGGGTCAATTCGTTTTTGGACTATCAATTCTCGCCTCTGTCGGCAAGGTTAACCACTTCTGTCTCTTCTATGTTGGGCTTGGACCCTTCGCTCTCTCTGTTTAGAGCTTCCAAAATATCACGTCGCAAACTCGGAATTTACTTTAACCCTTCAATATCATGTTCCAACTCTATTGTCTCATTCATGTCATCAATATCCTCGTTATAGCAACAGGACGATGTACCCGCTTGGGAATTAGAATATATCCTATAAAACGGAACATATACAAGGAAACATAAGACAATTTGCACACACATATTCATAGGAAAGCAAGTGAAGAGATAAATGTAAGGATTTCCTGAATAATACACTGGATAATTTCATTAGTGGATTATAGATAGGGGGAATAACAAAGTTCATGCCTGATAATGATAAAAGGGAAACACACATTTTTTGGAAAATAAACTGGGAAATGCAAACAAGGAATGTAGGAAATAAGAAATAAACATGTAAAACGAACTAGATATGCTATTCCAACTCTTTCAGGCAATTGGAGGACCCAACCACATGATGATGGAATACTCCTTACTCAGCCGGTGCAACCATAAAGTAGGGTTTGGTGGTCCAATGGCCTACTGTCTCACCTGGCATGCAGAGGTGGCAGTTAGATCATCCCTTAGGGATATGATGGCATTCATTGAGAATTCTTTTGGACAAAGATGGATAAGACAAGCCATATCTGATTCTACCTCACATGATTCCTGCACTACTTTTGATCTGATGACCTCGGCTAGAGCTGGAAAAGTGACCTTGATATGGGGAATAGACATCCCTTGGCCAATGCACTTCCTTTTCTTTCCTCTGGAAGCCTGAAAAATTTCTTCTTTGGAGGGGTCATAGCCCAGACCGAAACCTCCTTTGTTGTCTGGGAGGTTAATCAAAGAAGCTTTCCCATGTCCTACAGCACCGAGGCCTTGGCCTAACTGATAGCCAAATTTGAGCATCTTTTTGGCGGCCATTAAAGTAGCGAAGGGCCACACTAACTCTAGTTTTGAAGCTCTGGAAATCATGGAGATTAGCTGAAAATTGTGAAAATTTGCCTCTAGAAAGGCATTGGCACCAATGTAGGGGACGAAAGTCTCCTTGAAGAAATTCAGGAGTTCCTCAGCCATAATAGTGATCAACAAATCTTCAGATGGGAACTACACCCATGGCGTGTAGCCAAGGCCTCCCTAGGAGCATATTATAAAGGGAATCCACCTTGATAACTTGAAAGTTGACCATGAAAAACATAGGGTCAACTCCAATGGCTAACTCGATTTCGCCTTGTACCTCTCGGAGAGTGCCATCAAAAGCTCTAATGATCATGGTGGTAGGATGGATAAGAGAGGTATCCACATTCAAACACCCTAAAGTGGACATCAGGCAAACATTCAGGGCTGATCCGTTGTCAATCAGTACTCTGGCAACGATCATATCTTCACACTTTACTATAATGTGCATGGGCAAAGTATGCTCTCTACCTTCTGGTGGTAGTTCATCATCTGTAAAGGAAATCTAGTTGGTGGCCAACACTATTAAGACCATGCCTTCAAAGGTTGACTCTGTAGCACTTGTAGGAACACGTTTCCTTCAAGATTTTCAAGACAGCCCTGTGGTGGACATCAGAGGATAGTAATAGCGCCAAGATGGAGATCTGAGTTGGCGACTTGTTTAGCTGCTGAATCACACCACTGTACTCTGAGTTTCTGATAATTTTCAAGAATTCATCGGCTTCTTCAGTCGTGACCCTATTCCTATCGGGTTCAGCTATACCCTTGCCAATCTCTTTCCTTCTTTTTTCTAGCTTCTCGGGAGTATAGCAGCGGCCACTCCTAGTAAGCCTAGATAGACTTGAAGAGATATTGGAGCAGACCTCCTCTTTTCTGGTTCAAGTGGAGATCAAGGACACATCGTATTTCCAAGGGACACGATGGCTATCTTCGTAAGGGAATGGCTTTGGCATGCAAATGATAACACCCTCTTGAGTTTGTAAATTGGGCGATATAGAGAACGTCTTCGGGTTAATGACCACCAGCCTTGGTAGAATGGTTTCAAGGGCTTTTAAGCCAAATAGCCCAAAGATTCCCAAGGCAAGCTTTGGCAGAATAAAAGGATCGAAACCTCGGATAGCAGGAGCGATGGCGGCCCCCTCCCGTACGGACAATGAAGCTGGCCCTGTGACTGTAGGAATGCAAGAACTAGAGGAGCGAATCCTCCAATGGCAGGCGGGACTTGCCCTTTCCCTAAATCTGATGACCCCAGATCCGTAGGCATCTCTATGATCTCCTCAATGACTACTAAAGAGGAAGGTGCTAAAGTACCTAGCCAAGGCGTTTCAGTAAATATTCGTCCCAACCCTTCCTTGATCCAACTGATATAGCATTGTAGCTGGCTCCTGACTGGGTAATTGGAGGACACAGGCTGGCGGCCATACAATCACCTCTTCGCACAATTTCCCTTTCAATCCAGATGATACCGCGTTCAGTTAAACTATACACTTGTGCTCGAAGCACTTTACAATCAAACAGGGCATGACTGTCTTCACTGTCACAGAATAAGCAGATTCCCCAATCAAATCCTAGGGTTCCCATACCTTTAAGATCAAGGTGGCTCTCTTGGACCAAGGCTCAAAGCATAGCCTTCCATGGGAATGATGGTAAGGAGAAATCCGGAACCCTTTCTTCCACTGTGATGATGGCATTCACATTCCCTTCTATGTAGGGAGGCAAAGGGTTGGTGATGATGTTTGGTGCGGCTACATTATCGAACTGTATCAACTTGTTGTCAATTAGATCCTGGACACGTTCCCTCAAATGGTAACATTCTTCCAAGGTATGCCCCTCGGTCCTAAAATGGTGTTTGCACTTCTTGGATGGATCAAAATTGGGCGATGGAAGGCCTTCTCTAGGCTTCTGAAACATTTGTGTCACCAATTTCCCTTCCAGTAGGTAAGCATAGAGATCTGCCATGGGCATAGGTAATGGAGTGTACTTCCAGTTTTCCCTCTTAAAAGGACGAGGTGGGTCTGGCCTCCCTCTCTGATTAAAGGTTCGGTTAGGTGCTTGAGTAAACTGACTCTGTTGCTAATAAGGTCTAGCAGTTGGGGTAGCATAGGCGGGAGCAACACCTCTAGGCCTTTCTGATGCATTGTCGACCATATGCACATCAGCTTCCTTAGTCTTGCGGCCGGTCATTCTCTTGACTTGTTGTTTAACCATGGAACTCAAAGACTTGGCATCCATGATCTTCTTGCTCCTAATACCCTTGTCAATGCGCTCCCCAATGGGGACGAGGCTAGTGAAATGAGTGACTTGGGTGCTGATCATCTTCTCATAGTAAGGAGGCTTGAGGTTGTCAATGAACCACTTGATCATCTCATTTTCCATCATAGGGGTTTCACTTCTGTGGCTAGCTCACGCCACCTCTGGGCATACTCACAGAAGGATTCTCCACTCTTATTTTCTGTCCACTGAAGAACTGTGCGATCGGGAGCTATCTCGGTGTTGAACCTGTAGTATTCTAGGAAAAAGTTGGCCATTTCCCTCCAACTAGAGGTCTTTTCCAATCTCGCATACCATGTGGCCACAAGGCCAGTCAAACTATCAGGAAAAATCTTGTAAAGCAGAGGGTGATTATCCTCATAAGGAGCCATCTTCCTACAGAACATGCGCAAGTGCGTGCAAGGGTCTCCAGTACCATCATACTCGACAAACTTTGTTGCCTTGAACTTGGGAGGCATAATGACCTAAGGGAAATTGGTCAGACTGTCTAGATCAACACTTCCATGGGCACTGGAGCCCTCTATGATACGAAGCTTCTCAGCTAGAGTTTCCACTTGGCTCTTGACTTGCCCATACCCAAATTTGAGGTTCTTGTCCTTATAAGGATCTGTTTCCTGGTCATTACCCTGGGGCAGTATATTATGGCCCTGATCCTGTACTGGCCGAGGCTGATTTTCATTCTCGATTTGGGGGCCTCTTTGACTATGTCTAGAGGAGTTCAGTCCTCCTCATACAACCAGTTGTTGCACCATGTGCACCAGCTCTGACACTTGCTCTTTCAAAAGAGGGACTTCCTGAATAGTTTCCTTATGAGGAGAAGTACCACTAGTAGACATCTCTCTTGTGCGAGACCTAGTGACAATGGGATCACGGTGTGGCAATAGCTTAGCCTGTTTCTTTTTAGCAATCTTTTGATCCTTGTGAAGAATAAAACGGGGTGCATTTGACAAGGTGGAAACACAACACCAAAATCAAGTTAGTTTATGTCCTTGCTATTTAACATGCACCTACCATTTTCTAAAAAATTTGGCTTTGCACCCTTGATCGGGTATTTATCATGGTGAGTTTCTACTATGATGCAAAATTAATGCACAAGATTGGCAAGTAACCGAAACTTTCATGACATACTCAACAATGCAGGAATGACCATTCCTTTAATTACATGCTTGTACAAGACTTGTTTTTTACAATAATATGGACTTCTCGGGGAAGCTCCCGGACACTTGGATCTCTTGGTAACTTGGACATCATGGATCTCTTGGACCTTTAGATCTCTTGGGGGAGCCCTTGGATTCTTGACATCTAGTACCTTTTGGCAATTTTGACATCTTGGCAATTTGGATCCTTTAGCAATTTGGATAGCACGGATCTCTTGGACCCTCTTGGCCTCCTAGCAATCTTTTTTTTTTTTAGATCTTCCTTGGGAGAATTCTTGAACTCTTGATGCTTTGGAATTCTTGATAGCTTTTTGGCAGCATTTCCTCCTGAACAGAGTTTCAGTTACTTGCCACAAATTTTAACTTTGCACCATCAAGTGACAGAACCAATTAGTGCATGCATGAGTGCCCTTGTAGGGTTATAAATCCTTAGGGATAGGGTATGATCTAGCGTGTACAAGCAACGGAGTTGCTTTTCCTAGGGGTTTAATCATGGATGTTGTGCAAGCAGGATAGAAAGAACCTGGAGTAGAGCACAATTTCTTTGGCTCAAGCAAAAAGGGTGCATTTGTTACAAAACACTTTCCCCTGACCTCTAGCCCTATAAGGGTATCCTTTCCTAAGCTTGGATGTTCGCTCTTTAGGTTTCACCTAGTCTTGATGGGCTTTGGGCTTGATCTAGTCCTCACGGATTTGACATAACTAGGCCAACTGTATGCAAAGGCTTAACTGGTAGGTTGTTCCTATCCTAGGGTACTCAATCGCCATACCCCTCCCTTCATGGAAGTTGTGGGGCAGGAAGGATTGAGGGGGCCTTTTCAACTACTCCTATCCACCCATAGACACAGAAGTGCCTACAACATCAACCCCGAATCTAACTATGGGTAAAACTACCGATGTGTGTGTCTGGGCATCTGCAAATGGGCTGATGAAATCCCCAAAGAGATGTGACTACACCAGCAGTGCGGAGCCTGGGTTCGGCTCAAAAAGAGTGTATATGTCATGCAATCCTTAATATTCCAAACACAACAGATATATATATATATATATATATATATATGTGTGTGTGTGTGTGTGTGTGTGTGTGTGAAAGCGGATAAAGGTGTAGCGAAAATTAAATTTTGCTACCCTATGTAAAGCATGTGAGGAAAATGGTAAAAGCCCCATGTGAAAATATCTTAAAGCCTCTCTTTTGGAAAAGGATTTTTTGGAAAAAGATTTTTGCTCTTTTGAAAATAGTCTACTAGGATATAGTAGAAGCCTTTTTCAAAAGGAAAGCCCCAGAGGCCAATGCCAACTTCTGTGTTTTTGAAAGCTAATGTCCAAAGATTTTGATTTTATCAAAAGCTCTAAAGGCTAAACTCTCATCGGTCCCTAATGGAGTCACCAGTCTGTCGACGCCTGGCCTCGATCGAAACAGGGTGGAAAAACTGCCACCATTGTCACGAGCCCTCATTCGACCACCCGTCGTGGCGACAACTCCAGCGTGCGCAGGGCCCCTTTGGAGGGGCCTTTTCAATAGGATGGTGTGGTTCACACGGGGCTTCGAGTGCTCTCTCTCTCTCTCGATGGATGAGGGTATTTGTCTACCTTTGGTTTTATGGCAGGAATCTGGGCCAAATTTTAAGGAGTTACCAAAGGTAAGTGGAGTTGCCACCAATCATTGGGTTTTTCTAAGGTATGATTGGTCACCTGTTTCTAGTTAATTTTATTATCAATCCTAAGTTAAGAAAAATGGCATTTTTCCTAATCTAATGTGGATGACAAAAAATCTTGATTCTTAGGTCCAGAAGTTTGGTTACGTGTGAAGAAGGTGTTAGGCACCCCACAACGCCAATCCAAGGACAGCCCTTTTGTTTTGATAAAACCTTAATTTTTGGAAATTGGCAGTAAAAACATGATTTCGACATTGGCTTTCGGGGCTTTGTATACATGGGGGCTTTGAGATTTGGCTTTTGAAAGGGCATGGTCCCAATCTATGCTTTCCTATGGCATTCGAGCTGAGTACCAGATTTCCACGGCGAAAATTTGACGACATGTCACCTTACTTTCGCAGCGAGAATTAGGCATCGTTTTGCATTAGGTGACATGGACTGTGACTACTACACTGGAAGGGGTGGGTAGGTATATATACATACATCATGCACAATGCAAGCACACAGAGCAAGAAAGTAAATGCCTACATCCCTAGAGCATGGCCCAAAATATAAGTGCAAGAAAATAAACAAGGGTGGCCATACTCTAGAGATGAGGACGAATGGTACATGACATGATATACCTAATACAACCTATCTAAGAGAGAAAAGGAGGAGGAAGGAAGGGGTTTAAAAGAGTACATATCCAAAGGTAAAGGCTAAACTCCTAAACCTACCGAACACAGCCGCTTAGCTTATCTACATGCTTGAATCTGCGCCTTTTTTGCTTGTGCCTGGGAGACCGTGCCCTAGCTCCATGCGTCCTCGCTCTATGTGTGTACATGCAAAGGCAAAGACAAGAAACTAGCAGAAAAGCAATGGAAGGAAAAGATGCAAAGAGTATATGAAAAGGCATAAAACAGATGAGTGTGATAGACATGGCAAGCATAACAGGAAAGCAAGCAAACAAGCGAAAAAGCAAACAAGCAAGAAAATGAACAATAGGTGGTGTCTGCGAGGGACAAATATAGGTTTGGATCGAATGTCCATAACTTCATTGTGTTGTAGCATGGACGACGCACTAGCAAGCAAGACTCATGCATGGACATGTAAGCAAGCGTGTAAAGATGCATATAAAGCCAACAAGTGGCACAAACAAGCATGGCAAGCATATCATCGCACGGAGCAGAAAAGGGGAAAGGTATGCACAAAGCAACCGGCATCATGGCGATGCATCCTAAGTGATTGCATCCAAACAGGGCCTCATGGGCGTCAGATGTAACCACACAACCACACGCCCGCTAAAGGCATCAAGCGTGGCAAAGCCTGGAACAAGAGAGGCTAACACAAGCATAAAGCATAGAAGCAAGCAAACATAGACATACAAATAGGATGAACTAAACCCTTTTATGTGGGCCTTGGTGTATGGACGATGACAAAGACCACAGGGTCTAGATCGAGTCCTAACCACTAGGCCAAAATACAAGAAAGAAAGTTAAAGTGACAAAAGGCCTACAATAGAATATGGCATGACAAACATAGCCTAGGTCTAGACACACAAACGTGGCATGAAGCACACAAGCACATGGAATATAGCAAAAAACATGTAGAGAACGTAGATCCAAGCACATAGGCATGTGAAAACATAGATCAGACATATAGGCATAGGAACATACATGTAAACATGTAAAAATTTAGCACATAGACATGGTAGAACATGAATCCAAGTATATAAGCGTGTATGGATGTGAATCTAAGCAAGAAACATGGCAAAAGTGCATAAACACATAGATTTGGACAAAGCATAGCCAACAACAACAAATAAACATGTGAACGTGTAGCCCTAATCATCAACCTAGAACACAAGGAGGTGTAAAACACAGAAAAACATGGCATAAAACCCTAAGCATGTGGATCTAAACATATGAACATGTAAAAATGTAGATCTAATCATAGAACATGGCATAAAGCATAAAAGCAAAGAGATATAAGCTAGAAACATGAGTAAAGCAAGAAACATGCTAGAGAAAGCAATAAATCATGTTATTCAAGCCAAAAAAGCAAGATAAATGCTAGGAAAAGATTTAGAAGGTTAGGGGTGTGGATGATAGCTAGAAAAGCTACATCCACACCCCTAAACCCTAAATCCAAAGTGTAGAACCAAGGAAAGGAAGATTGTACATAAGAACAATACCTTGTGTTTTTGGTGAAGATAGAAGAATCAAGAAGCTTTGATATGTTTTTTGGGTGTTTTGTGTGTGTGTGTGTGCATGTTTTTTTTTTTGGAAGAGAGAAAAACGTGTAGGGAAACCAGGCAAAGAGTAGAAATTCAGAAAATGTGTTCCTCCTCCTGGTCTAAAGGGTGCCTAGGGCTATTTATAGCCCCGACACACGTTTTGAGGCGGCAGCCCTTCAAGGACCGCCAGCCTCAAAAGGCCTGAGATGAAGCTGATCTTGACACCACTGGAAAGATCCTAGCTTCCTATTTTTGAAAATGTATGGATCTTGGAAATCCAATGGTCGAATCAAAAGTTATGGCTCTCGTAAGTTAACGGTGCATCATCTTGGTTTTCATGATATATTGGCCATTCTAACGCCGATTTCGACCCATGAATAGTCGTTGGAATGAGAATCTGATAATCTTCACAATGGCGTTGGTTTCAACCCGTTTTGACAACCGAATCAAAATTAGGGTTTTTGGGCCCACCTAAGATCAACTTCAAATCAAACTTGGTCAAAGTTGTTAAAAATCTCCGAGAAGCTCGGATTTGATGTAAAACTATGAAAAGTGTTGTTTTGTGAGGGTTTTGAACTCATTTGACCTTTGGTTAAACCTAGGGTTGACTAGGGGCATTTTGGACATTTTAGCTGAAAAAGGCACTTCGGGTGCTCCAGTGCCCAAACAGGTTGCGCCACGTCGTTCTGGATGTTCTCGCGGCCCCATGGAGAAAAAATGATATTTTTGGATTTTTGGTGTCCAGCATGCAAATCGAGAGCGAACAAAATATGGTATCAACATTAGGTGTAATATTATTATTACGTTGTTGATATAAAAGTGGAAAAAAATTGCGGTCATTTTGATAGAAATTGGTGGCATGGTGTAGGTGGAGTAGATAGTTTTAAATGGATAACTATGGCCGATTAAGGAAGCTCTCACAAAAGACAAGGATGATTCCAACGATTAAGTTAAGACTCTTGGAAATGGAGGGTTGGAATATCAAGTGTTTTGGGTAGAGTGCCTACTTGTGTGAGAAGAGGGGTATTTATACTTACTCTCATCAACTGTGATTTTGGTGGATGTGACCCGGTTTTGCCCCATTTTTTGGATTGAAATGTGTGGGCGATTGGAATTCCTGCCTGGGAGATAGACCACATCCAATTTAATGCAAGATTGGATCGTTGAGGCACAATTAATGCAATTGTGACTTTATTTGACTACCTAGTCCGTGAGAAATTATAAGATTCTTATGGTGGACAAGTGATGTGGTCCACCATTTCAGTAAAAGACTCTCACTTGTTTAAAATTATGGAGTTTTAAATAAAAACGGAATACTGACTCAGTAATTTTAAATAGGTGAGAGTCTTTTACTGGAATAGTGGACAAATAACGTGGTTCAACATGAGGACTGTATAATTTCTTCCAGTCCACCGTTAAGGAGGATCATAGGGATCAAATCTCCCAATGGAGAACATAAGATCAGTAATCAAATATAGTATTGTCAATCTATACATGGACTTAATATATTTCTGGTATGTCATTTCATTCACTTCTTTCATTTCGTTCTGTTCTCAACACTTGATATGACAAAAACCTTGTTATGCGACGAGAGTCGAGAGATAATATTATGTAGCAAATTTAATAATAATATTTTGTCCTTAAAATAGATAGTAAAAATTAAAGAGCAAAAATTGCCCACACTTTTATATGCATGAATAGGGCTTAGAAATAAAATAGCTATCCCTAATTTATTAAGGTGGACGGGCAATGAAATACCCATATTTTCTTTTATATTATGTATTATTAATCAATGTTTTGTATGGGACTCCAAGGGACTAGGGACTACCCGCTTTTGTTTGGCTCCAGCTTAAAGTTGCAACCTTTTTTAAATTAATATATATATATATATATAAATATATATATATATATATATGTATGTATGTATATATATAGCCTGTTTGGTTTTAAAATAAAACAAAATAGAAAAAATATTAGTAAGACTATTTTTTTTTTTTTTTTTGGTAATAATAAGTTGATAGAAGTCACAGAACATTAGTTTGTTCCTGCTTCAACGACGACAATAACCATGACAAAAATGGAGAAAATAGTTTCTTTTAGCTGGCTTCTCTTCATAATTCATATATATTGTGGAATTATAAGGGCAGAAAAGGGTAGACAACAAGAAAATGGAAACTATTTTAGACGATTGGAAAGATGTAACAAGAAATATGTAGATAACTGTAGTGACCTTAACGTCACAAGTAACAATGTCATCTCTTCCAAAGAGCCCAAAGAGTGTGTCATAGACTCATAGTAGCCAATCTCGTTCAAGCCCACTTAGATACCTTTCTCTCATTCCGGGGTGTGAATGATTATAAATCTTTTTCTTTTTCTTTTTCTTTTTCTTTTTCTTTTGGAGAGAAGTGAATGATTAGAACTTGAGTGAGTCAGACCACAAAAACAAGAAAAATGACAAGAAGGAAAAATGTTTTAATTTTGTTGGTATCAGAAATAGAAATGGTACGTGTATGTGAGTTTGTAACAACTAATCAACAGAATGAGTATAGCATCTTCCATGCCTTAAGTTGAGTTTGGGCTTACTTTTTCTCTTTCTTTTTCTTTTCTTTTCGGCTTATTTTACTTAAAAATAAATTGGGATAAACATACAGTGCTGTATTTAGAAAAATAATAATAATAATAAAACTGGAGTAGCCCAACAATATAGATTGGATGAGTTTGAGTAGCCCAACATTATATATCTTGCATTCATGTTTCTAGACGTTGATATAATTATGGATCGTTCAAAGATCGGCCCTATGCTAATTTAGTATGCTCGGCTTGAGCATGAAGTATGAGAATGGACTCATAGCTTGGATAGAGGGGCTGGTATATATATCTGGTTTCATTATTTGGATTGACGTGCATGGCTATTGCACCTTAACCTGGTCCTCCTCACCACAAAACTTTTTATTTATTTTGTATTTTTGTTTGAAAAGAACTGGTCTGATCATGTAGAATATTATCCTACATCAGACCAGTTTTTTTCAAACAAAAAATACAAAATAATGTAGCATCTTATTATCCTGTTCATCAACCAAAAAAAAAAAATGTAGCATCTTATCCCCTGAATAATTGAATGAATTGGCTTCGGTTGGACATGATTTAAAAGTATCTCCAATTCTTTCTTTTTTTTTTCTTTTTTTTTTTTGTGAGATGAAAAGTCTCTCCAATTCTCTTCTCTTTTTCCCTGGCCTGTTTTTGTTAATTTTAGTGGGTATTCCTATTTCTTCCACTTTTGTTGTTGTTGTTTTTTTTTTTTTTTTTGCAAAACATGTGTGAAATAATCGTATTTCTTGTGTATGTATTTTATATATTTTACTTGTGGATTGAAAAAAAAGAACAGTAAAGAACATGTATATTTGGCATACGTGTTAACAACATAAAGAACATATAATCTTAACAGTAAGATTTTCAATTTATTAATTCAATAAAAAGTTATTAGATGGTGTAATATTGTTTAAAGTTACACCAGAAAGTTACACCAGATGTAACTTTAACGAAACTCTAACAAAACTCATATATATGTCCAAAAAAAGAATTTATATCATATGGTTAAACTGATGTAACCCCAATTGTCTTTCTGGTGCATGGCCATAATGTGATTAAGTCTCTCATTTTCTTACGGTCCCAAGCTTTAATATGAGGGTTATATGTGCTCTCTACAATGTCTACTGTCATTGTAAGAACAAAGAAGTTTACAATGGAGAAAGGGTTGCTTTCTAGCTCTTATCATCGAGCTCAGTTGGAAAGTATTATTTGAAGTAGTCTGTACTATGGAAAAAGAAAGACAAAGACACGCAAGTTGGTGGGCTCCAAAATGCCTTACAATTCAAGTACACAGCCCTACGATATCCGAATATGAAGCTATAGAATTGAAGGCAAACAATGTGTGATTTTCCTTTGAGATTGACTTTGATCCGTGACTAGAGCATTAGCATCTGGTATCTTCAAATTATTATATTTTATCATCTCAAAAACTACTTTATCTATTATATCATACCATTTTATAATACACTCAACATCCCAACTTTTTTATTTTACCATATTACACATTAAAATAATATAATATAAATATATTTCTCACTTCTCTCTAATCTCTGTTTCTCTTACTCTCTCTCAACCACCCACCACCACTACCAGAATCGGAATCCAACCTAAACCCCATTGGAACCCACCCAAACCCACCTTGCTGATCTCCACCTCAACTGCGCCGCCACACTGATCTCCACCTCGCCATGCCGCCACGCTGATCTCCACCTCGCCATGCCGCCACGCTGATCAGCAACCCCATTATTTACCACGCCAATCAGCAAACCCACTACACCGATCAACAAACCCATTACCCACGGCGGCAACTAGAGAGAGATAGCGACAAAGAAGAGAGACAAACCCACCATGGCAACAAGCAAAGAGAGATAGCGACAAAGAAAAAGGAGAAACGAAGAGCAGATAGATAGAGAAGAGGGAGAAGAGAGGTGAGTGAGTGAGAATGTGAAAGACAGAGGAGAGAGAGAGTAATAAAAAAATGAAATTTAAATTTACAATTGGTGAATAGTAACTTGTATATGTAGAAGTCTACTATAGCAGTATTGTAAAAGTTTTAGCAAATACACATCCGGGTAATGCATGTATTTTGTGTCACAATGCTAAAAAATATGATATCCAAAGTTTTACAACTCCAAATACTAATGCTCTAATAAAATTCCCCATCGCTAATATATTCCAAGACAATACTGTATCATTTTTCAAGCTTGACGTGTCCTTCTATTTATATGTGGTCAATTCATGTCTCAATTATCTTTCATTAGCACTTCAATTTGAGTGATGTAGCCCTATAATGGAGCTTTCGACATCACTTTGAAGTTACTGAAACAGAATATATAGGCAGCGGGTCAGCTAGAAATTTCATTTTATGGGACCTGTTATGAAGAAATAATGAAACCTTGAGGTGGCCAAGCTCATAAGATTCTGGAGAGCATCAATTAGGCCTTGCTCCACTTGCTCCAGCCCTTACAGTAACCATCCTTAATAATTAATGGTGTGAAAGCGGGGATAGAGATGCAAATGATAAAGGAAATAGTATATAATGCCTGAAAATCCGTTGGTTTCTCTCCAAAGTCCAAACTAACCCTTTACGGTAACCATCCTTAATAACTAATGGTGTAAAAGCTGGGATAGAGATGGAAATGATAAAGGAAATAGTACAAAATGCTTGAAGATACATTTGTATCTTTCTAAACTAGTTTGGAGAAAAACACTTTAAGCTTCTCTTATATTTTTTTATTGAATGTAAATTTTGAAAATCTAACTGTTAAATTATATGTTCTTATTATATCCTCTATACTTACAAAATTTCAAAAATATCAAAGATCAATATATATGCCATCAATCAAATGTTTAAATTTCAAATTTTTGTAGACTACAATTATATCTAAAAAATAAGTTTATTGGTTGAATAGTAAATAATATCTTATTTGAATGAAGTTTGATATATATGTTAAGAACATAAAGAATATACAATTTAATAGTTAAATTTTCAAAATTCACATCCAATAAAAAAATATAAGAAAAGTTTGAAAGATTTCTCTATAAATTAGTTTAGAGAAAAATCTTGTTCATATTTCCAATTGATTCTTACAGTTGTTGCGCATCACATCACTCAAATTGAAAGAGACCATTAAGTATATACTAGAATACAATGTAATGCCTTTAGAAAAACAATTTATCTATAGAATATTTTTTGTAAATACACTAGAGGCAATAGTCATCCCTTAAAAGTTGTAATGAAAGAACGTACTAAACATAAAATCATTCCCTCGATTGTAATGACCTTCTCTAAAGTTGTTTGATATATACAATATTACTTATCGTAATAAAGTAGTGAATGACATTTATAAGACTATAGAGGATGTTATTACTGTACTCTTCTGTGTAAAACTAAAATATGCTCTTCTGAATATTACTTAAATAATCAAAATATTATATCAGAGTGGTTATATATGGCTAGTTCCATTTTATCTAAAAAGAATTATATATTTGTAGAGTAATGCTACACAATATTTTCACAATAATTTAGTTGGAAAGTTTTTGCTAGTTATCTTTTCAATTTACTATTCACATCACTTTTTTACCTACTAATAAAATTTTGCTAACTTTGCAATTGTGAAAGTGTTTATGTTTCTAGACTTATTGGTGTTTGCTAATTGATAGACTAATCAGAGAAATTAAGGGCATATTGGTAAAAAAAGAAATGTCAACATGAAAGTAGATGTCAATGTCAAACATAGTTACATATTGGGCTTTCTTGCAGCTTGATAAACCTGGCAAAAAGTAGTTATCTATGTTTGGATGGAGTGAGAAAAAGAAAGAATAGAAAAGAGTATGGGATTTTTTTTTTTCCTGTTAATATAAAGAGATGCCATTTGGTATCATCAAAAGCAATGGAGATCAACATGTCCATAATTTGGAAGCTACCTATGTAACTAAAGTGACAAGCTCTTAGGCAAGAATGGTTCAAAACTGAATTCCGATGATTCCTAGTTACGAAATCCAAACTAAGCAGGTGGTGGTGTGGTTATCCAAATTCGCATCGGGAATTGGAAGCTATGAGTGTTGTGACGGAACTTTGGGAGTCTGGGCCCTCCAAGATGGGAACTATGGGGTTATTTGTTTTAATTGAATTGGATGAGCTTATTTTGGTTTATTTTCATATCAATATTTGTAAAGTTTAACCTAGTTTGAGTCCTAATGTGTATGACTACAAGTGTCTATTAAGGAGAATCCCCCTACACGCCGAGGTTAAGCATTTATTTTTGGAAGTAAATAAATGTGCTAATGCGTTAGCATGGTTGGGGAGAACACATGCTACTAATTTAGTTTTGTTTTCATAATTATCCCCCCTCCCGTATTAAGTCTTTTGTAGACTTGGATATTTCTATGGATGTTAGTATTTTGCATGTTTCTTTCTGCTTAGCTAATATATTTCCCTTTTTACCAAAGAAAAAAAAAGCCAAAAAAAAAAAAAATTAGTGAAGATGGTATAAAACTAAAAAAATTAAAAAAGTAAAGGTCTTTACAATTATAATTAGGAGGGCCATGCATGCCCCCCTATCTTTTGAAAATACACTTCTTCCTCCTATAATTTAAAAATTAAAAAAATAAAAGAAAAAAAAAAAGAAAAAAGAAGAAGAAGAAGTTATTTACAGAATTTAACTAACCTTTTATTTTTTATTTTTTATTTTTTAATGTTTGGAACTTTGGGCTTCAACCACCAATAAAAAAGTAACACGTGTTGCGTCATGTGCATTACATATAATAAGATCAAATATCATTTTTTTATTGGTCATTGGAGTCCAAAACTCAAAACGTGTTTGAAGCCAAACTTTGGCGCTTTAAAAAAAAAAAAAATTTGTATTAGATTAATGTACTTTTACACACTTTTAAACCAAAACATGGTTTGAGATAGATGCCTTTCAATTGCTGCTACATCAATCAATCGTGAATATTTGTCCAAATGTGCATAATTCAAAGATTATTTATCTTTTCTTTACACATGAAATGGGATTCCAGCTACGATGTTTAACTCAACCCTAAAGACTCAATCATAAATTGGACTAGTTTTGGCACATTCAATTGCAGAAGATTGATTTTGACCAAATCTTTCTTTTTGCTGCCACACAATAAGAAGGAAGCGATATGTGTGATCATCAAGCAGCCGTGGTGAACCTTTTTTTTTTTTGGCAGGAGTGTGGTTTTTATAGTTTTATGCCGAATAATAGACAAATCCTAGACCCCAATAATAATAATGATAATGATAATAAGAAGAAGAAGAAGAATAAAAATAATAGACTAATGATCAGTCAAGAATGGAACTAGACAATTTAAACCCCACTATTACAAAGCAATGACGAACGTAATTGACATTTGGGAAAGAAAGGTACGTATGTGGTCCATTAGCATAAGTCCAAAAATTGAAAATGTCAAAAAGGACGAAAATGGTGAAAATGAGAGGAGGGGGAAGAGGTGAGGAAGCGCTACCAGTAGAAGGGCACTTACGCTGAAGGTCCTACTAGAAATCCGAATAATTAACGAAGTTCATGAAGAAATGGGATTTATATAGGAAGGACTACCTCACTTACGTATAGTCTTTCATAACCACCCTAATAAAAATAGAAGGGGGTGGTGGCCGGTGGGTGGGTAAGCACCTCTGAGAGAGAGAGAGAGAGAGAGAGAGAGAGAGAGCTCAAATAAGCAAGCTTAAAGATTTGTATAGGTAGCTGATCAATTGATTTTGTAATGATTAAAGGCCTTCCTAAAAAATAATATTCATCACTGTATAGGTAGCTGGTCAATAAGATCAGGATTCTTTTAACAATTGCTAAAATAAAAAATTGTAATTAGATTGAGTTTGAATGTTCTATACTGGATTTATCATGTTACCAACTTTATTAATATCAATACGAATGTAAATGAAATGATACTTTTACAACTATTGAGTTAGAAAAATTAATGATAATTCAAGAGATGTACATGCATGTGTATATATGATTGATTTTTCTTTTCTCCTTCTCTGTCGATCCCCCCACCTCTATTAGTAATTTTCTTCGATATTCACTGTGGCAAGTTGTAGTCAACCTGTCGTGAACATAAATTTGTGTTATTGCTCTGTTTTAAGTTCTTAATTATCAAGTTCCGATTCTTCTGATAACACTTCATGTAGGGAACTAATAATATTTTTTCCTGATTCTATGCATGATGAATCCAATGTTTGGTTATTTTTTTCTGATTCTATGCATGATGAATCCAATGTTTGGTCTACCACTTATCCTGTTGGGTTGGCTTCCATGGCAAGTCCGACATACTCATGAACACAATGAAATGGACTTAGAAGAAAAGTCTGTCTTATTGACAAGAAGATTCCACGCCTTTAGGAAAAATGTCACATCTATAGATTACGCTTATTTGGTATAGCAAACATAGGCGGACCACATTGTTAGTTAGCAGCTAGAATTGGTCTGGGATTGTATTCAGGCATCTTCAAATCTCTCATCTCTCATTGTGAGCATTGAATTACATATACACACACTCAAAAAAAAAAAAAAAACATAAATTTTTTCACAACTTTCTTTATAATAATTTAACATGATTTATTGTGATTATTGACTATTAAATTTGGTATGACTATGATAAGATAATATTATTCTAATCATAACTTATCATCTTAATGAATTGTAAAAAAAGGTTATTTAAAAAAAAAAAAATCCCTAAAATTACTCTTGTTATCCATACTTTTTAATGGACTTCAAGAATCCAAATTAAAAAAATATAAAAAATTTAAAAAATTTAAAAAAAAAAGAGGCAAACGAAAGTTTTATGCAGAAGTTTTTCTTTTTAATTTCAAAAGCATCCTTGAGCCTAGCCACTTAGCCTTTGTGAGTTGTGACCAAAAAAAAATTCTTATAAAAATATCATAAGAAGCACATTTTTGAAAGTGAAAAGCCAATAAATATTAGAGAGGGATGTTATTGTTATTAAAAATTTGAGTTTATATATAGGCTTTATAAATAGATGTGTCAAACTTTTAAAACACACAACAACAACAAAATTTAATTTTTTTTATTAAATTATTAATAATACACCAATTACAATTATTGGCTTGTCAATTTATAAGTCTTTTCCGTTCAAATTTTTATGATAATTTTAGTATTTTCCTATATATCACATTCCCCTCAAACCGTCGGCAAAATTTTTTTTAAAAGATTTAGAAATAAAGAGTAGAAAAGAATATAGGATCGCCCTTTTGTGCCATAATAATTCTAATGTGACAGGTTAAGTGGTGGAAAAAAGTTAGTGGGTCTATGTGAAAAAAATAGACAATTAGTTATAATCTAACACAGAATAATTGTGAAAAAAAATGTGTAATATTAAAATGTGTGGTCTTAGAATTATTTGTTGATTATTGAAAATATTGAGCCTCTCCGAAGTTGAAGGCCAGACACTTATTGTACAAATGTCTTTAAAGAGAAATAGACATTTGGAGTTTTGGACTGTCCCCAACCTAGCAAGAAGTATTATATTTCAAAGTTGAAACAACTCGTAGAACTGGATAAGACAGAACTCTCCAACAACCTCATCCAGAGCATTGCATTAAGGCATGGATGTGGCTATTCACCTAAGACCTAAAGTAAAAGAAAACCACATGCTAATGAAAGGCTCAAACTTCCCGAGTCGTCCCGTGTGAATTTAGAAAGTATGATAGGAGAAGCAATGTAAGAAGAAAGTTTCATCTACCCCCAATTAATGCAACTATAGGTAATCTATGATTAAGATTGTTCACTCACTCATATTGAGTTATTGTAGATATTTTGGATTTAAGTTAGAGAGAGTTTTTAAAGAAACTATAAATTATAATTCTTACAAGATTGGATTTGGATCCGGTACTAGGTGCAATTACACTCACTCACTCTCACATCAATTTTTACCATTTTATTTTTTAACTTTAAGTTTTTGACACTTTTTTTTAATCTTTTCTAATTCAATGGTTGAGATTAAAAGTTGTTTTTTTCAACTTTCAATCTCAACCATCTAATGCTATATATTGCACCTAATCTTAATCTTAATCCAGAAAGATTTTTCTTTTCTTCCATAAGCAAGGTCACCTTATAGGTAACACAATGAGTGATTTAAGTTTCATCTACTTCAATTAATGCAACCTGCTACGTGTGATTTAGCTTGATCGCTACCCAATTATTTCAACCAGCTATGAGAGATTTCAGATTGATCGCTTATTCTTATTGTAGACACATCTTAGTCAAATAGAGTTTTTTTTTTTTTTTAACTTCAATTCTTTAAAAGGAAAAAAAAAAAACTATAAATTATATTAATTTAGTTCTTAAAGTCTTAAAAACGACCAAACGTTACACACACCTTAATCATTACTATATTTAGGAAAAGCAATCACTATATAAATGATAACATAATAGGGAAAATACCTCCGCTACTTATGTTTAATTAAAACAAGGACAAAGTTTCGCAAAATAATGTCATATTTTGATAAGAAAAATGTTATGTCCACAATATTTTCACAACAAATCCTATGTGGTAGGTTGTTACGGGTTGTTAATCATGGGGTAGAAAAGTAATTTTAGTAATAAGTTCAAATTTAAACCAATAACCTCTAATTTGTTGTGAAAATGTTATGAAAATATTGTGGATATAACACCTCTCATTTTGATAATGTCCTATTGTTTCTAAAAAAATAATAATAAATAATGTCCTATTTATTGTAGGATGTCTCCTAAAGATAATAGGATTTAATTTCATAATTATCTCAATTTTGTCCCTTTTTTGTAAATTAGGGTTTTAGGGTGTTTTTCTAGCCGCACAAGAACTACTTTAGGATTTTTTGAGCGTCTCCTAGCAATTCTAGGACTTCTTTTCTATTTAAATACATTATAACCTTCAAAGTAGTTCGGTATTCACTTTAATAAAAATTCAAACTTTTTTCTCTTTATTTTTAGGTAGATTCCAGTAATTTTTCTTGTGAATTCAAGGTTATGTTTTCTTGAAGCAAATGTGTTTGCTTCTTATGACTTTCCATCTATCTTCTCAAATTAATGTGTTATTAATCACAAAAATAATTCTGACATTCATATATTTTTTGAAACCCACTACTCCCAATTATTACCACATCAGCTTGTAAAGATTATAATAATTATATATATATATATAAATATATCTATTTTTTTTTACGCACTAAAACCCACCAATTGATATCCTCAAATGCTCAGTTGTTACAACGAAAACAACAAGTGCATTACTTAATTCCTACGAGAGAACGTTACTTGCATATAAGAATAATGAACCAAACTGCAAGGAAAATTCATCACTTGTCTGTTCTACAAATAGCTCGCTTGACCAAACTTTAAACGCAAAGCAACAAAGACTCATCGTCTTCCTATCGAGACTTATGTTATTTTCATCAATTATTAGAAAAATAAATAAATAAATAACAAATCCTCCCGTAGATGCCATCTTGTAGTGCCGTAAATTTTCCGCTATTCAATGAAAATCCTACGTGGCATTCGAAACCACCACAAGAAATTTCAAATACCAAATGAAGTCAAACCAAATAAACAAATAAAAGCCACAAGATTCTTGTTTCACGTGAGAATCATGCATGGCTCCAAATAATTCATTTGACAAAAAACAAACCCTAGCTAACGCGTTTCAAATTTCTGACACTAACTTATACACGTACCGACGTACGTACTTGCCTACCATTCCAAGTTATGGCCTATATATAGAACCAATTGCATTGCCATCTTTGACACATTCAAAATACTACAGAAAATCCCTCATGGATAAGCTTGTGTTAGCCTTGTCAACTGCATATCTTCTATGTCTAAATCTTAGGCTTGTGCATGGTGCTACTACTATAACATCATGCAGCCAAACCCCATATCCAAAAGTATGCAATCAATTCATGAACACCAATCTTCCATCAACCGTGGATGAATCAAAGTCCGAATTTCATGTATTAGCTCATAAGGTGACTATGGACCAAGCTATCGAAGCCCACCGGCTTATCTCATCCATGGACATGAATTTATTCAATGAACGAGCCAAGTTGGCTTGGAATGATTGTTTGGAGCTCTATGAGGATACGATTAACCAGCTCAATCGTTCCATTAGCTCCAACAATCCAACAGATGCATTAACATGGTTAAGTGCATCAATCGCCAACCAACAAACATGTGAAAATGGTTTTAAAGACTTCAACTTGTATTCCACTTTACAATACTTTCCTAAAATGCTAAGCAGCTTCTCGAAATTGCTTAGCAATACACTCGCAATCAATAAGGCCTTAGCTTCATCATCAACTTATTCAACTATGTTACATAGCAAACAGATTGGTGGGCGGCGCTTGCTTAATTCTGATGGCTTCCCGACATGGGTTTCGGCTGCTGATCGAAGAAAGCTTCTCCAATCATCAGAATCTGGACCAAAAGCTGATGCTGTTGTAGCCCAAGATGGGTCTGGAAATTACAAGACAATCTCTGAGGCCGTGGCATCAGCTAGTGTTTCTGGCAGATATGTTATATACGTGAAACAAGGAGTCTACAAAGAGAATGTTGAGATTAAGAAGTCAAACATTATGCTTATTGGGGACGGTATTGACAAAACCATTGTTACCGGTGGCAAGAACGCTCAAGACTCCACAACTTTTAAAACCGCGACTGTTGGTAAGTACTTTTTTTTTTTTTTTTTTTTGATGAGGACTGTTGGTAAGTACTTTGAATATGTCCTTCCTTGTCTAGGAGATATTATTAATGATCGATGTTTAGTTTCAATAATAACCATTTTTATGTTTCAAAAAAAAAATAATAATAATAACCTTTTTTTTTTTTTTTTTTTTGCTAAACAATAATAACCATGTCACAATTGATAAAAGACTAGTGATTTTAATTAATCATAGTTTTGAAAATTTTTAGACTTTGTCGCTGAGTGAATGCTTAGCTAGACAATTATTCCAAATATAAGCTTAAGAATCATTTTTATTTGAAATTAATCTATTTATAGTTCAGTTAAATATTATAAATTAAAATGTATATCAAATGTTTCTTCATTTAAAATCTTAAATGAATTGACAATCTATAAACTATTAAATCAAAAATAAATAAAATTTGAATTGTGAAATAGATTCTCTCTATTACACTTATGTGGAGAGAAGATATGTCACAATTATATATGTGTGTATATATATATATATATATATATATATATATATATATATATATAAGTATATTTAAATACTAATATTATACACATATACGGATATTTTTATTGATCTTTTCTTCTACAAAGAGACAACCGACATAAGCTCAACAAAAAAGGAATGAAAACAACAGGACACAACCATGTCAGAGGTTACCTGAATATTGAGTTGAACCAAATAGCGACAAAGGAAAGAACAACGACCTAAAAAGTTACAGTGGAAGTACGTACGGATCCGGAAATAGTTACTATTCATAAATTTTGCATATTACTATTAATTTCTCATGTAAAATTTTCTTTCTCAATTGTGTCACAGCAATTTCTGGAGGCAGCTTCATCGCTCGGGACATAACCTTTGAAAACACAGCCGGACCAGAAAACCACCAAGCCGTTGCACTCCTCTCGGCCTCGGACTTGTCCATCTTCTACCGATGTAGCTTCAAAGGGTACCAAGACACCTTGTACGTGTTTTCTCAGCGCCAATTCTACCGCGACTGTGATATATACGGCACCCAAGACTTCATATTCGGGGACGCCGTGGCCGTCTTTCAAAACTGTAACATTTACGTGAGGAAACCCATGAGTGGTCAGAAAAACTCCATCACTGCACAATCAAGACAGGACCCCAATGAAAATACAGGTATAATTATCCACAATTCGCGTGTCACGGCCGCGGGAGATTTGAGCTCCGTTGAGACTTATTTGGGGAGGCCATGGAAAGAGTACTCGAGGACAGTGTTCATGAAGTGTGATTTGGGTAGTTTGATAAACCCAGCAGGTTGGTATCCATGGGATGGAGACTTTGCACTCGATACGCTTTATTATGCTGAATATATGAACACTGGGAGTGGTTCTGATACTTCAGGAAGGGTCAAATGGAAGGGCTATCATGTTATATCGAGTCCTGCAGAGGCTGGAAAATTTACTGTCAGGAATTTTTTGGCCGGAGATGAATGGATTTCAGGGACCGGGGTGCCATATACGGAAGATCTTTGATGGGAATAATTAAGGGTTTAATTTCCCAGCTTTTTCTTAGAAGGGTGTCTATCGTGAATTTGTAAATGGGATAGTGACTTAAAGCGGGGAAATTGTCATGTACTTTGTGTTGGGTTCCGTTTTGTAGATGAAACACAAGAAGATGCTAATGCTGGTCTATTGTTGTTCACATGTGTACAATTTGTGATATTTGTATCATCTAAACTTGATTAACAAGGCTACTCTCTCTCTCTCTCTCTCTCTCTCTCTCTCTCTCTCCATTTTATAATTTATTGTAAAAATTGTGGCAAATGAGAGGTAAGATCCTTTGATTTAAAAAGACCGTGGAAGTTGGGGTGTTTCTCCAGCTTTAGTATGCACAACACTAATAAAAATCATTTTGGAGTTCATCGATGACACTCGAATTATAAAGTCAAACTAGGTTTAAGAATAACAATTCTATTTTTTGGTTTTGAAATTCATACCTTCTTCTAACGTTAGGAGGCTTTTATACTTACTATTCGCTCTCCTTCCTTCTTCCAAAGCATGCCCTAGAGCTTGGTTTTTTCTAATTGATTTGATGCATGTTGTACCACAGAGATTGTTGGGAATTTTCACGAGTCCTTGGATATGTGAAAGTCAAAACATAGAAAAAAAAATAACAAACAAAAGCAATCACACGACATAAGATATTTACATGATTCGACAATTTGTCTATATCCACAAAGTTACTTCGTTTTTACTATGTTTGACAAAACTTACAAAAACAATAATTACAGTAAATTAATACATAAAAACCATAATCTCAAGCGACAAATAAATACCTAAAAAATAAGTCCAAATGGGTTAAAATCAGGCAAAAAAAATTTCAATCTAATAACCCTCATCTTCATGAATTAAGTCTCACAAAATCTCTCATTTAAAACCGTTAAACTTCCATGTCGAGTGGGGTCACAAACCAAATAAATCACAAATTAGGCCTCACATAGCCAACAAAGACATATCACATTGCATGAGATGCGATGGGAGTTCCTTGAACGCAGTTAATGTAGAAATAACAATTATTCTAAACGGCCGACACTCTATTCTAGGCAAATGATCAAATGACACGGATGATAAGACCGATGACAACCACTTTTTAGTTATGTCCATTCCTACTAAGAGCACCCACAGTAGGTGTGGTAAATGTGCCAAATGCCAAATATTTGGCACATTTACCACACCAAACTCAAAAAACACCAAATATCAGATATGCTAAATCCCATTATTTTTACAACATGTGAACAGTACCGTTGCAAATTTGCAACGGTACGGAATGGTGTGGTATAAGTTTTATTCTTTTTTTATTCTTTTTCTCTCTCCTTTCTCTTCACTTTTCTTCCTCAGACTCAAACATCACGCTCACGCCTCTGCCTCTCCATTATTTTCTTCTTTCACTCATTTTTTCTTCTCAATCTCTTTGTTTTTCTCTCTTTCTCTCAGACATCATCCTTAGTTTTTTATTCTCACCCTTTTCTTCTTTCACTCCGATCTCTGTTGCTGTGGTTTTTTTTTTTTTTTGCAGTGATTTGATACCCGGTTCGGCAGTGGGTGGGTTGAGATGGTGGGTGGGTCGGCTGGTGATGGGCGAATCGGTGGTGGTGGGTTCTGTTATGCGAAATCGGTGGTGCGAAATCGGTGAATGGGTTCCGAATCGGTGAATCGGTGGTGCGAAATCGATGAATCGGTGGTGCGAAATCGGTGAATGGGTTCCGAATCGGCGAAATCGGTGGTGCGAAATCAGTAAATCGGTGAATGGGTTGTGGCCGCAACAATTTTTCTGGTGTTTTTCTGGTGTTGTGGGTGGGTGGGTTGTGGGTTCTGTTGTTTTTCTGGTGGTTGTGGTTTTTTTTTTTTTTTTTTTTTTTATAAGGTGGTGTGGGGTGGCCGGTGGTTGTGGGCTGTGGCGGTTGATCTGCCATGTGGGTTGTTGATGTTGCTGTTGTTGGTTGTTGATGTTGCTGTTGCTGTTGTTGATGGTAATGGGGAAAGGAATAATATATTATTTTAATGTATAGTAAATATTATTTTAATGTATAGAGTTAAATTATAAAACATCTGATAAATGAGATGTTGTAAAATGATGTAGTAAAATAATAAAGTAAGCATTTGATGTTGTAAAATGGCATAATTTATACACCATCTGCTACGGATGCTCTAATGATATATAGTTTGCCATTGTTGATGACTTCAATGCGAGTCGTCTTCCCTATTGTTGACTTTTGGTCTAAACCCCTATAATAATAAATAATAAGAAAAAAATATAGACTAACTAAGCTAATAATAAGGTATCAAACCTTTTACCAAAAAAAAAAAAGGTATCAAACCATTTCAAGTGTTCTTCATTTTGTGAGTGTACAAACGAATGGGAAAGCTACCATTAGGGATGGCAATTTTGCCCCGCCCCACTTGACCCGCCCCTCCCCGCTTCGCCCCATGCGGGTTTTCCCCACCCCGCAAAGGTGGTGGGGCGGGGATGGGGCGAGATTTTAGACCCGCACCACGGGGCGGGGCGGGGATGGGTTTACACTTTTTAGACCCACCCCGCCCCGCCCTGCATTAATAAGGGTTAAAAGGTAATTTTTTATACCCTAAAACCCTACTATTTAAACAAAAATATCATCATCTTATTTTATTTAAGTGGAGATTCTTTTTGAAGAACTAGGCAATTTTTATTTTGTTATGTATTAAGAGTTTGGATTATTTTATTGTGTCATACTATGAGATTTTTGTTGTGATATTATCTTGTTAAACATTTAGATAATATTATTTAGTATTTGCTAAAAATTAGTTTGATTTGATAGGATAAATTTATTTATAATTTTAAGTATAATTTTGTTATTGAAACATGTCATTTTATTTGAAAAAATCGTAATAGTTGTAGGGAAAATTAACAAGAAATAAAGTTTTACGGTGTAGGGCGGGGCTTCGCAGGTCTTCGTGGGGCCTTAAGAGGCGGGGATGGGGCAAGATATTTTCCCCGTCATGCGGGGCGGGGCGGGGATGGGGCAAGAAAAATCCATACGGGGCGGGGGCGAAGATCCCATCCTTCGGCCCCACCCCGCCCCATTGCCATCCCTAGCTACCATCCCTCTAGATTATAAAAAAGGTAAGTATTAAAATTATTATAAATTTTATTACAAAAACACTTAGAAATTGATAGAACAATAATATGATTGGTGCTACTTAAATAGTATAATAAATGAATGTTTGAATTACTTTTATGAAATTTGTAACAATCAATTTGTAAGATTTATATAATTAAATTTGTAATATTCTTAGCAATAATCTTATATATTAATTTATAATATTCTTAGCATCACTCTTATATATATAAATGGAAAAAATAGAAAGAGCTACATAAAAATTTACGTTCTTGTAGCACGAAATCATCATGTGTGTCTTTAGTTACTAGACAGTATAGTTGCGTTGACATTTGATGTAATGTAATGCTACAAACATATAATTACATTAAATGAATTCTCAAAAAATGAGTATATATATATATATATATATATATATATATATTAATTAAATGAAAGTTTTTTCTTTTTATAACCGATTTTAGATTAAAAGTTTTACTTCACACTTATTTACAGAACTCACAAAGATAATAGAGTTTTATTGTATACAAGTAAGAGGTTCTGATACCAATTACACTCTAGGCAGAGAATAAAGGAAAGTTATCAAAGAAAAAGTATCATATTAATTAAAGCCTTAATTGTTTGAAAATGATGTTGAGAGTGAGACTCATCATCAGTGGCGGAGCCACATGCATCCTTGGGGGGCCTTGGCCCCTCCAAAAATTTTAATTTTTTTTACAATATAGGTTTTTTTTTATAAATATTTAAAGATTATATGAAAAAATAGAAGTCGGCCCCCCCAAAAGAAAAGGAAAGCATTGATCAACAAAAGGTACTTTAGAGTTGATATATAATTGCAATAGAATGAAATAATTAGGTAATAAGTTTTGTGAGTAAATAGTTGGACCCCTAATTTTTAGCTCAATTTCAAATCCTATTAATGCGTTCAAATCATTCAACATTGATAATATATGCAATTTGGTTGAAATTTTTTATTTTCAAGATTTTATCAAAAAAAAAAAAAAAAAAGGCTCATATGAGACTTTAGTTATATCATTATGATTTTGATTTGTCAAACATGGATGAAGTTTTGCAAACAATTTATATACTAAAAAGGAAATTATGTATAATTTTTTTATAATAATAATAATTGATGAAGTTTATTACGTGAAATATTATTGTCAAGCATGACTTTGATGGAAGATACCATATTCGTTTTTTTTTTTTGGTTCTTTATATTTGTATGTTATATACCCAATTATACAATGTTTGTATACTTATTAGAGTTTAAGAAGATTATAAGTTTTTTTTATAAAGAAGACTTTGTGTCTAGGTGTATATATATACATATTAAAGTTGATAATTTTGTGTATATGTATATAACTTACTTTAGAATAAGAAAATTAAAATTTATATTTTCATACACACATATATTATGTGGATTTTTTTAGGGTAGTGTCTATTTGTAATTTGAGTTTATCTTGACACAATAATTCGGCCCCCAACTCAAAATTCATGGTTCCGCCCCTGCTCATCATGCTTTGTTTGCACAAAGTCTTGTGTACGCTTATACTTGTGTTGTTCAAGTATTGGAATATCAATCAACTCTTTTATTTTTTTTGTGTAATATCAAGGAAAACGTCAATATCCCTAGTCATCTTAACGTAGAGAGGTGCACAGGCTGCCATATAGACTTTATTATTTTAGTGGCAAAAGACAATCGCCAAAAACGTAGCCAACAACAAAAATAAAAATGCACACAAAAATTCTTGTGAATATGTATGAGCTAGAGTGGGTACGATTGTTTATCTATACTATTAATAAGAGGATTCTCTATTTAAGTTTCATTATTTTGTGTACTAAAATATCCTTACACAAATTCTTAAACTCTCTAAAATACCACTATCTTTTAGTTAAATCATTTTAAATTTAAAAACACAAACAAGTTAAAAGAGTAATTTACTTTTTTTTTTTTAAAGTTCTTGAGTTTTATACTTTTTCTTTTCTCTTTTTCAATCTGAATTATCACTTTTTATTTTAAATTCAAATTTTGAAACTTTTATCAACTAAAGATCCTAAAAATTATGACATTATATCTATCTTACTTTTAAACATTATGATACTAGACTCAAAATAAATAAATAAAAAAGAGTAACATCGCACGTGCAAAGCACTTTGCACGAGCGATGAGACTAGTATTACATAATGTTAATTATGCCCGCCATATCTATCCAAAAATAATTATTTTCATCTTTTTGTTTTTCTAAATCAGAATTACTTATACAAACTAATAATATCGAAATATTTAAAAATTTTAATATTTTTGGGAATCTATCCTTTTGGTAGAGTTGTTAAACAATTCATTTTTAGTTTTTAAATAACATTACACACATTTCCACACACTTTTTCACCCACACGTATTTCAAAAAACTACAAATAATATTACTCAAACTTCTCTACCAAACGGGCCCTAAAAACCCCTATTAGATTTTGGGATTTGATCAGTGGCATAGCCACATTTCCCCCCAAAATTTTGAAATATTTTAATATCCTATATATATGTTATAAATCGGTTAAGGTGGGGCCAAAGAAAAATGAGATTTGGCCCCCCCTAATTTGAGTTGCTCTCCAATAACATTAGAAAAAAAATTGGATTCCCCCAAGAAAAAACAAAAATAAATAGCTTAATCTTTCCAAAACAAATTTATTTTAAAAAAAAAAAACAAACAAACGTTACACAAGGATCATCCATTTTTTTTTCTTTTTTCTTTTTTTTTTCATTTATACATCCAATCAATTGAGTTACAAGGTTTTTGGCTCCATTATATTTAAAAATTTAATTATTTTTCTCTTTAGATTATTTTCCGTACATGTTTAGAGTAAAGTAGACAATTTGTGTATATTCATTAAAGTTTAGAAAGATTATGTTCATTAGAAAAAAAAAATTAGGAAAATAACGAGTTCTTGCTGATCTAATTATATATGAATATGTTTTGAATTTATCTAAACCGATTTATAAATACCATAGTTTGGCCCCCCAAACCAAAATTCCTAGCTCCGTCCCTGGATTTGATGAATGTCCTCAACAACATCCGAGACGTATATGCAGTACTACTGCTGGATCAGATTCTTTGGCCTTCACAGTTTTAGACCCACAATATTACACACAATCTATAGCATTTTATAAAGTGAAGAGTAAGGAGAGTGATTTCATAGCTCAAAACAGCACTAAGTTATGAACCATATAAAAATTTCTTAAGCATTGAGCTTCAAATTTTCCTTTAATTTTTTTATTTCTCTTAGAATCGTACAAGGTGTATTGTTTTTCTTTTTTCGGAATAATTGGTATCTTGTCTTTACTTATTATTATTTTACGTTGTTGTTGCGAGCTATAACCTATCTATGTTCTACAACATTTTAGGATAATCTTCACGATGTGTGGCTCCTACTCCTAGTCCTAGTGACCAAATATTAGCCAAAAACTTATATTAAGATGTGCCCCCATAAATTAGCTTGTATTTTTGTCAAATCTCATGCTAGACTGTACGTGGACAAAATGGGCTTCTACCCTTTTTGGGCAAATTAATTAGCCTTTTGTCCTTTTTCCCAAACTAAATAGGGAAATGCCCCTCTTTTGAAAATCGAGTTTTTCAAAATCGATTTAAGCCCTATAGCGACGTTTTCAAAGACCTATAGTGACGTTTATAAGAACCTATAGTAGCGTTTTGTAACTTGATATCCATGAAATCGAGTTATAGGCAATTTGATTGCCTATAACTCGATTTTATGGATATCAAGTTATAAAACGTCACTATAGGTTCTTAAAACGTCACTATAGGACTCCAGAAATTTTTTTTTTTTAACTCGATTTTGAGAAACTCGATTTTCAAAAGAGGGGCATTTCCCTATTTAGTTTGGAAAGAAGGGCAAAAGGCTAATTAATTTGCCCAAAAAGGGCAAAAGCCCATTTTGTCCGACTGTACGCCGTGTATTAATTGCATACTGATTTGAGTGATACATGTAATTGGCCTTGACTATATGGTACCTTACTAAATAATACTTGAAGATTAGAGCTAATGGACATGTACACATGGATTAACTAAAATCCAATTAAACGTGTGGTCAGCCACTGATGACATCGACTTGTAACTTATCATTCAACCAGTACGTTGGTAGGTTATGAAATCATAGTCCCATGTGTTGATAGACAAGTTCATTGATGATCACCACCTTTTTCTTTTATTTTTGCTTCTTATTCTTCTGCACATTCATGATCATCTCGCATGTTGTGAAAATGAAAAGTTCATGGATATGATTATAAAACAATGACAATGGTGAAATATAAAGCTAAAGATATATCAATAAAGCGAAAAACACTATAAAAATTCATAACAATTTCACAATATTTCTAAATTAATCTAGTCTCTCGCATGACTCAAAACATAGGGCCTACAATTGAAATGGAACCTAAGAACCTGGAGAAATGCTATATCTATAACATTTTCACAACAAATCCTAAGTTGTAGGATGTTTTTGGTTGGTATGAGTGGGTAAAAAAGTAATTTAATTAAGTTGTGAATTCAAATTAGAACCAATAACAACTTTCTACCTATAATTTGTTGTGAAAGTGTTATAAAAATATTGTGAACAGATCACTTCTCAAGAACCCAAATTCCCGTTGCTCAAACAATTAAAAAATGGGCATAATCTTTTCACAACATTTTCACACTTCCACCTCACACACTAACCCTACCTCCAGTGAAATTTCTGCATCCCTGCACAATCACTTCTTAACACCAGTGGTGAGCCCACGGCTCTTGAAATCTTGAGCCCTCGACTTTTATTTGTCTCTGCCCTCAGGCCCATCACCTCGCCCATCACTCCACTCTATCTTCGCTGTCGGTAAGATCCACAACTCAGTATTTCTCAAAGCCAGTATTGATTGTTTTGTACAATAACATTTAACTTATTTTTGTTATTATCTTGGTATCATGGTTTACAATATGATACTTGTGCAAATTTCTTTCAAAATCAAGATTTGAACTACCGCGTACTCTTGGCATAATGATCACTCCACAATTATAAGTATTTGTAGAGTGAAGAAGCAAAAGTCGAGATTCAAATTTTCAAGAATGAGCTTCACACACATACATTTAGATTAGATTAAAATAAGATTTATATCAAATAAAAAAAATTTAAAAAATAAACATTTTGAAGAATAAAAGAAAAAAAAATTAGCAATAAGAATTGAGAGTTGTTGGGGGGTTTTAACTATTTGATTTTTATGTTTTTTTATGAGCTTTTGAATCTAGTTTTTTTTTTTTTTTTGAAGTGATCATATTCAGTTTTTTATTATTTCAATTAGTTTCTTTACATTGTTAAGAATGGAAAAAATAATAGTGTTGGTTTTTTGGGTAAATTTTATCTATAAATTTGAAAAGACTGATGTGAGTGCTCTAAGACTGCTTTCACGAACAGAAAGAATTGGTACTAATTGATGTTTAACGTAGAGAAATCCAAGCATAATTTTTCAGAAAGTTATACGATTGTGTAGGAACAAAAAGGAGGAGAAATATTATCAAACGAGCTGCCTCAACCTTTTTTTCTCTTACCGGCAGAAATTAAAGAAACATAAAAGCACGCAAAAAGAGTTAACCAAATTCTGCAGAAAATCTAATCCTTGTCAACTGGGACATTCAGCAAAGTAATAGAACATTCATATAGTTTTGAAGATCAAAAAAAAAAGATTGGTTGATCAAAAAAAAAGATTGGTAAGTATCTTATTAGTCGACATACTCTCATATCCGACATACTCTCATATCCGTCATCCGAAAGACTGCAAAATGATACAGATATATGTAGGGTATCAAACTTACAAGGAAGTTTTCCACTGTAAATGGAACAGCATTAAAACAAACAACATACAATGGCACTATCACCCTGTGTGCCTCTATGTGATAACAGTAGGGGCAGTTCGGCCAGTGAATTCCTGCATCTTAGAAAGTTTCAAAGCAACCTCAACCTGAAATTGGGTGCATTATGGTTAGCCCAAATAATTGAATAAAATGTAGGATAATCAGATACAAGTTAGGGATATCTCACAAGAGGAGCGAGTGCATCTTGAGAATCTCGGCCAGTTTTTGATGGATCTTTCTCATACTGCTCAATGTATAGACGGATGGTTGCACCTTCCGAGCCAGTTCCCGAAAGACGGAAAACCTGCAAGTGTGTTCAGGAAGGGAAAAGTAGAATAAGTCTACTCAGCTCCAACATAATTACTTAGTAATAGAAACTTCATCATGACAATTCTGTTGAATGTCCACAAAAGTTTGATCTTGGCAATTTTTTCAAAGTCTAGCAAAGGGTGTCTACAAAAAATAACAAATCAACTCTTATTTGCAAGAAGAAATGATCAAATAAATTTTCTATTTCAGAAAACAATCTTTCTTTGCATTCTTTATGGCTGGTTTGGATTGAGGGGGAGGGAGAGGGGAGTAGACAGTAGAGTAGAGTTAAATGCACTCCTAAAGATAGCCCTTAAAGCCAATTGTGTATAGCAATTAAATGCACTCCTAAAAATACTGGGGAAAAAAAAACTAAAAAACTAAACAATTACAACCAATCAAGTTCAGTTAAATAAATCCTATTGTGTTTGTGTTGCACACCCATAAATTAGATCCTAATAATAAAGGCTTCCCCTGATGAATTATCAACAACGAAAGGTATAAAAAGTCAACTTACCAATCGTGACCCATCCTCAAACAAATATCGAATACCCTGGTGCTTTGAGATGGAGCCATCAACGGGATCTTTGTATTCGAATTCATCAGCATTGACAACTTTTGACACATCTGAGCGTGTTCCTTTCACAATTCTGTATAAATAAATAGCAAAATTCTTTAAAAGGAAATGTGAACCCTTTATTGTGAAAAAAATAAATATATATTAGGCATGTGGCTCCAAACATAACACCTTATTCAAGGTCAAGGACATAATGAATGTACACACATTAACTGTAGATAATTGCTGCAGATTCACTATTTACAAGAGTTCAGCAGCTCACTTTTAACTGAAATCTTGAACGGTTAACTGAGAAATATTTAGCTGAGCCTAACCAAATGAGCTCGAGATAAGATCTCTTATAAGAGGAGAAAGCTCGAGAATTAAAATTTCAAAATATCTCATATATGACTCTGAACTACAATTTCATCCTCGATAGAGACCATTATCAAGAAAGTCCGCCAACATTAAGTCACCTGAACCTAATTAATTAAGCAGGTAAATAGGAGATTCTGAGAACAGGTCAGTTCACCCAACAAGCAACTACAACCTTCTCTAACAGATTAATGGAGTTGACTGAGTATCTAGAGGTAGACACCAATTTAGAGTAAACAAAGATCTTGATATGCAGCAACAATATAAATTAAGGATTTTGAGTTCATGATTTGGAAGATGATAACAGCACTGAGATCACAACAACATTCCCCTTTTTCAGCAAAATAATGTTGGTCACTACTTAATGAAACCACTGAAGAAACATGTCTAATCTCAGAAATAAAGTAGTCTTCTAAAGTGTCAAGAGTCTTATAGCTCACCTGGCACCTCCTGGTGTTTCCATTGGAAACATCTAAGATTCACATTCCCTCTCTCCTTCCTAAATACTGATTATCAACAACAACAACAAAAAAAAGTGGTCTTTAGTAGTCGAGAACATACTCATTAACTTCAGGAAGGGAGGATTGCAGTTTGACCAAATATGCCATTAGTTCCTTGGCTGCACCAGCATCCACATTCTTCAAGAAACAATTTCAACAAGTTAGATAACAATCCAAGATTTCCTATTGCTAAACATGGGTAAAACCCACCTCATAATCATATCGAGTATAATAGTGGCGACCATAAGTGGTCCAATGCTGGCGCACTATGTCTTCAACAGACACAAGCTTTTCCTCTCCAAGATTTTCCTTATTCTTATGAGCAAGGATAGAGAGCCAAGCCAAAACTGCCCAGATTCCATCTTTTTCACGTATATGGTCTGAGCCTGTCAACAAATAAAACAAATGATAATACAACAGCAATATGCAAGTTTCTGACTGTTCCAAATGTTAAATGATTTGCTTTGTAAAGGGAAATACCAATTACTAACCAGTTCCAAAACTTTCTTCACCACAAACTGAACATAATCCAGCATCCATTAAATTACCAAAGAATTTCCAGCCAGTGGGTACCTGAAATAAATGCCTCCAAAATCAGTAGCCAGAAGCACAGGGATGACAATAATCCTTTTTTTTTTAAGCTGTGCCCAGAGAATACCTCAAAAAACTTTAAATTTAAATGTTTAGCTACAACATCAAGGGCAGCTGAGGTTGGCATGCTCCTACAAGGGGCAAAGTCAAAGGATGGTATTATTTAAATATTTTATTACAACAACTAAGCATAAAGGATTTCTTCAATTAACATTGGAGTACAATGCATGAATCAATGAAATACACCAAGAGTGGAAGTCTCAAGTCGTTAGAAGGAGCCTTAAAAGTATTTTGTAGCTCTAAAATGAGTCAGAATGCAGGCACTCATATGGGTTCATTTCATATATATTACAAAAAGAAGTAGCTCAAGCCCATACACTAATGTGAAATTTGTTTCAAGTATAGTAGACCTTTCCATATCTTATATTATATGGTGTTCCAATAGTTATAAAGAGCTTTTAAGCAACTGCCACCTATTCTAGTGGCCTGTACCACCGTCTTTGCTTTATGGCAATGAAGGCTGCACCAACTCAGGGCATTCAAAGCAACATGGTAGACACAAATAAATAGGGGGAGCAACAAGAAATCATTTGTCAGTTCTCATCAAATGAGATCAGGGCATAAGCGACCCATCTACGACTTCCATTACATAATAGATAATTACTAATATCAACAATAACTGGCCAATACTTATTTGATAAGTAACTATTTGTTCTATACTAATAGTTATCAATCTACTATGTAAGTTACATGGATAAATAGATTTAGTAGCTAAATCATCGCATCATTAATTTATAGACACCCTCACAGTAGTATACATAGTAAACAGCAATCCTCATGAAAAGTTCTTATAACGTGTATTTTCTTTTGCCCTCAGAACCAACCCCCCATGGGCCACCCACACCCCCCCCTCTCTCCCCACCACCCTAAAAGTAAACAATAAAAATAAAATCTTTTTTTTTTTTTTTGCCCTCCAATTGTGTCAAATCATCTGAAAACCATTTTCTCCATCTTCAGATATGTGTAACAAAAACCAATTTATATGCATGGTCATTGTTGCAATTTTAGTTTCAAAATGTATCTAAAGAAGTATAATTCATTTGGCAGGTGTATTTTTTACTATATTGTTTTGAAGATTTGGAATTCAGTATGGAGTTCAAAAGAAATATTGAAGTAGAAGTAATAAATGGCCACTACATGAGCAGTGTTTTTTGCAGAATTTAGCCATAAAGAGTTATCAACCTTAATTCATACAAAATAATTGCCTGACCCTAATCATTAAAAACATCTCCATCATCCAATAGAATTTCACAAATACTCTTCAGCTTTTAAGACAATCAACACACAAATTTGTACTAAGATGTTATGCTAAATGATCTCCATTTAGCATTTAAATATATTCATTTATGTTCATCCAACATAACCGTAACTAATTAAGTTCCCCATGGTACCAACCAATTCGAATGTACTGCTCAAACAAGAAACAAGGTAAAAACAGCACCCCTAATTGCATTTACACTGAGAAACAGTAGAAGTTCAACAGAAAAATATGGAACCTGGCAACTCCCTTTAGACCGGCAGAGAAGTAGGGTATAGATTCGACTGCATTTGCAGCAATGATGGCCACAGAATCCGATGGGGTAACAAAGAACCTGAGAGAGAGAGAGAGAGAGAGAGAGAGAAAGATGAGTTGTAAATGCAAAAAAAAAAAAGAAAAAAAAAAAAAATTGACTTCAAAAAAAGGTCAAAGGAAAATGCTACCTTTTACCAAGGATCATATTACGGTCCGCATCACCATCAGCAGCCGCACCAAATTCTGGGGGTTCACCTTGAGAGCTTGATTTTCCTAGTCCCATGCGAGCAACCAACTCTTTTGCATAAGTGAGATTGGGATCTGGATGGCCCCCACCAAAATCTTCCTGTTCGCACGAATTCGTCCATGAACCAGCAATATTAGGATATCACATGAGGGTGGAAGAAATAAAGAAAGAAAATTCTTCACAAACTTAGCAGGACCTTGGGAGTGCAGTTCAGCAATGAGCTTTCTTGCGCACCAAGTTCTTCAACAAAAATACGTTTCGCATAAGCTCCAGCAACCCCATGTAGCGCATCATAACTTCAAAATGACAGCATATATAAGTCATAGCATTTACAAAAACTGCACACACACACATGCATATAATATGTGTGTATATGTAGGTATATTCACACACAAAAGAAAATATAATATTCTGCACAAAATATGAAAATAAGAAGCGTTATACATACCAAAATGTGAATTTTGGAGATGAGATTAGCTTCCTGATAGACTCAAAATCAAAAATAGACCTGGAAAATTGAGAAAGAAGGATTGGATAATGTCTAATAGGGAGAGAGAGAGAGAGAGAGAGAGAGGAAGGAAACTGTGCAGATATCATGGATAATGCCCCTAACATTTCCAGAAAAATTAACAATAAAAGTAACAGCATATATCAAATCCCTGCAACATTCAAGCAAATTTCCTTAGGAATAGTTCCGTTTAGGAATCACTTGTTTGTGGAGAAAGAAGCATAAGATAATGAGGCTGCAGTGAACGTAGCCCTTTGCCATTTAATACTAAAACAGGAGAGATATGAAGATCCTGTAGGGAAAGCTTACTTCATTAATTTCACATAATCACTCGCTGAATCAAAAACCTCAACATCAAATTGTCCCTCAGGCCCTGCAAAGCTGGTTACACCTACTGCTGAGATATCCACCTGTATGCAGATTTTGAATTGTGAGGAGCAATATGATAAATGAAACCACACATAAAAGTTTAACAACATTAAATAGAGAGAGAGAGAGAGGGGGGGGGGGGGGGGGGTGGAATTTATGGTGTAATACATCAGGCAGATCTTCTGAAATGAAGTACTCCTTTATTGTTTTTGTGTTCTCATATATCTTATCAGTGATTCCCTCTGGAGCAGGTCCACCATTTTCCATGTTATATTTAATCCCAAAATCCTGCAATCATAAAACAAGGGGAAGAACAGACTTTATTAAATTTTCCTAAGCAATAATATCTAACAAAAAACGGCATTTCAATTGCTCAATTGTGTTAGGAACCTCACACTTATACTTGTGTTGTATTGAATTGTAGAGCTGTAGTATATTGTAATGGCATAGCAGCAGTGTACACGTGTATGCAGTGGGTGTATTGAAGTGATTAATTGGTTGGTATTGATTAGGAGCTAGTTAAGAAGTAGTAAGGAGTTAGTTACTGATTCTGTTAGCACATTCTGTTAGTATTGGATATAAAGAGAGATGGGCTGTATCAGAAGGGTAATAAGAACACTCTTAAGCATTTTTCTATAATCTTCTCTCTCTTTTCTCTCTCTCTCTCTCTATGGAGGCCTGGTCCCCTTGAAGTGACCAATCTTTTCTTCTCTTTTCACATTCTTACAAACAAAATCTTAACAAATTGCCATATTAGAAAATAATTTCTTATTCTAATTTGACATTCTATACTTCACAAGTTGCCCTTCCGATAGATATGTTTGATGCATCTAAGTTTTTTAAATACATATTATTTGGTACCTAGCCCAGTTCCACAAATCATAAGCAATTCTCTTCTAGAGTGTGTAGGAATAAGCAATTCCAGAGGCAGATAATACCATAACTTACCGAAATCTTTTTGATAAAGTTTTTTTTTGTTTGTTTGTTTTCAATTAGTAACTTACCCCATGAAATCTTAGGATTATGATGGTTGGTCACACAGCCTACATAGGGGTAAGAATAACATGAGTGACAATGAACCGTATCCAATAATGGAGACACATTCTAACGGTTGGGAACATCATATATAACAGGTGGAGAAATTGAGACTCTCAGGGATGATAGTAAGCAAAAACAATGATTTCACATAAAATTATAGCCCAGAGATAATTCAGGCTTTTAATCCATAAGTCTGATTTCAGCTATATGGTGCATAATCTAAAAAGAACAATGATGATAATTGTAATGTGCAAAGTCCAATATGGCACAAATGCTGACAGTACATGATTAAGTGAAATTGGAATAGGGGAGCAAGAGAGGATGGAAATTAACAGAGAACGTGAAAAGATCAAACTGAGGCCAGTAGGAAAGTAACAGATAACTTGTTCTCAAAGCAGTTTCACAACCAAGAAATTGATTCATTAACAGTGGAAGTGCACTCACCAACTTGAAAATAGTCAAGCTAAAGGTTACGCTTTTAAATAAAAAGTGTCTCTCTGACAGGCAAGGGGAACTAGATGTTAGAAAGAAAGAGAATGCTATCCTTCTAGAGACAGCTGAGGCAACAGCGGTAATCAGAGCTAGTCGTATCACTTGCAGAGGATGTGGGCTAGGTTACCCCGTCTCTATCCACTTTGAAGCATCAAGTTAAGAGTACTGATCATGTATCTTTTTTGTCTTATGAAGCGTGTCAGATCAGCAAACATCATTGTGTGTCTTATCTAGGTTGGTTGGTCGATGCTCTAACCCATTTGAATTAGTACACTCTGATGTATGGAATCCCTTTCATGTTGCATCCACTAAATTTCAGTATATTGTTACCTTTGTTGTTGACTACTCCTGAATAACTTAGTTATTCTTAATGAAAAATTGTTCTAATTTCATGTCCATTTCTCAACTTTTTCACAAAGAGATCAAAATTCAATTTCGCCAAAAAATCCAAGTGTTGCAATTCGGCAATGCCAAAAAGAGTAAGCTCTAAGTCATCCTTTGCTTCTTATTTATCCAACAAAGGCATTGTACATCAAATCACTTGTCCTCGCATGCCACAACAGAATGGTGACACTAGGCGCAAAAATAGACACCTCTGTGATGTTGCTTGCACCATCCTGTTTCATATGAACCCAAAAATTTCTAGAGTGATGCAATACTGACTGCATGCTACCTCATAAAGAGAATGGCTTCCACTATTCTTGATGAAGCATCTCCTTACTCAATATTCTTTCCTTCTTCGCCAGCCTTCCATTTACCTCCCAAAGTATTCAGATTGGGAGAGGGCTCACTGTAAAAACAGCCCATTTCTTTCATAATTTTATTCTTATTTGTATCTTCTTTTCCACTCACACTTGAAAACTAAGATTTCCTCTACCCCAATAGGAAAGAGAGCCTATGCTAATTATTATATGATAATTTCAGCTACCAACCCTCGAGCAGTCAGATTCACAGCACTTTTTCTTAATGCAAAACAAAAGGACAGACAGCAAGGTAATAATCATCAATCTTAGCCATAAACCAAAATATTCAGGATATGAACAATTAGGCCTACCTCATTAGGACCACCTGGATTGTGACTTGCTGTCAATATAAAAGCTCCTGATGCCCTGGACCCCTGTTATCAAAGGTTACAACTATAAATTTACAATTATTATTTTCTAATTATTATTAAGCAGTTTCCCAAATAATTTTGAGATGAGAAAAAGGAAGATGTCAGCATTAAAGCAGTAAAACTTACATCTACTCCAACTCTTTCACGTATAACTGCCGATACAGCAGGAGTTGAAAGCAATCCATTTTGACCAACCCAAACACGTCTGACTCCATTTGCTGCAGACATCTTAGTGATGATCTGCCCATTTAACGAAACAGATTAGAAGTAGATACTTAAATCTGACCTTCCCCCAGAATCCAAAAAAAAAAATAATAGAGACAGTATCATTAAGCAACATACACAAGATGTAAGCAAATCATATCATAACTAGAAAAAAAATGATGACCCTGAAAGAAAATAACGGGGGTCTAACAATCATGTAATTTGGGACAGTTCAGAGGCATTGACACAAGCTGCAGACCCCACCAAGCCCAATCCCAGAAGCAAAACATTCAACCCCTAGTGAAGGACAACACAAGCAATACATTCAACCTCTTGGTCATGGTTTAGCCAATCTAGATCATGGGGCTTCATTTAGGTTGCAGCAAAGCAATGTAATGGTTAAATCCTATATGATTGAATCAACAACAATAGCCATATCCTCCTAAAATAAGAGAATATATGACATAAATACAAACATATAATGCCATATCTGTACAATTTTTTTTTTTTTAAAATTGGTGACACATGTATCTAGTGGGTTCTAAACCCATAACCTCACCCTCCATCCCATTATTATGGAAGGAGGAAGGGCCATTTGAGCTAGAGCTCATAGGCAAAATGCCGTATCTGAACAAATTGTTTTCAATCTGCAACAAACTAATGCAGTAGATGCCTCAACTAAGCTAAGTCTACCACTGACCTAACAAATTCCAATTCAGTGCATAATAAAAGATGAACTAGGTAACCAAAGCTCACATTCAGAGAAGAGAGTAACCAGAATAATTTACTAGAAAACACAAACAAAGAAGCATAGTCATAAGTAAGAAATTTTTTCCATGATTGTTAACCTACTATAAATAATTCAACATTAGTAAAAATCTTTTGTGGACAGAAGAGCATATAAGATTTTGAACCTTTATACCACTAAATGATAAGCTGACCACAAATTCAAATCTAAACAACTTTTAGTTCCATAGAAGAATGATTCTTAGTTTTTTCATCAGACCATGCTATATAACCTTGTTTGCTCTTTAGGATCAAAGAACCAAAGAAAGTTCTCATTTCCTTCTATAATAAATTCTCATCCTCTAATTAGTAGAATATTTGAACATTGGACATCTTCTGTCTTCCATATTTGTGCGTCTGTGAATGAAACTTTTCATATATACAAAGTTCATTTAGAATAAAAATGGATTAGAATGTACCTGAATAGCATCTTTTGAGTAGTAGCGGCCATCACCAGATACAACAAGTGTAGCACCTACATGATTGATAGTAGAACATAAGTAGATTTTAACCAAATGAAAGAACCATATCTTAGTTGTAGAATTGTGTTGTATGAGGTACGTGGAAACTTCTAATATCAGGTTGCACTCATTGTGCAGGGTGCATGTCCCGTGAGAGTCTAATACCAAAGGGGTTGCTTAAGTCTCAAGGTGTGCTTTAAAATACTTTTCACTCATTTATTTATTTATTTATTATGTTCTTGATGCCTTGGCTTAAGGCTAACCGCAAAAATAGGCCTTAAAAGTTAAAACCCTCTCATTGCCGGTATATTTTCAAACTGTTAATGCATAAGGAGGTATAAAAGTCCCATCGCAACTGAAGAAAAAAAAATATCTTTTAATAATTCCCACCTGCAACAGAACCGTTTCACTAATCATACACATAATCCAATCCATAGCAGAATGAACCCTTACCTCTGACTTTTTCTGGAGTAAGGGCATTGAATGTTGATTGAACAAAATTGTGCAAGTAATGAGGTTGTATGAAAACTTTCACCTGAAAAGGTACGGCATTAGTAATACTTTCAGTTAAATAAACAAAATAAAATCATAGTGAACTCTTGCAAAATAAACAAACATTTTCCAACATACAATCTCTCATCACATGGTGTTCATAAAAACGATATTGCTTAAAAAAACACAAATCAATTTGGTTTTCTTTAAAAATTCACAACTGGTTTTGAATTGATGCAATGATTCCATACGCATCCTGTATTTTAAATTTATCAAAGTTTTTTTTATTTTTCAATGACAGCTGAGCTCAATATTAATTTAAGAGAAGTATTACGTCCATAACATTTTCACAATAAATCATAAGTAGAAAGTTATTATTGGTTCTAATTTGAATCCACGACTTAAATTACGTTTTTGCCCACTTGTAACAACCAATAACAACTTGCACATAAAATTTGTTGTGAAAATTTCGTCGACATAGCATTTCTCTTAATTTAAAAGGGAAAAAATGGGATCTACAAATCAAAGATCAGCAATTGGACAATGTTAATAATACACAGTCACAGTTACCAGAGCTACTCAAGACAACGTGTTTCGTCATTACTCAATATTCAAACCTCTGATAATTAAAAATTGAAAAAGCTAGATCTGAAGCAAATTAAATTATTAAACTAATACGCATTAGATCCAAATACTACAAAGACAAAAAGAGTGCCCGAGCATTTTCCACACAATAAAACAACAAACAATATAAATTAACACATATATCAACAATCGCGTAGTAACTCAGCAATTGATAAACCAATAGTTCTTGAATCCAAAGCGAAATAGAGAAATCAATATTCATTCATCAACACAGTCAGTATACGAAAAGGCAGAGAATTCAAATTGATTTTCACAAGCCTCACTGATCCAAACAAGTAGTGCAGTTTTACTAAGATCTAATTCGATGAGAATCTGAATGAAAAAAAAAAAAAGTTTTCGAATAATCTGATTCTGCATCAAAATTGATCAAGTAGAGATCGAATTTGCATGGTTTAATTTCGATAAACTGATTGATTCGGTGAAACGCAATAGATCAAATTAAAAGCGCAACAGTGAAGAATTGAATAGAAAGGGGAATTTTGAACCTTCTTGCGGAGCCCAGAGGTACCAGGCTTTTGGCCATCGATTGGCTTGGTCTCGACGCGAGAAACCTTGAACACCATTGCTGAGAGAATATGAGAGAGAAAGAGACGCTTAGTGGTGAGGATTAGAGATGGTGATAGAAGTGGAAGTCTATATATATATATAAAGAGGAAAAGAAAAGTTTGCCAAAAATAAACTAGAAGGGGGGACGAGTGTCAAGAGAAGAGTATATTGAGTATATTCTTTAGTGAGTGTGGGAAAGAGAGTTACGAACTTACGAACCGAATATTGAGGATTACGTTTTTTAGATGAGGAAACGAGCAATTGACTGGACCCTTTTCTTTTCTTTCTTTTTTTATTTATTTTATAATTTTGGATTATTTTATAACGGCGGGTAATATGGAACTGTATCAGAGCGCTTCTGACGGGAAATTGCTTGAAGCTGCCTCCTAATTTATTATCAATTTTATTTATTACAATATATTTTATAAATTGACATGATAAATGGTAATGAATAATGTTAAGTATTTTTTTTTTTTTAAATGCAATGTAATTAAGCATTTTATTTGTTGTGATTAAATTAATTTATAATGTTTATTAAAAAAAAATGTAATAAAATTTATAGTTGGTATTTGCTTGCTGGTACTACCTCATTCTCATGGGGACTTGCGGGTGGCTAGTGGCTACTTAACATTAATCTTAAAATATTAATGGCCTCTATTTAAGTTGATACCAAAAAAAAAAAAAAAAAAAAAAAAAAACACATTATTTCTTTTTTCTTTTTTTGAGAAACCAATTGATGATACACTTAATTTTTTTCTACTACATAATAATTTACTAGAGCCAAATCTGCCATTGTGAATTACCTCATTTTTCCTTCTAAAAAGAGTTGAATCATTTTTCGATGAAACCAATTGATGTGTTTAGGCCTATCCACAGGTCAGGCCAGTTTGGTTTTGGACCTGACTTGCTGGCATCAAGTGGAAGGTGAAGGGACCCGAAATTGACCGCCGACATCAATCGATTGAGCCAATTTTGGGTTAGAGTGGTGGTCGGTCAATTCGGTAGGTGGTGAAGTTCGTCAGAATCTGCAAAACGTTGCTAGAAATTACAAAAAGTAGCAAAGATATTCAAATTTTCGCTGAAATTTACTGGAATTAGGCCGAATCTGGCTAAGTCCCACCAGATCTAGTCAAGATCTCGTCAGATCTGGTCAAGATCTCACCAAATCTGGCTTGATCTTGCCGGATTTTTTATATAGCATCAATCGGATCGGGTAGCTCAAGTTTTGGAGAAGGAACCCCACCACTTGACCTACCAACATAGGTTCTTAGAATCGGATACCCACCATCGACCGACTAGAGCTTTAGTTCGAGCTAGAATTGGGTCGATGTCAGGCAATTTGGTTAGGTTTTCGAGCTCCGGTTGGGTATGGACACCCCTAGATGTGTTAATGCTTTTGCAAAACCAGCTTAAAATAAGACTATAATTAAGTTCCTCATTTCATAATACATGAGCATCACTCGATCATGTTATCCGTTTTATTATCTTTTGATTAGCAGACATGGTAATTTTTTGTGCAAATTTTTCATACTCTTGTACAAGAAATCCTCATTTACCCAAATAATTTTTTTTAAAGCTTACCAATTGACCATGCATAGGATTGTAAATGAACCAAGCCATTTATAAATAGCGCTGCTAGATAATTTTTTTTTAAAAAAAAAATTGTTTATGTTCGCTTATTTAACAAACAAGTCAAGTTCAAAATACTTTTCCTATTTTAACTAACCATTTTTTATTTTCACCCACATTAGATTTATGTTATAAACCCTACTTCATTTAAATATTATTTATTCATTCATTTTTTATTTCTCTCCCACTTTTCGAAAGACTCATTTTCCTTTATTGCAAATTTGCAATTGCCAAGACACATAAAACAATTAAAAAAAATTAAATAGGAAATGAATAATGTTCCCTAAATATATTGAACAACCGTAGCAAAACCCCAAAATAGGGAAGAGATAGGTCATCTAATGCGAGCTGTTTTTAGATTTGGTTCCCTATTTTGTCCTCATATCCTATTTTTGTGGAATTTTCTACCAATGCTTAGGGAGAATTGTTTATTCCCCATTGTAGACACCTCATTTTATACTGGTTAATAAACTTTATTCTCCAGCCCCAATGATGAGCTTAATATGTCAACAAAGGGTAATCAAAGTTATCTTGATAGTTCGAAAGCAATCACAACTCAAAAGTGCTCCAAACCAATTTGAAAACGATGTTGGAAGATGACTTCTGCTCACTATTTTGATCATATCTTTTGAGCTACAAAGAATTTTTGAGTGGGTTTGTTTCATTGGAAATTAGACATCTTGGGTTTCAATTTGAACATAAATAATTTGGATTTAAAATGAGTGAGTTATAGCCGTTTGAAGTTGGACCAACAGTGCAGTCAAAATTAGAGTTTTTGGGAAGCATGGGTTAAAAATGCATACGTAGCCTTGAGGTTGCATACGCAGGCATGTTCCCAGGTGTTCAAAACTTCAATTTTAAGGGCCCAAAACATCATTCTTTGATGGGAGCCGGCTTCTAGACCCCTAGGAACATCCAAAAGCCTCTAAAAAACCTTGAAAACCTTAGTTTGAGCATATAAATACAACTTTATGCCTCCAACTCCAAACCCTAGCAAGAGAGAGACTCTTTTTCACCAAAACTCATTCAAGAACACTTTTTCACCTTGAATCTTCTACACACGTAGAGCTAACACGTTTTTCTAAGTTCTTAAAACCTCTTTCTATTAGATTAGGCTGAAACTACTTTCAATCATCAAATCCAAGTCTCTTTCAAAACATTTATGAGATTGTTTTGTAGAAAGAAAATATTTTGTTGTGTTCTTCATGAAAACCTATTTTCTTAAGAAAAGATATTTGCACAGCCATGTTTATAATTTGTAACATCTCTCTCTAGGAGTTATTTTCATAAAGAAATTTTTTTCCCAAATCATTTTCAATAAGCTTCATAATAATATCTTGTTATTTAAGTTGTGACTATCGAAAGAATTGTTGGGTTCTTTAATCCCTTTGAAATCTCATTTGATTTTATTGTGTAGGCACTGAGGGGTCTGTTAAATACCCAAATCTATGATCTTCAAGCAAGGCTTTCTCCATGGCACCTCCTTAGTTTGAACTTTTTTTTACTTCTTTTGTTGTTTTTGAGAATATTTAGCATGTGTAGGTTTTGTCGTTGATTGATTTGTTTAATTCACATGTTTTGTTTTGTTTTGGATGAATAGTTAAATGATTAGAAATTTAGATATATAAATTGATGAATATTGATGAACCAGAAAAATACATCGTCCAAACAACAATCACTTTGCATTATATTCGTAGTAAGTGCACTAGTAACGGCAGAACGTTACACAAATAGGTCTAAATAGTCGTTGGCCATTAAAGCCGAGTAGACTAAGTAGCTAGATACATTACAAAGGCAATAAAGCCTAGTTAATAGCATCATAACAAGGAAAAGGTACGCAAAACACACAAACCTAAAAGAAAAGTCAAAAGCTTTTTACTTGATTATTGAAGTGTCTCATTCAAGAAATACAGCTCTAACTTTTCCATAAGAGAGTTTTTGAGAATTTCTCCAACCAAATCTCTCTTCCCTTTCTTTTTTTCTTTTTTGTTTTTTTGTTTTTTTGTAGGTGTTGAAAAAAGTTGTTGGCTCCATTGGATGAACAACAAACCGACGATTTTAGACATCATCAAATATGATTAAATATATGAATTGCTGAACTTGACTAGGTATATGATTTGATGAACATGTTTTGTTTGTGATGTTTTGTTCTTGGTAGACTTAGATCAAATGCATGTTTAGGATATGAACTGATTTATTTGATATTGATTTGTTTTGTCTTACCATGTTTTGATTAAGGGTTAAATTGGTAATATATGAATATGTGAATCTGCTTGAACATGTAATTTAGATTTGGATTTGTGTTTCTGAGTGAATATGTGCACACATTATTAAAGGTGCATATGCATGCTCTTAAAGATGCATACACAACCTTTTCCATGTGTACACATCTTGACCCAGAAAATTGATGAATCTTTGTTTTAATTACATGATTGATTTGCTTTGATCTTTCCATGCTTGTTTATTATGCTTTACCATGATTTTCTCCTTGAGTTTTCCATGATATTATATTTGACATGTTTAGAATATGATGTTTCCTTATTTATGCATGAATTGATTTTTATCTGATTTGATTTGTAATTATTTGATATTTGATTTGAATTTATTTCCTTTTATGTCATTATGTGAGATTTTTGCCTTGTGTGTTTTATTTTACTAAATAATTGCATGATTAGATTTTGGGCTTTGTTAATAATTAAATGTGGCCTATCAAAATTAGTAAAGGCCAGCCCATGGGCGAGGCGGGGTTAGGTGCCTAACACATTTCCATCTCTACACCTTAACTTCGAACTTAGTTTTTAGTATGTAGACCCATGTAAGAGATCCAAGAGGCCTAATTTGGTTCTTGGACTTAAACCAAGTAGCAACTCCCAAAAAAAGAGAAAACAGTTCATGCAACTCGTAAGTACGGGGCGGTGCACCCACACCCATGTCAACATTTTATTGTTTTTGTGTCTTGATAACTATAATAAAGAAAAGTAGTGTTTTAAACAGTGAAAGATGGGTAAGCTTATACCAATGCTCTTATATTTTAAGTTTCATGTCAAAGAGGTTTCTACATTAGTTATTGCTTTGATTTTGAGTTGAGACTTGAAACTGTTCAGCATAATAAATTTTGATTATAGCAAATGAGGGGGAAAAAATAGTTATTTAAATATTTTCTTTATTTTGTATGCTTGTTTGGATTTTTGTTTTTAAAGTAACAATTAAAGGCAAAGACCTTTTTCACACAGATTGAAAAGTATAAGGGCTAAAATAAAACATTTTAAATGATGAGGCAAAAGTTTGAAAACCTTTGTATTTAGGAAGATTGTGAGAGTGCTTACCACTTACAACTGCCTTTCCCGCTCGTCAGCCTAGTCTTACAAGTTACAACTTACAACTGCATTTCCCCTCTAGCAGATGGTAGTTTGCTTTGTCGAGACTCTACCTAAGTTTTTTTTTTTTTTTTAGTTTTTTTGGGAAGACTCTCTACCTAAACTTCTTTGTGTGTAGCCTAAGCCTGATTGCTAAATCAATTTTGACAAATATTATACCAATTTGTTTCTTTACATGTGAAGATGGTAGTTAGTGACCAATTTTTGTTCCGGTCTTTTTTTCTCAGAATAATAAATTTCTTTTGCTGCCAAGCACGTCTTTTTATTGTCTTCTTTTTTCTTTTTCTTTTTTCCTTTTTCTCCTTTAAAGTCTAACAATATTGACTCACACCAGTTCACTCTTTTTTTTATTTTTCAAATGATTTTTACGACTTCTTAAACTTGTGAAATGTAAAGTATTTCAGTTTTAAGTTATTTCTATGTTCATCAGAATCATCACATTGTTTTATATATATAACCTATAAACATTCACACCATAATGATTGCTTTTATTATTAGGCTAAGACGCTAGTTGAATTTTGATGTAAGCGGATTTTGAACCCTTGATCTATTATTAAATAACAAAAGACTTTACTAATTGAGCTAATTGGAATCCACCACCACCAACAACAACAACAACAAAAAAAAAAAAAAAAAAAAAAAAAACTTTAGTTAATATGTCTTTTTAGAGAACTCTCTCGATATGATTGAAAAATAAATGAAACAAAAGGCTCAAATTTCATTCAATAAAAAGTTTATTTATTCGTTTATTTAACAATCGAGTTAGTTCAAACATAATTAACTAGTGAAATGCAAAGTATTCCGCTCCCTTGCATTTTTTTTTTAAGTCATTACTATGTTCATCACATAGTTACTATCTGTCCCTAGTGAACTTTGTTGGTAGTAAATGAAACAAAAATAGTTACTATGTGCCGGTTTGGATACATGTTCACGTTCACGTTTTACAGGCTTGTGCGTTTTCAGCTTCTTCTTTTTTTTTTTTTTTAAGACCAACGCCTGGTGCACTGTTCATGTCCCATGAACAGTGCACCAAGAAAAAAAAAAAAAAAAAAAAAAAAGTGAACAGTAATTTTTTACACATTTAAAAATTATTTTGCTACAGTGTTTTCAGTTTTCAGCAAAATAAGTTGTATCCAAACGGACCATATATGTCCCTAGTGAACTTTGTTGGTAGTAAATGAAACAAAAAGCTTGTGCTTAACTCAAGAAAAATCTTGTTTATATTCGTTTATTATGCAAACTAGTAATGTTAAAACAAAATAATTTATTTGTGAACATGTGTGTTAGTAAAAGACTCAACTTAAATATAAATAATAATAATAATATATGCTATACATATAAATGTATAAAAAATAATAATTTTGTAAATAAATGCATAAGATGTCATTTTTTGATTTTTTTTTTTAATAATATAAATAATCCATTTCATAATTACAATGTTACTAAATCTTTTTCTTTTCTTTTTTTTTTTTTTTTTAGAAAAACAAGGTTACTGAATCTAATTCTTATAAGTTCATAAACGAAAACATTATGTCTAATTTATTCAAATAATATAATTTTGTCTTATTGAATATCTTTTCATGTGTTTGTCTTGTATTAAGGTATATTGGAGATATGAGTAAAAGTGGAGTAGTCAACTAAAATTTAGTTATTAATTACTATTTTTATTTTTTTTGAAAGCAATTAAAAATTAATTACATTTATATAATAATAGTTATTGTAAGTACCTGGTTTGAACTTTTAGCCCAACAAATGTATGGACTTAAGCCCAAAAAGCCCAAAACAATAAATTTGTAAAGAATGGGTTGGAAAACTGGGTTTTAGTGAATTAAGTAACCGGCCAATAGATTTTGATGACAAAGAAAGAAAGATAATAGACGTTCACTAAAGAAAAAAGTCCCTGGCCAAGTCTGAAGAGACTGATTCTTAAATATTATTCTCAAAACTTTGCTACAAGTCTGGTTCTAGATTGCTACAGTATTTCTTCCCTTTTCTTTTCTCTCCCCCTTTCTCATGGAGGGTCTCTCACATTATATAACCCCCTTTGGCCCATCTTGATTCCACACTTGTTGATCATCTGAGCCCTTACTTGAGTACCTGTCCCATCAGAAACTCACTTTGGCTTTTTGTGAATTGTGGTTGCCAAGGCAGTACTGTTCAGAGGTCTTCTCCACATAAATGAGGCTAGAAAAGTAGCTGCAGTGCATTTAATGCAGTGGTAATAGCTTTCCCTTAGATATTTTTTGGGGTCTCCTTCTCTCTTGTACATTTATGGGGTACGTCCTTGTCACTAAGGCTTCTTGGAAGGTTGCCTTGATCATTAGGATCTGTGTTTGACCTATTCTTAGCCGATCCGAGGAGACACTCCTCCTCGGACCACCTTCCCATCCATGCTTTGTTTGTAAAGTCTAACTCAAACCATTTTGTACTGCTTGCTCGTCTTCGGATTACTTACCTCCTTGGACAAGACCCAAGACCCAGTATATGATTTGGGCCCTTAACCCCACAGTTATTAATTACTATTATTATAGAATTGTAAAGCAATTAAAAATTATAAACATTATATTTATCATATAAATGGAAATAATAAGAATAAAATAACTCATAAATAAGTTTCAACTTGTTCGACAAGAAAATAAACCAAAATTGAAATAAAAAATATAGCATGTGATTAGCTTGAGTTGGGCGCTGGGTCAGGCTCTTGTAGGCTTTGGTTTTTAGTTTGGGTTAGGTTAAGGCAAAGCCCGTGTGGCCAACTATTTTGTTTGGGTTAGGTTGGGTCAAGCCTGTATGGCCGTATGGGCCTTGCTTTTCTTTCTCTTTTTTTTTCGCTTGGGGAGGGGTGGGGGGTTGTATGTGGACCAGCTGGACTGGGGCGAGATATTGGTCAAGTCTGACCCGGTCCAAACCTTTTTTTTTTTCTTTTTTCTTTTTGTTATCTTTTTATTTAAATGCATCTAACTATATACAAAACACTTTAGTTGAGTTTGGATTGTACTGAAAAATGAAAGAGTATGTGTTTGACGTTTTTTCTGTGGGTCCCATGCACTGTTCATGGGACCTGCAAGTACAGATTTCAGCAAATATTAAATTAAAACTGGGTCCTACGGTACTTTTCACACATTTAAAAATTATTTTGCTACAGTATTTTCAGCAATAAGTTTTCAGTTTTTAGCAATAAGTGGATCCAAACAGACCATTTATATGAGATACTTTTAACACAATTTCCTCTTTGTTGTATATTACATACCGCTATTTTGTTTGTTATCGTTGATATATGTAAGTACTTATTATTACTCTATCAATGACAGCTCAATTGGTCAATATTTCCTCTTATTTTCAACGAAAATATTTAAAATTCAAATTCTCCCTCTCATTATAACTATCGAATTATCAAAAAATAAATAATAAATAAATTGGTTAAACGGAGTACAATCATTAAAGAATTTAAATTAAACCACAAACAAACTGAACTTGAACCAATAGAGAGGCTCGAAACAATTAAGTGATTAAAAAAATCAAGCCAACGTCTTTTTTTAATGCAAAATCAAGCCAACTATAAACAGCCTAAAATATTCTTCTAAATAAGTGTGCACTCCAATTAAAAGTGTTAATGTTTGACACAGTCCACAAACACGACACAAGTTTTTATGGATTACCTTAGGCTTTAACAAGTTCAGGTCATAATCAAGTCAACCCAAAATCAACACAATAAGAAACATGTCAAAAGCGGGTTGACTCCACCCTTAATCTGCAATTGACACATTTGACATGTTAATTTATTCAAGTGTCAACAAGAAATGACTTATCATGACCTATTTAACTCATATAACAAATAAATATTCATTTTATTTTAAATTTATCAAGTACCTTTATATCCAAAATATTTTTAAACTTAAAAAGAAAAGTATGTAGTTACAAAAACTTAATATTTAGTAAGTACTTAGATCATATTCTAAACCTTTGGACAATATGTTTTAAGTATTTGATATTATTATTAACTTTCAAATTGTATACTTAATATCTATTTTGATGTTATGAGTTTGTATTAAATTTGCTGTTTATTTAAAATTTAAAACAATATTAATCAAGTCAAACATGTTGAAAAGGGTTGCTTATTTTAAACGGGGTAAATGGGTTGTATTTGTATCAACCCAATTTGTTTAATAATAAGAGGATTAAAATGAGTCATGTCACATTTGTGTCAACCTAACATGACTCATTATTAAGTTTGTCAAGTGGGTAAGTACTTAGATGTTATTCTGAACCTTTGGACAATATGTTTTAAGTATTTGATATTATTATTAACTTTCAAATTCTATTCTTAATATCTATTTTGATGTTATGAGTTTGTATTAAATTTGTTGTTTATTTAAAATTTAAAACAATATTAATCAAGTCAAACATGTTGAAAAGGGTTTATGATTTTAAACGGGGTAAATGGGTTGTATTTGTGTCAACTAAATTTGTTTAAAATTAAGAGGATTAAAATGGGTCATGTCACATTTGTGTCAACCCATGACCCGTTATTAAGTTTGTCAAGTGGGTCACGTCGTGTTAACTTGCATCATTAGTATGTTGTATTAGGGTTAAAAGGTCATGACACAATTGTTAAATGGGTTATATTTGGCTTGAGCCATTTAGCCAAATACTCCAACCATAACATGACACACCGACAAAAATTGACACCCCTAACTACAATCCTTATCTACAAGTAACACATGGCAAAACATGATGGAATTCACTAACCTAACCCGAAACCGAATTTTTTGACCCAAACAAAAAATCGGTTGACATGTGATCTGACACATTTTTATGGGTCAACCCGACCCAACTTGGCAAACACATGACCCAACCCATTTTTTAAAACTTTTTTTTTTGGTAAAAATAAATAAATAAATAAAGATATAGTTGGTTTACTTATTTGTTATGAGCATTACACTACACAACCAAAACTCAATTGACAAATATAATGCACGTAGTTTTTTTTCCCCCCTAAAAAGCATCAATTTTTTAAAACATTTATTGGATGATACCATTAAAACATGTTTTTTATATTTAACGCCATTCAAATACAATGGCCTCAAGAAAACAATTGAGACTTTTATCTAGTTGCATGCAAACAAATTGATGATTGCATGCAGTAAGTAAAGATTGAGGCATTCTTCTTGCTTAAATAACGTGATATGTAAAGATTCTTAGATATCAAATTACAAAGTACATACCAAGATAATATGGTTCAGTAAACTTAAAAATATATATTTGAAATTATAAAAATGTATGAGAAGTATTCATAAATGTGAAAAGAATAAAGCCAGAATATATCAATGAAAATGACATAAATTATGAATGTTTAGGCCTATTTTGTAATAGTCCATAGGCAAAATAAAAGGTTTTTAAAAATAAAAAACAATATTTTATGGGGTGTAAATTTACAATAACATGATATTTATAAAAGAGACCATGTATAAATAAGTAAGCAATCAAATTTTGATATATATTTCCAAGTTGAAATAGAGTGCCAACCACAATCCATCTAAAATTAAACATAGCTATTAGCTTATTTTTCAAGATATTAGATTATGAAATTAGTTTTGAAGAGTTTAAATTTTTTATATGTTTTTATTCTTTGTCAAATTAGCTATCCACTTGTGCATTTGTAATTTTGTTTTATATTTTGGGATGTTGATATTGTGTAGTAGTGAAACTTATATGTTTGCTTTAATTAGATTTTCTTTTTTTCAAAGGGTAGACTAGACTCCATTGAGTTTATGATGTTGATTTTGATTAGGAATGTTGGGATTTGTATAATTATATAATTATTGAACAAGTTGAGCTGAGATCTTTCTTGATATGGGTGGTGAATTCAAAGTAATGCTTTTCAAACTAAGTAATGCATTTCACACTAAGTAATTTGTTATATGACTTACCAAGTGGCAAATACATTTCTATCAACCACAAAAAAGTGGCAATAAATTTTTTTTAAATAAAACAATTTTCCTTTGGAAAATACAGGTCAACCCGCCCAACTCGACCTGCACATCCATTTTGCCACGTCTATAGAGAAACTTTTTTTTTTTTAAATCGTTAACATAAAAATTAAAATAAGTAACTTAGATCCTTTGCCAACCCTAACATTAGGTTTTTGTTTGCTTGTTTATAGGGTCCTTTCAAAAATATATATAATGATAATAATTTGATAATTACAATAATAGAGAATTTGAACTTTAACTCTCTTAAAAACAGAGAATTAGATTAAAAAGAAATGTTGGATTAGAAAATAACACTAACGCTCTATTTGTTTTGAAGTAAAACATTTTCAAGTGTTTAGTATGACAAGTAAAAATTTTCAAGAAAACCACCAAAATTGATAGCTCAACACCGAAGCTGCTGGTGTTGAAGGTTCGGTGGCCCTACCACTAGAATTGGCAGTCACACTGATGGCTCCAGTGACCAAACTGCCCACATTGGTCGACAAAATGGTGGCTTTGGTTACTAGACCTCTAGCATCGATTGGGTTGCAATGTCTCTAGCCATTGGACCTCCAACACTAGCTGTCGGTGCAACATCTCCGACCATCGAACCACCAGCACCAATCACCAATGAGGCGTATCCCACCATCAAACCACCGGCATCGATAGTCCGAGTGGAGTCTCCAAACACCAAACTGCCAACATTGGTCACGGAGCGGGGCCACCGGCCACCGAACCGTTCGCACTGGTCGTAGAGCAGAATCACCAAACATTGAACTAAAAGCACTGGTCGCCAGAGCAGAATCTCAAGCCACCAAATTGTCAGTACTAGTTGACGAAGCATTGTTTCCGACCACTGGACTGGTGACCTAACAACCAAATGAGGCAAAGGGAGCCATTGTGTGTTTTTGAAAAACGTTCTACTAAATTTTCAGATGTAAAACATTTTACAATTTTCTATAAAGGATTTTATGGTATAACAAAAAATATTTTACAAGTTTGATTATATTTTACCTACAAACATACATCTAAAAATGAAAAAATATTTTATTTCAAAACAAATAGAGCATAAAAGTCAATGACAAACATATAAGGCCAAATCCACTTCCCCTTAACCTATTCTACTACAGCAATACTACTAAAATTCTGAAATACCGAATTTCACAAATGGTAAAATGGAGAATTATAAATGATGAGTAAAGTGTAATTACTTAACATGTTAGGAAATTAAATGTGTCCCTAGATTTATTTGTTCCATTGTGACAAACTACCAAGAGAACCACAATTACCAAACAAACAAAGACTTGAAAATTTTCACATTTTTTTGACAACTTACCATAGTGGTAACTTATGATTATTGCGATATCATTTTCATATGATCTTTTGAATTAATATTACTATAATTTTGTTTTTGAATTAATATTATTATATTTTTGTATTACGTTATTCATTTTTATTGGCATTAATTATAAAATCTCATATTAACTATATTTCTAAAATACCAAATAATTAATCACTAACTCCACATTTTATATACATCAATCACAATATATTACAAAAAAAAATTACAAATGAATTTGGATTTTCATAACAAATTGAAGACTTTTTTTTTTTAAAAAAATATTTTCAATCTATAATGTCCATTCCTAATTGAAGACTTTTTAGTTTTTATATCAAAACTCTACATAAAAACCAGGAATAGAAAAACATAAATGAATGTAGTCTCTTTCACAGCACATCAATAGTCTCTTTCACAACGCATTAATGTCGCATGATTGTAGAACCCATATATGATAAGAAAAAGGAAACCCATAACAAAATAATAAAAAGACACTAAAGGGTGGAAAAATTCCACACAATCATCAAAAGGAAGAACAAATTAAAATACGGATAGATTCCCAAACTTTGGATAGGAATTTCAAGAAAAACTCAGGCGTGCTATCCAAAAGGCAACATGCTGTTATATTTACTGCACAACATTACCTGTAAAGTTTACCCTCGGTTTAAAAAAAACAAAGGAAAAGAAAAGGGACGTCCATCTATACCATAACCTTCAATTTTATTTTTTCCTTTTCCCCCCTTTAACCAGATTCCATCGAAGGTACAGCAATGCTCAATCACAATCACTACCTCTTAAAAAAATACAAAGTGAAAAAAAAATTCAAAAATCCATTCCTCAAACGTACCTACTTGATGATATTAAAGTGTGCGAAAAAGAAAGAATAAATAAAAAAGCAGAAAAGCTAAAGAGTGAAACAAAAAATAATCAGAATGAACCTCAATTTTTTAACCCCTTTTTTTCCTAGAGAGAGATAATTCCAAATGAAAAAAGCCTAAACAGCCGCTGAGATGATTTACAATGCAATTACAGTCACATTAGACCCGAGTCCCCACCATACAACCTTACATCACCCACCACATAATTTAAATTTAAAAAAATTAAAAAAAAAAAAAAAGCTAGAGAGAGAAATTAAAAAAAAAAAAAAGATAAAGCTAAAGCTAAAAAAAACATCAATTAGCAGAGACTAAACTAATATTAAAAAAAAAAAAAAAAAATTCTCTCTCCCTCTCTTCAGTCTTTAGTCAGCTCTGAGCCGAGCTGAACTCAACACCCAACTGGCGCGACAGCCGGCTTGACCTTAGGAGGCCTTCCTCTCCCTCTCGGCGAGCCGCCAGTCGGAGCCACAGCAGGAGCCGAAGAAGCCGCGGTCTTGGCCTTCTTAGGAGGACGGCCACGTGGCCTTCCGGAGCCGGACGACGCCGCTTTCTTCGTAGGCGAAGCCACCGGAGCAAAAGGGTCTCTGGGCTTAGGCGGACGGCCTCTGGGCCTAGGCGGAGACGCCACGGCACCGGGAGACATCGGGGCCTTGGGCTTGGGTGGACGGCCGCGACCGCGCTTCGGCGGCGCGTTGGGGTCCGGCTTCATGTAGTTGTTCTTGACGAGAACGAGCTGGCCGCTCTGCTTCATCTTGTTGAGGTGGTGCGACAGTAGAGTCGAGTGAGTCGCTGGGATGTTCGGGTAGGCCGTCTCTATGTGCTTCGAAATAGCCGATTTGTTCGCCTCGTTCAGCGCCTCCACAGCTGACATAATCATCTGAGAAAAAAACAACAACAGTTAAGAACACCAATTTCACCATCAATTATAGATTTTTTAGTTATAGTTAATACCTCAGGATAAAGCGGTAGAGTTGAAGGTGGAAGAGATTGAGATTGAAGCGGTGGAGGAGGATTAGGGGTTTCTTCAGTGGCCATGAGAGTAAGAAACTGTGAGCGAGAGAAAGAAATGCAAGTCAAGAGTGAGTGAGTGAGTGAGAGAGAGAGAGAGAGTGAGAGAGAACTGTAGTTGGAGAGGTAGGCAGAGTGGGTAAAGGGGGGGTTGGATTTAAAATGAGGTTTGTTAGGGATTTGGATCGAGGGAAAAGGGATGAGACACTTGCTCTGGGAGCCTAGGTTGAAATCATCTAACGGCTAGGGGTTGTGTTTTTGGGTTAAGATCGGACGGTTCTTGTTCGCATCACGCGGATCGATGACGTGGCTGAAAAACGCTATTGTGGAGTTACCAAATTGCCCCTCTTTTTTGTTTTTTGAATTCATCTCTTGTTAAGAGCGTTTCGAATAACTCTCCGGGGTGACGATTGCGTGAGCTGTAGCACAAAAAAGTTTAACACGTTTCAGGGTTTGATTGGTTGGAAGATTAAAAGTGTGGAAGAAGCGGGAAAACATTTTGGGTTGGGCCAATAGGATTTTGACACGGTGGTAGTTGGCGTGGAGTTGAGCTTGTTTGATTTTGATTACAGATTCGAAGACTCAGATCCAGCATCCAAGTGCGGAAAGTGGGACCCGGGTTGGGGGTGTTGTGGTCCACGGTGGAGGAGAGACAGAGTTACGGTTGTGTGCGTCGGAGGTGTACGTGTTACCATGGCAGACAGCGTTGAGAAGGATCAACAATGTTGGCTCATGACTGGTTGGTTGGCCACTCTTTTTTGCTGACATGTGTCTTGTCCGTAGACATGCACACACACAGACACACTTACAGTTTACACCAGCACAGTCTCTCCTCTGCTCCGTACAAACATTTAAATCAGAGGGATAGATGTTTTTATGGATATGGATATTTTTTGGTTAAAGAGAGTTTTAATTGATGTTGTCTGTTCTTGAATTTTGATAATAGATTTTTATCATTAGACTAAGATATTAGATCTTATAAGTAGAAGTTGAATCTCAAATCTTTTATTCAATCTTTAAAGATTTTACTAATTTTTTTTTTGAGATAACTAGAATTCTTTTTTTTAATTCGTAATTCTTATAAAATATTTTTAAAATAAATTATAAGTGATAAATTATCATTGGTAAATATTAAACAAAACCAACTGTTAGTTCTAATTTGAACTGATTATTGAAATTTTTTTTTTATTCATAAGTTACAGATCTAATAATTTATTATATTTAAAATTATTGTAAAAATATTCTGAAAGTAATATTTCACTTTCTGATTTACACGCATCCGCAATTGCGATAAAAAAGAATCACGTAGTCGCACTCTAACTTGCTTTGATATCTGCACAGTACTGTCTCATTAACGAGTGGTTTTCGTAATTAAGCTAACTTTTCTTTTTTAGCCAAAACCGTAGAAAATTTTATTGGTATTCGGGCTTTGGAGGATTGCGTGTGTCTGTTTGAACATTTATTTTAGCTTTCAAAAACAAAACCCAATGTTGAACGTTTAACAATGTTTCAAAAAGTTATTATCACTAATAGAATATAATAAGTGTCAAGAGTTTTTGTAGCAATCTGTTGGTGTTTTTTAGTATCTTTCCACAAAAACGTTTAAAATTCAAATATCTCTTTTTTTGTTGTGATTATTCAATGTAAAAGATAAAAATATATGTCGCAAGTCAATTAATGATGTGAAATTTTCGTGTCAACAAATTTAAATATAAATACAATGCGGCCACCTCATTTTTTTTTTTAAATGCTTGTATTTTGTGCTGCTCCACACAACCAAAATAGCTTGGAGGAAAATCCCAAAATTTGCTCAACATGATAGTTTAGGGATTTTTTATTTTTTATTTTTTTTTCAAGAAAATGTAGGATGATAGGGGGCATTTGTTATTGACCTTATGAGGGCATTGTCGAAGACAAATTTGCGTGATGACGCGACACTTGATGGGCTTCGTGATGGTGACAACATTTGAATGGAGAGTACGCAAATTGTGTTGTGGAGAGAATTGCCAAAATTGAGGTAGTATTAATCAATGGGTTGTAAATCAAAGATAGGGTTTTAAGGAGAATAAGAGAAGGACTAGCTCTTTTTATCATATTTGATACTTTTTTTTGTGGTCTTCTTCTTCCATTGCACTTTATGCACATAATTGATTTTTGAGAGGGTGGAGGGGGAGGAGAGGGGATTTTGATATTTTTTTATAGTTGGCAATGCTGGCAAAAAGTCACAAGATAGAACATGTATGCTTTAAGATAGTAACTTTTGAATCCACAAGGAGAATTCTAGAGTCGACTAGAGAAAGAAGAGAAAAACCCTACTAAAAATATGATTTTTTTTCAAAAAAAAAAAATCTAAATGTTCTTGGAAGCTACAAGGTGTATAATTAGGAAAAGAAATCCTAGGGTTGTTAGGAGTCACTTAGGAAACTCTAAGGTGATCCTAGGTCGGTTAGGAGCCTTTAGAACACCCCATTTTTGTGTTAAGCATTAAATTAGGCAAGAAAATAGGAAAACTCACAAAAGAAAATTACAAACCAAATCCTACAAACTCTAGTTTACGTTATAAAATAGATGAGACCTTATTCTAACTTTTAAATTGCTAGGTTTTTTTTTTTTTTTTTGAATAAATATTTTATTGATCACCCCAACAAGGGGAAAGGCAAAAAGGAGAGGGTTTGGGTCCATTCTAGTCCATTGGTGTGATACCAAGGCAGGGAAGCTAGAGATAGGCACTGGCCCAGTCTAATCATACAAAGAAGCTCATTGGGCAAGAAGATGTACAAGAGCATTATCTTCTCTATACACAAAAGAGAAAAGAACAATTTACAAAGGATTTACATAAAGACAAAATGTCTTCAGAAATCTAGTTAATGCTCTAGTATGGGATCACATTAGGGCTTCTTAGCGGATCAATAACATTCCAATCATCGCCTTCAATAACAATATTATTGAATCCTTACAAAACAACTCTTTTAACAACACATAAGGCAGCCTTTGCTTCACCCAACAAAGGGTTACTAGGCTCCAACTGCTTAGTGCAGGCTGATAATAATTTCTCTTTCTCATTTATGGTTATCACAATAATTGTGGTTTTATATTCTCTAATTGTTGCATTGAACCTAACCCAATTCTTTGGAGGGGGCTTCCAACCTTTCTCCTTGGCTGGCTTCTTTGGTAGACTATCCTATGTTTCCTTGTGCTCCATATATGATTTGAAAATCTGCCTAGATAAATCAGTTGGGGAACTTTTAGTGTCATCAACTCTGGTTTTGTTCCTTTCCATCCAAATATGATCACACAAAATAATTGCATAAAGCTGAAATTGGCTAACTACTTCATCTTCTAACCCCAAAATTGCTTTAGGCTTAAGAATGAACTTGACCCAATATTGGATAGAGAGGTTCTCCTTGTTGCTCAAATTTAAAGGCCATAAGGCTAACAACCATAGTTTCTTCACCCAATCACATTGGAGAAATAGGTGCTCTAGAGTTTCAGGGGCATTGTTACAGAGGCAACAATCAAGCAATGGGAGAAGGAATCTATTATTAAAAACCGTTCTAGATGAGATAATTTCCCAAACAAACTTCCAAATGAGGTTCTTGAGGCAAACTTGGATTTTCATCTTTCACAGAGATTTCCAATCATTAGTGTTGAAGATAGAATGGCTAGGGAGATTTGAGCATTCTATTGCGTTGTATGCTGATTTAACATCAAATTTACTTAATGGGGATAAACACCAAAAGACCTAATCTTAGGAAGACTATTGAGCTAAATGAATATTTATGATTCTGTTGATTGTCTTAAGTTCAAATTATTCAGTTAACTTACCCCTATCCCACAGATAAAAAAATTACCATAAATATTAAACTTGAATAAACGGAAACCTAAACAAAGGAATTTGCCTGAAAAGCAGTGTAGGTCATTGTTGTAAAGTAATAAGCCTTGATCTTTAAAATGATTCCCTTCATGTCACCAAATTTTATGCATTTTTATGTTGACTTGTACTAGTATTTTCCTACCTTCCAAACTTCTTACGTATTGACTTTAGACAGTCTCTTTATTCAAGGAAAGTTTATGTCGTCTACTCTACATTAGTTGGTTTGGTTATAGGGTGACAATGATAATGTGGTGGTTCAAGATATAGTAGCAAGAATAGTAAAAGTGATGGTGGTGTTACAGTTTAGTGTAAAGTGGTGATTGGTGGGATGTTGGAGTTGATGAATTTGTGTTTGTTTTTGTTGTTCTTTTCACATACTTTCTTAAACAATTTTTTCCCCTTGTACATTTGCCTTTTTAAGTACATTAAATTTGAAAATGCCTCTTTGAGCCCTCCATTTTTCTCATATGTTCTTTTGTACCTACTTGCATCTAATAAGTCTTTTTTTCTTCTCCATACCCATATGCACACATAAGCACTGACCCCAAGCAGCAATTATCCCAAACCCATTGAATAAAAGCTCCAATCAACCACACCACAATTATTATTCTTAGTAGAAACACATTTAAACTTCAAATAACAAAATCAAACTTGTATCTCACAGAAAAGTTTCTCATTTATATACAAAAACAATTCCAAAATTTCAATTCAAATTATCCCAAAAATTTTAAAATTCCTCACTTTAGTTGGAATTAGTGCCCACATTGAAGCTGGGCTTTGGGGTAAAATTTTCTTTCAATTTCTTGAACAAAACTTAATGGCACAATTAGGGCAGTAAATGAACTACGTATTTGTTCATAAATAACTCGGATTTGGCTTAGTAAAAAACTCATTCATGCTTGTTTGTTTATGTATAAGCCAAGTTTCAACCTTAGTTTTAGACTTGTTTACTAAACATGCTAAGCCTAGGCAAAAAGACTGTCAATGAACAAGCTTGTGAACAATATGGATCGATAAAAAACAAGTCAAGCTTAAACTTGTTTATGGGTTTGGTATAAGCTTGATATGAGCTTGAAAAATAAATCAATTTATTATTAAATCATTAATCAATTTTTAGTGGGGACCTAACCACTTGTCCAAACCAAATGGGTTTGATAATATGTTTAATATGGGCTTAATAATGTATTTGTGTTAGATCTCAAGTTCAAGAGCTTGACATTGAGCTTAAGCACAACTTGACTAATGAATAGAGCCAAGCGAAGCTAAGCCCAAGCTTTTGGACTTTTTGACGAGCTCGAGTTTGAACATTGTTTGTAGGCTCATTTTGAGCTCAACCCAAGCTTGAACATTTTACTTTTGTTGTCAAGGGGAGCTCATATATTCTGTACTTAAAAGTTTGATTCATTTAAAAATTTAGGCACAATATTCTTTCAACAACAAATCAATTTAAATTATATACTCCAAATCAAAAGAAAAACCCTTAATATGTTTTGTTGAGTGAAATTTAGGTTATTTTTTCCAATTTTGTTTTGTTTTATGGAGTAGCACGTATAGTTTTTTTTCCTTGTATTCAAAATTTTCAACACATGATCTACGTTACTAATTGACCAGAGTTACATGAATTTTGTTTGCCATGTCAAGTTTTTTCATCTATCACTTAATGAAAAGGACCTTTTAAGAAGCATTTTAAAAAGTATAGGAACTTGTTTTGAGGAAAAAAAGAAAAAGAGATATAGGAACTTAAATGAAACATTTAAAAGTCTAGCGATTGTTTTGAAAAAAAAGAGTCAAAGTTTGAGGAGCAAACGTATAATTTAACCAAAAGCAAATATAACATCTTTAATCTGTAATATATATATATATATATATATGCACTATAACAAAAAAAACATTTGACTTTTGGTTGATTTTTTAATATTGCGCCATGTAAGATTTAGAGACCTCATAATTTTACATGTCATTATTATTGTAGTATATATTTTTATTTAAATTTAGATTATATTACATATTTAAACATTCCATTAGAATATCGCCACATCATATGTTCTTAAAATGGTATAATAGATAGTTCCACATACAAATTATCATAATAAATGCATATTAATAAAATTAATGAATACCATAATTATCAATTTCATATTATGCAAAAAATAAAAAGAAGTGCGACGCCCACAGTATTTTCACAACACTTTCACAAAAAGTCATAGGTGTTAAGTTATTATTTGTTTTTTTTTTTTTTTTGATGTGTTATTATTTGTTCTAATTTAACCACTAGATTACTTTTTTCTTCACCAATAACAACCCTTAACAACCTACCACTTTGTTGTAAAAATCTTATGGACATAACTTTTCTTAAAATTAAAAGAAGAAATCCACTTTAAAAAATATCATAATTACATATTAATAAATTATCAAAATATAATAATTACAAATTAATAAATATAATAACTATTAAATTTAATATTAGAAAATAAATAAAAGAATATTAATAATTATCATAATTAATTATTTCATATTTAGACAAAAAATAATAATAATAAAAGAGAGAAACTGATTAGTTATAAATTAGGGATGGCATTTGAGCAGGGTGAGGCCATAGGATGGGATTTTCACCCCGTCTCGCACTGTTTTGTTTTACTCCATCCTCGCCTTGTATGTCAAGGAAAACTACCTTGCCCCATTCCAGCCCCTTGGGGCCTCACAGGACTTGCCCGCTCTATAAAACTCTACTTTGTGTTAATCTGTCTCACCTCGCCCCATAAAAAATGTTTCATTAATATGTGTGGGGGCCTGTCAATCAACAGACCCATTAAGGTCAGGATCGTTGGGCCTGTGGCCCATCCGAGGATGCATATCCGTCCAAGGAGGCCATGTCAGGTCACAAGGCAATTGCCGAAGGGGGGTGGTGGTCAATATCACGAAGGTAGAGTTCTGTATTCGTCCGAGGACGCTATATTCCTCGGCAATATGCGTCCGAGGACGATCAGGACGCGGTCTTGTTGCAACCAGACCCCAGAATTATGTCACCACTGAAGATAGGATAACAGACCAAGGGTAAAAGAGAAAAGGCAAACAAATATCTATAACTACAGCTGCCTCCGCATTAATTACCTCTCAACCAACTCTCTGGTCACATTAATGTGGAGGTGATACCTGAACAGTAAGGAGGCAGCCTTACAGCTGCCCATAGGAAGTTCCAGGAGGTGCTAGATGGGATAGAAAGAGATCCTTCGAACCCAACCTACACGTGTGCGGTGAGGATGGAATACAAAGGGTGGTATATAAACTAAAAGAAGAACATGCAAATGAGAGATCAGAACAAAAAGAAAAAAAAGAAAAGAAAAGAAAACCTAAACCAAAGAAGAAGAACGAAAAGAGAAAAAGAATTGTATCGATTACCAAACAAAACGATCGTTGTGCCAGCTTTGGGCTTTCAATATACGTGAGGGTGAGTTTTTTTATTATAAAAAAGTTAACCTAGTTCTTTACACCCACGCTCTACAAATCATTTTGTTTGAGCCTATTTACGTGCGAACCCAGTATCGTTTTGGGCCGTTACAAATCGCGTCCTTACAATATGAATATACAAGAAATTACAATTAAATCTATTACATTAAATCAAACTACTTTTTAGTAAGGAGTAATATTGTTATATATCCAAAGTATTTGACAATACAATATCACAATAAAAGCAAAAAGTATTAATGTTCATGCATTTAAATATTTAGTAGTATAAAGTAAGTTTTTAACACTAGTAAAATAGGGTGGGATGGAGAAGGAGCCAAGCTAAAAAGCCTAAACCCATTCCCACCCTGCCTTGGAGTGCAGGGAAAAAATCTTGCTCCATTTTCACCCCATCACTTTTGCGGGGTAAGAAAAACCCACGAGAGGCAAAGTGGAGTGGTGCAAAATTGTCATCCCTAATTATAATAAATAAATAAATAAAACCCAAAGCAAGCTCTTATTGATCAATGAAGCCCCATACAAAGTAAGTACCAGCAGAAGTTAGGCTCAAGTCGCCCATCGCACAAGTTAGGCTTTAGAGTCAGCCCAACTACTACATTCTCAGACTCCTCCATAAAGCTTGATGGGCCTCTTTTTTAGTCGGATGACTCGGATGTATTTTGGAGCGTTTGGGCTTGAGACGAAAACCCAAGCCTTCGCAATTGGGCCATAGCAAAATCTCCTCCCACTCAAGTCAACGACCAAGATTCGAGCATCAAACTCTCGGCTTACCTCATAACGTAGAGACCATTTTGAGTTTTTTTTTTTTTTTTTTTTTTTTTTTTAATAATTTTTTTATTATTATTCTTCCTGGAGAAACAAGAGACCATATTGAGTAGATTGCACATTTTAGGAACTATATAAGTCTAGAGTCACCAAAAAAAATTCCACAATTACTGAGGTGGCAAATTGCTATTACTAGATTAAAAGAAGAAATTAAGAAGTGTAAATAAGAATCAATAAATACTTGCCAACTCAACTATTGTAAAAAAATGTTTTGCAAATTACTATATCTATAACATTCCTCTTTAAATAATCTCCTCTGAATCGTGTTCACCAATTGATGCATTTGACATTGACAAGTTTTTATTACAAAATTTGTACAACCAATAGAGACTATAATCTACCCCTCACTGGTCACAAGTCACAACTTAAATATGTACGAAGTCTAAATGTTTGAGACACATTTTATGAAGCCTTTCTCTTCTCATATATAAAAGAATTTAAATAATCATTAAAAAAAAAAACAAAACTGCACCGCATTCGTTAACTATTTCCAACTATATATACTTACATATAAACAGATAAGCAATGTATATCTATAATGGACAAAGAATTACAAAATCTCCTCTTAGAATGAAGACTAACTTTGCATGGGACGTTTCCCATGAGGGTCTAATTCCGGGGCAGCTGAAGTGGTTGCAGTTGCAGTTGTGGTTGCAGTTGCAGAGGCAGATGCAGTTGCGGTTGCAGTTGCAGTAGAATAGCTCAAATCAAAAGTACGGGAATCAGATTCACCAGAAGTTCCACCAGTGGATGATAGTCCAGGAGGCCTGCGAGATCTCCTATATCGAGATCCGGGTACTCCAGGTCTGGTTGGCTCTTCCAGATTGCCAGGTTTTTTTGATAGCATTACCACCACACGTCGCATGGTGGGTCGTAGTTGAGGATCACCTTGTGTGCATAGCAGCCCTAGTTGAATGCACATTGCTACTTGCTCGGTGGCTGCTGATGATGCCAATGTGGGATCCATGATTTCCATGTGCCTGCCCTTCCTGTAAAGCTTGTATATCTGTAGAAACAATAAACCACAATACAGCTCAGAAATGAAATTAATAAAAGTAAGCTAAGCCTAGTTTTGATGAAGTGGGAAAAAAAATATATTTTCTGAATAAAAGTTTTGAATTGTAGAATGATGTGAACTGAATTTGCTACAATTCCTGTAGTCCATGTCACATTCACAGAGAACTGAGATTCTTGGTTCGTTAATTTTGACTGAGTTTGCCAAACCTTGCATTACAATAAACCTGATCTATAAGACAAGGAAAGGTTCCGTAATGAGGTTTCTTGATGGTTTTTTTAGTATAAAAAGTCTTCCACAAGTTTCTTTGTTTAAAGAAAACCATGGACAGATTACACATCATAGTGCACGATGTTTACTAAACTGTAATATAAAAAGCACACCAACTTTGACCAAGGCCCACCAGAGGATTAATAAAATTACTTGGTTTATCATAAATCATAACATTATCAAATTAATTAATCGCTTGGATTATTATCTTACCCAGTCAAGTAGATTTTGTGCATCGACATTTAAATTGAACGACGAATTCCTCTGGCCACTAATTAGCTCCAAAACAAGAACCCCAAAACTGAATACGTCAGCCTTCACCGATAGATGACCATGCATGACATACTCTGGAGCCATATACCCACTATTTTCACGAATGAGAAATAAAAGAGTTAGAAAAACATTTATCCAAAGCATTTGATTCATACCAGATAATAAATAAATTAGAGTGCTTCATAACATACTTGGTACCAGCCACACGGGTGTTAACATGTGTTTGATCTTCCGGGAAGAGACGGGCCATGCCAAAATCAGCAATCTTAGGGATCCACTTATCGTCGAGTAATATATTGCTTGCCTTGATGTCTCGGTGGATGATGCAATTATGCGAGTCTTCATGAAGGTAAAGCAAGCCCCGAGCAATGCCAGCAATTATGTCAGACCTCTTCTTCCAATCAAGTTCCACTCTTCTATTTGATTCTGTACTTTGACCCAAAACAATCACTATCAATATGACCATAGAGTACATTGATTTATTATTCAAGCGTTATAGAAAAAAATGTATGACCAACATCTAAATCAATAATTTAAATGTTAATCAACCTAGTGGTTAGAGACATCGGATTTAAAAATTGTTGGTTGTCTTCCACTATAAGCCACCACGATTGTGCTACAGGATTAATCAAGAAAAATGCATAATTCAGGTTTTGGTAGCTTAGAACAGACAAATTCAAAATAAAGGGTCAGTCAAGGTCTGAAGAGCTGTCTCCTTCACCAGGTTTAGGAAATGTGACATAAAGATACTTTAAACATGAAAGAAGGCAAATTTTATTTTCTCACATCCACCTCCCCCCCCCCCCCAACACACACGCACCAAAAAAAATCTAAAAGGTGGAAACAAGAAAAATGAAGATATTGACTAATTTTTAAAAAAGAATTAAAGGATTTTGACAACCACAAATAAAAAGGGGGCATAGGAAAGCTATAACAGAGCTTCAATAACTAACATAACTCCATACATACTACTTGAACCTATTCAAGTTAGCTTGCTCATCCACTCTAATGATTTTTGCTCTATGAAAACAACCATTGTTCCATGATGAAATATCTTTTCCATCAATAAAATCATATACCCCACATTTTACACTTTTGCAACTATTCATAATCTTCACAATATAATTAATTCCTTTATGGCTTGTTTGGATAAAAGTATACGGAAAGAAGGATTTGGATTTCAATCTTTAGTTTAACTGACTTGAATAAAAGTATGAAATGATTCATTTTTTCCTATTGATGAAATTTATGAAGGGGTTTGTGCTTTATTTATATGTGAATTTGAATGATTAGGTGCAAGATATTATTTCAAATCCATAATATCACAAGTGTTTTTTTAACAAAATCTGTCCAAACTATTCAGCCAATACTCTTGTGAAATGCATAAAAAAATTGATGATTTTTTTGCAAACTCAGCAGCTGCGATTCTGACTAATATAGTGCAAACTACAAATAGCAAAGACTAAAACAAAGAAAAAAAAAATTGAGATGTCAATTATGCATAGCTAGCAAAGATACTCAAAATATTTTCATTTTGTTACTGTACTAATACTATAGCAGTTGTATTACTATAAACTTGGAACCTAACTATACAGCAATTTTCTGTGTTTCATTCAATTGCTAAATAGTAAATTCCAATCTGTTAGTAAATGAGAGTAAGAGGGGGTTGGGGGAGGGGGGGAGGAATGTTAAGACAGAAAAGCAGTAGAGAGTAACAGAGAACTTACTAAATAGAAGCTTGTCAAGGCTCTCATGAGCGACATACTCATAAACAAGTAGCTTCTCCACCCCATGGACACAATACCCCAACAAATTCACAACATTTCGATGCTGGACACGTGCCAACAACTTAGCCTCATTCATGAACTCTTTCTTCCCTTGGTTCGAGCTGTGTGAGAGTTTCTTCACTGCAATCTCTCTCCCATCCTCCAACTTCCCCTGAAGACAAAAATGTGACAGAACTTAGAAGAAATTTCAATGCCCTTTTAGGTTACCAAGATACCAATTAAACTGTCTCCCTTAGGGAGTAAAGACTAGCCAACACATTCAAGCTAGGTGAATCATTATCATCTGGAATGCAAACATGTATTCACCGGTGAAGTTGAAGCAAATGCTGGAGCAAATTTAAGAACTTAAGTTGTAGAAACACTTTAGTGAGGTTAGTGACTTCAAATTTATATGCAATAATATATAGATGAACATGTTATTCGTGATTGCATTTTCTCTTCTAAATTGTTAGTATGATCTTTCTGTTACCATTATTAATAAGTAAAAATCTCATTCTTCCATAGCTTTGGTTACAAGAAAAAAAAGAGAAACATAAAGTCGATTAAGTCCTACAAATTATTAATTCGAGTAGCATCATTGTACCAACTCAATATAATGCGAAGAGATTATAGAAAATATGGCATTTTCATCATTTTCAATTCTTTTTACATTTCAAAACGTAAAAAACAATGCTAAAGTCAGAAACTTAAAAAAAAAAAAACCTTGACGGCTGAAGCATTTTCTGAGATATATGAAATTACTTTTGATATATAAATGTTTCCAATAACAAAAACATTAAGAGAAAAAGAAAATTAGTACCAGGCCAAACAACCCCAGCAAGAATAGTAAATCTACTACTTTCTCAGAAACCAAACAAAGTTTTAAACTTTCTGGGAAACCCAATTGAGAGAGGGATCGTAATCTTACCTTGAAAACAGGTCCAAAGCCACCTTCACCGAGCTTGTGAGTTATGTGAAAATCTTTAGTAGCAGCAGCTAAGATCTCAAAGGGAAATAGCTTCTGTTCTTGTTGAGCTATCTTCTCCAAGTCTTCTTCATTGCTTGCCTCTAATCAAACCCCCCCAAAAAAATAAATAAATCATGGTCAGCAACAATCACAAACAATAAGCAAAAAGATACGAAATGGGTTTTGCTTGTTACCTTTGCTTGAACCGAATTTGAAATGCTTAAACATATTTTGAACGAAATTTTTCGACTTGTTCATTGCTTTCTCTGGCTCCCAAAACTAGGCCATGAAAAAAGAAGAAGACTTTTCTTCTTCTTTTAATTTTTTTTTTACTATTTTTCGTTATATATAGAATTTTGTTTTCGCGGTGGAATTGATTTCTGGGATTTCGAGAATTCGTAGGAAACGTTGTCCTAGGTGAAAGAGAGGTGGAAGATAATAATGAAAGTTTTTATATTTTTTTATGATAGCCAATTATTTTTTTTCTCTGAGTTTCTGTGTGTTTTTTTTTTTTTTTTTTGTGTATTTGAATGGGAACAGAGAGATGAGTACGATCTAAAGTCTGAACAAATCAAAGCGAAAATGAGAGCGTGTTTACCTTAGGACCACCCCTTCTTGACTTGTTGGCAGCAGCCAATATTGTATGAATATGAATAAGATTATGAACTTTCTTTTTTTTCTTTACTTGGGTAAATATTAAAGAAAAATTAAATGTCAAATCAAATTGTTAAGCGACCTTTGCCATTTTTCAATAATATGCCAACTAACCCCCAGGCCAATTGCTTTTTCTAATTAAAAAAAATCATTTTTAATCGTCATAAAATTAACTACTAGTTCAATTAGCTTAATTAATAAAGTCAATTATCATAGAGCAAACAAACGAATTAAGACATTAATTGATTTTTGATGTAGATAAGGATTGAATTTTAAATCTCTTTATTCAACCATTAGATATTTTGGTGTAGACGAGAATTAAACCCAGATTTCTTTATTCAATCATAAGAGATTTTGGTGTAGACAAAAATTGAATTTAAATCTTTTTATTTAACTATTATAAACTTTATTAGTTGAACTAATGTAATATATGAAAATACTAGAAAGAAAATGGGTGATATACATTTGTAGATTTATTTAAAGTAAACAAGATTTATGAGAAGAAAAAGAGAAAACAAAGACAACTTGGGGTTTGAGTAAATAATCACTAGTCATTAGTCTAGACAAAAAACCAAAAAAAGTCGTAATCTTTACTGCAGCATACGTGAATGCACTTGGCTCTCAATAAATATTGAGTTATAGAGACTGAAAGAGTGCGCCTGCCCATCTGCCCATCCATAATTATAAATGACCGCCAACTACCAGTACTCAAAATTTCGATCATCATCCAACGTTTTTTATTTTTATTTTTATTTATTTATTTATAATTTTGAGAATTAATTACTCTTCAATGTAAATACACTTTTGGATGTCCATATTTCTATAATATGATGATTAAAATATGAATAAATTGGAAATGTTAGGATGTCACGTTTGGAATTGACAAGGGATATAATAAAATTTTGAGAAATATAAAATTTAAGTTTGACTTATTTTCCATTTAAAAAAAAAGATTGAATTCTGTAAGGATGTGATGTAAAACTAATATTTTACCTCTCCAATCTTAACATGTCACATTATCTTTTTATATATTTAAAAATAAGCACAACTTAGGTGTGGTAGGATATATTAAATTTTAAGTAAAATGTCGATGTGACAATCTCTTATTGGATAGTGTAAAACATGAGTTTTACACCACATCCTTATCGAATTCGGATGAAAAAAAAAAGGTTGCATTATTTTCCACCCCCACTTCAAAATACCTATAAAGAAGAGAAATTTGAAATATCTTAATGGTGTGTTTGGATGATAAAATTTTGGTATTAGGAAATAACTTGTTTGTGAAGTTTAAAAAGGTTAAGGATTTGGATTTGACAAATTCACTAAAAAATTTAAACCTTTAAAATGCTTGGATTTGAAATAACTTCTAAAATTAATCTTTTAATTTAAAATCTAAATTCAAGTTACGCAACTTCTATATTTTAATTGTGTTTGGTACAATGGAAAGAAAAGAAAGAGGAAGAAAAGAAGATAGATAAGGTTATTTGACGTATCAAATAGAAATTGATATGAATATACTCTACACTCTACAGTGGATACTTCACCTAATTAGCTCGGCAAGACAACATCTAATTGGCAAAGCAATGTGACACATCCTCGGCCTGCCTACTTGACTGTATTATTTAACCAACTAGTAATCACGATCTCCACATAAAGCACCAATAATGATGCGAAATAAAATAATATACCAATTGTAGCCAGACTCTTTCAATTTTTATTTATTTTTTTTTATATTAAACTCTTTCAATTGATAACAATAGAGGAACGTTCTCAATCTATTATTGGAGGTTAGCCATAACACCATACAAGCGACTTAAATACGCTGGATGTTAGACATAATAGAATAGACCAAAGGCTAACTTTATGTAATTAAGAAACTCACTTACAAAAGAAGGGATCAGAAAATGAAGCTCAACCTACTCGGCTGAGTGAGTCAAGGTGCATTGAGGACTCAGTGAATGTGAGTTCTTCATGTTCTTCTTTAGGGGTTCAGGTGATTGTCTAGTAGTACTAGTCATGACGTCCTTTATTTTTATTTTTTAATTTTATAAAACCATGGTTTTAAAAATCGGTATGGTCAAATAACCGATTTTGACCTCGGTTCTCAATTTAACTTGGTTTTGACTGGTTTGAGACATTTTACCGGACTAGATTGATACCTAATTCTCAGTTGAACTAGCCGATTTGGTATGATTTTTTAAACAATGTATAAAAGGACATTTTTTATAATGTCTCAAGTTTGTGTTTGAATCCCACCTTCTGATCCTCCCCATTATCTATTTATCTTAAAAATATTCATGTTCTTCTTTAATCTTTAATATGTAACATGATATACTGTGGTTTTCCTTTTTTTTTTTTTTTTTAATTAATAAATTAACACTATTAAAATAATTAATTTTCAACGAAACACTATTACAAAATTACAAATTTTTTTTTAATAAATTGAATATAAAACTGTATTATTAACTTCAAGAATATAACAGAAGGTTCATTACGTATTTCTATTTTAAATTATTTCAATAATTGATTCTAAAAAAATTAAAAAAAAAACTTTCAATAATTGACGTGAACATCATTCCGTTTATTTGTTTATTACTCCAACATACAATGTTTCTAAAACATTACTACTTTTTTCTAAATAAATTATATTTTAATTTATTTTCAGTCAATAAACGTAGAAGTAATTAAAAAAAAAAACTGCACCACCAAAGACGGATAAGCTCAAACTTTAGAGGTGAGAATTAAAGCAAGATCATCTGCGGCAGCACGGTACACTGACTTTTGGATCTGTGTACTAATGGTCCAATGCCTTTATCAGATTAGAAATTTGGGCAGTGTATTTAATTTTTTATTTGGTTTACTTGGAAAAAAGTCGGACATGTTATCTGCTACTAATAACCTTTGAAATCACCCAAGAAGTCAGAACTCTTTCGCCTGCGTGTTCTGATTGTTTTGCCAAAAGTTACAACATATGCGTGAAAGGTGGGGGGGAAAATCGATATCAGTGTGAATGCATTTTGGAAACCTCCTTTTCTTAATGAACAAACAAGCTCGAGTTAAGAAAGTTGCTCTTCTTCCTTTATTATTTTATAATTTTATATTGAGAAATATTAATGGATGCTGAATTTAGGAAATATTTTTAAAGATTTTTTTTTTTGGAAAAAAAGCAATTTATATATATTTTCCATAAATATTATTTAATTTTTTTTAAAAAAGTCAATTATTAAATGTTTTAAGAACACTAATTATTTAATACTAACCTCATTATACGTGCTTCGCACGTAAGATAAGGCTTTTTATTTTTTAGGCGAAAATGCACTTTTGGTCCCTACATTTTGGGCCTTGTTACAATTTGGTCCCTAAATTGATTTAGGTCCTAGGTCAGTCCCTGATTTTCAAAAATCATTTTTAAAATAGTCCCTGCCGTCAACTCAGTGACAGAAAATGCTGAGGTGGCAAACGGAGTGCATAGGTGGCAGTTAATTGCTAACATGACAAATAAAATAATATTAAAAAAATTTATTTTGCTTTTAAAAATGACAAGTCAGCATTTTAATTAATAAAAAAATAAAAATAATTAAACTGAAAAAATTCAAAATCAAAAACAAAAAAAAAACAAAAAAACCTTTTTTCAATTTTAAATATTGAGAAAACAATTTATAGTTTCAATTTTTCTTGAACTTTCTTAACAAACAAACATTAAGTTAACACCTCTTCTCATTCTAGGCTAACGTGTTTGTGTTTGTATCTATTTCATTTTCTTCTTTCTTTTAAGATAAACTAAAAAAATCAAAATCAAAATAAAAATAACTTAATAAATAAATATGGTGAGTGTATTGTGTCTGTATCTTTCTTCTTCTTTTTTTTTTTTTTTTTTTTTTTTTTCAGATCCTCTCTTTCTCTGTCTCTTGGTGCGTATATTTGTTTGTATCTTTCTTTGTTCAAGCTTTCAATCCCTCTCTCTCTCTAAACCTGACTCTCTAGTCTTTGGGTTTTTCTAGTTTTCCGTGGGGTGGTCGGTAATGGAGGTGGAGATCGGTAATCCATGGGTCTTGGATTATGGGTTTTTCTGGAGATCGATGGTCTGGGTTTTTCTGGGTTTGGTCGGGGTGGAGATTGGTGGTCGGGGTGGAGATGGTTTTTCTGGGTTTGGTCGGGGTGGGGATCGGTGGTCGGGGTGGAGATCGGGGCTGCGTTTTTCTGGGTTTGGTCGGGGTGGAGATCGAGGCTGGGTTTTTCTGGGTTTGGTCAGGGTGGAGATCGATGGTCGGGGTGGAGATTGCGGCTGGGTTTTTCTGGGTTTGGTCGTGGTGGAGATCGGAGCTGGGTTTTTCTGGGTTTGGTCGGGGTGGAGATCGGAGCTGGGTTTTTCTGGGTTTGGTCGAGGTGGAGATCGGTGTTCGGGGTGGAGATCGGGGCTGGGTTTTTCTGGGTTTGGTCAGGGTGGAGATCGGTGGTTGGGGTGGAGATCGGGGCTGGGTTTTTCTGGGTTTGATCGGGGTGGAGATCGGTGTCGTTTTTGTACTGTTTAGTGGACCGTGACTCGGACTGGGCTTCGACTAGGTGGATTCGGTGCTGTTGATGGTGAGTTGATGGTGGATTTGGGTTTGTTAACGGCATATTTGGTGTTGTTGATGGTGGATTTGGTGTTGTTGATCGGCGGGGTGTTGTTTGATGAAGTTCTGGGTTGGAGGTTTGATGATTTTTCTGGGTTGGTTTTCTCATGTTGGTTTTGGTTTGGGTTTGATGAATTTTTCATGTTCTGGAGGTTTCGGTGGAGGATAGGGATTTTGTATGAAATTTTGCATTGTTCTGGGTTTGATTGTGGTCTTGTTTTGGGTTTGATTGATCTTGGATTCTGAAGAACAAGTTATTGTGTTCTTAGCTAAAAAATAATGAAAGCAATAATAATAATAATAATAATAATAATAAAATCAAATTTAAAAGTTTTTTTTTTAAAATTTAATTTGAATTAAATTGAAATTGAAAAATATAAATTATTTTTATTTTTTAATTAAACTGACGTGGCTTTTTTTAATTTAAAAAATGCTAACATGGCATTTAAAAAATTTTAAATATATTTTATTATTATTATTTTATTAGCCACGTCAGCAAACAGTACATTCCGTTTGCCACCTCAGCATTTTATGTCACTGGGTTGACGGCAGGGACTATTTTAAAAACGATTTTTGAAAATCAGGGACTGACCTAGGACCTAAATCAATTTAGGGACCAAATTGTAACAAGGCCCAAAATGTAGGGACCAAAAGTGCATTTTCGCCTATTTTTTATTTTTTGGATTTACACATTTTACTCATGATTGTTTTATTTTATTTTTTATTTTAAAAAGAAGTTGTATTAATATTTGATTATTAATGTGAGAGAGAAATGTGAAAATGAGAAGAAAAAAAAAAGGCGAAAACACCATTTTGATCCTCACATTTTGGAGTTACAATCAATTTGGTCCCTACATTTTGATAGCAATCAATTTGATCTTTGTTATTTTCAACTTACAATCAATTTGGTCCTTATCGTTAACTCATTAACGGATAATGCTTATGTGGCTAACGGTGTGCAGTGTTAGCATATCTAATGGTAATGTGTCAAAATTTTAATGCCACATCAGCACTTACATAGCAAAAAACAGCCGCATCAATTTCAAAAATAGTTTTTTTATTTTTTATTTTTATATACCAATTTTATTATTTTCTTTTAATTTTCTTAAAATTTCTTGGTAACCAAACAGATTTTCACATCTTTTTCAATTTTGTTTTTTACTTTCTTGCAATTCTTTTTGGTTGCCTAATATTTTCACCACTTAACCCAGATCCACCTGGCCACCACATCCCAAATCACCACCACCACCTCAACAGTTTAGCACCACCACTAATCCAGATCCACCATCACCAAACCCAAATTACCACCACCCCAACAGTCCATCCCCACCACCAAATCCAAATCCACCACCACCACCACAATCTAGCACCACCACTAGACCCTAAAATAAAATTTCAATTGCAACTAATACATATTTTGAACCATCAAACAACCCAAACCCTCACACAGTGGCGGCGCCACATAGAGGTCAGGGTGGTCCTAGGACCACCCTAACCTGAAAAAAAAAATTTATATATAATAATTAAAAAAAATTTATTTATCTACCCTTAAAAAAAAATTAGGAACACCCTTAAAAAAATTAGGAACACCCTCAAAATTTTTTTATGCCAATAAAATTAAAGAGAGATGCTATGTCCACAACATTTTTACAATATTTTCATAACAAATCACAGGTGGTTAGTTGTTATTAGTTCAAATTTGAACCTAACACTAAGATTACTTTTTTATGACAACAATAACAACCAGTAACAACCTACCACTTAGGATTTGTTGTAAAAATGTTGTGAAAATGCCGTGGACATATCATTTCTCAAAATTAAATTTTGGTGGATTATTTGTTACATTTCGGCCAGTACCAGTTTTTAGAAGAAAAAAAGAAAAATCCCTAAACGGACAAACTCGTCAGCACATCATGTCATTACTTGCGTCGAATGCCTAAAAAACAAATCCAGCCATCGCAAAGGTCGCCCCTTCTTCTTCTTCTTCCTTTTCTTCTTCTTCTTCTTATTGTACTATTTTTGGTTGTTGTTTTTTATTATTTAATTACATATTTATGTTTTAATATTATAAAACAGTAATTGTTATGTAATAACTAAATGATCTAAGTGTCAAAAAAGAAAAACTAAATGATTTGTTTTATTTGAGGTTTACTTATTTGGATCAATAATTTTATGTTGTATAAGAAAATATAAATATATATTATTTTTAATTTTTTTTAGAAACCCTGAAACACCCTGAAATGGTACGTCGAAATAGATTAGTACCGAAATATTCTGTTCCACTAAACAAACCGAAACAGTGTCCAAAACAGTATTCATAACATTGCTTTCAAGCAAAAAGAAAAAGCTAAAAAAAAAAAAAAAATTGAACTAAAATCTAAAAAAGAAAAAATTGTAATAGAGAATCTGAAGAAAAAAAAATTGTAACAGAGCAAGCCCACCCAGGAACACCCTGAAAAATATTCCTGGAGCCGCCACTGCCCTCACACCATCACAAATCAAAGGAGAGACCAAGTCGGTAGTTCAAGAAAAGTAGAGAGAGGGAGAGAGCAAGGAGACCACCTCGATGGTGGCTCGTGGTGGTGAACGGCGAGGGAGAACTGCGACTAGCTGTGGTGGGTTTGTCGCCGTCAATGGTGCCGCTGTTGATGAATGAGAGCGACTGACCAATTTGGACCTTCTTTGCTTGGGCTTCATTGACGACGGTGTGAGCATGTAGTATTGTGATGGAAGACAAAAGAAAATGCATTGATTTGAATATGTGGTGTGAGAGTTTGAATGTGTGTTGATACTTGATTTTTTTTATGCTTGAATATGAATGGCTGATGATATTCCTTTAGTAATGAATGGCTACAGTTTTAGCAATTCCACACAAGGAATTTTTTTTTACATTTTTATTTTGTTTATTTATTTTTTTAGTTAAAATATTGACATGGTATGATTTAATATTAATTAACATTTTTTTATTGCTATTTAAGTAGCCACATCAGCAGTAAGAATGCCAATGATGTACACCATTAGCCACGTAGGCATTTTTTGTTAATGAGTTAACGGTAGGGACCAAATTGATTGTAAACTAAAAATAACAGGGACCAAATTGACTGCTATCAAAATGTAGGGATCAAATTGATTGTAACCCCAAAATGTAAGGACCAAAATAGTGTTTTCGTCAAAAAAAAAAACAGTCTAATGATAAAAAAAAATGGTAGTATAAATATAAAGTAAGAAATTTAAACTCTAAAATTTTTAATTATAAACATTAGAAGTTAGTTAAATTATAAGATTCTTAGCAATAATGAAGGCAATACTTCCATAATTCCATGTATTAATGACTCACGTCCCATTCGCACGCAAATTTGATTGTTTTCATTGACTTGAGACTTTGGGATGTTCTCCAAGATTGAAGAATCAACTTCGTCACCTAAAAAAAACAACAAAACAAAAACTTAAACTTCGCCACCTAACAATTGCCCTCGATCCCAAGGCAAGCTGAGCACCCATTGTGAGGTGATAGTTACAAACCTGTCATCCACTGTATTGTGATAGTAAATCACAATTTTTGCATTATTTTGAAAATTTAGTGTCAGTTTAGGAAATACTTATTTTGTTAAAATTAAAATTTTTTTTTGTTGAAAATAGAGTAGATAAAGATAAAAATTAACTGAAATCGTATAGTGAGACTTATAAATAGTATCAAAAAGTGCAATAAGGCCTATAAATAATAACAAAAATAAGCTAAATAGTAAAATAAACTGACTTTTTAAATTTAATCCAAACACACACTAATACATACAAGGAAAGAGCCATTGGTGTGCAATTAATGTTTTACACTTGATGGTGACAATACATGTGGGTGAGACCTATTTAGTCAAGCAAAATTATAAGATTATTTTCATAATCCGGAAACAAAGAAAAGATCTCATAATTTTCCACAACTCTAACTCAACTTCTTGTGTTATGAGTTATCGAAACCAAACATTTGAAATGAATGTTGGCTCCACGAGAAGTGAGTTCTGACTCTAACCAAACATGGCCTCATTATCTTAAAAACACACCAGTGAAGTTCGTAGAATAATTTGAGAAATATAAATATATGAACCGGGGTGAATTTGGATTCGAACCTATTAATACGCATGAATACACAAAAGATTGACCCAAAATGTTTGGGCCTGGTCTGTTTTGGGACTTGGAGGGATGGGCTTCAACAATGGATTAACTCGAGCGTAGTGTACAGGTTAGCCATGTGAAGGCTCCTAGTAGCGAGGAAAGACAACATGATGGCTAAAAATTAGGGAGCATTTTAGAGCCTAGAATAAATTGGGCTCCATAGTCCATACATCAATTGAGGTAAGAGAACTTAAAGGTTGTATGCTTTCAAAAAATTTGTTGAGTTTATCCTAAAAGCAAAGCCTTTTCATAAGCATTAGAGGGGTTTTGGTTGACACTACATGGATGTCACTCTGATAAACGTGATTCATTGCAGATGTTCATAATTCACATTATTTGTACAATCAACTATGTAGTTAATTTAGAACAAAGTTTTCAAACATCAACATAATCGACAATTTACCTATGCTAAGTTGCTAACTAATACAAGCTCCACTTTCCAAAGATAATTTTGGCTGTCTTTCTATTGTAATAGCATTAAATCAAATTCTTCTATATGAATAATAATGTTTCCGAAATAAAGAATTAATAATAATAATGATATTGAGATTCAAGTGATAATCCAGCAATAATGACATTTTTAATGGTGCTTCATGTCTGTGGCTCAAATCCCACCTCTCCTATTATTTACCTAACAAAAAAATATTAGTGTAAAAAGACAGAAATTGTTAGTGATTATAAATAAAGGCACTATTAATTTCATTGTAAAATACTTTCCAATGTAATTTTTTTTTTTTTTGTTTTGCCAAAGGCCTTTTTGCTGAATTGACACCTCCCCATGCACAAAGTGCTTGAGGATTTAGGGGGGAAAGTGTTCGAATTGGGTTAGCAGCATATTGTAATTATTTCTCAAAAAAATGTAAAATTTTTTTTGAGGAAAATGTTTTCTTTTCTGGTGTTTTGGTTGTATTCCTTAAGATATTAAAAAAAAAAAAAAAAAACATATGAGCACAAATCCAACTAGATCTACCCATAAAACTATTTTGTTGGCACAAATCTAGGTCCACACACAAGACGATTGGATTAGTGCAAACCTAACCAAATCTACCCACAAAACCATCAAATTGCTACTGATTTGAACCAATCATGAACCCCGCAACCCCATTGCACTGATTTCGAACAAATGCCAGCTCACCTCCCAACTCGCCACCAACAACCATTGCTTGCCTCATGCCATCGCATCGACAACCTTGTGCCCCAATATTGACATCCTCTTAGAGAGAGAGAGAGAGAGAGGTGTGCATGGGTCGGGTTGGGTCAGGTTGAGGGGATTTTTTGACCCAACTCACCATGGTGGGTCAAAAAAAAATTCAACCCAACCCAACCCAACCCACATGGGTTGGGTTGGGTTGGGTCGGGTTGAACCCATGGGTTAGACAATTTTTTTTATTACTATTATTATTAAATTGAGCAAAAAAAAATATCACACTTGCCACCTGAGTTGATAAAGAAAATATATATCAATATATAAACTAATATTCCAACTTAGTTGTAAACAAAATATGTTTAAGTATCCAATTGAGTTGATAAACAAAATATAAATGAACTAGTATCCTAATTCACTTATAAACAAAATATGCATGAGTTCCTAACTCAATTATAAAAAAAAAAATATCTAAATTTTTTTTAATTTTTTATTATTAATTATATAATATATTTAAATATATATTAAAAGAACTAATAGGATTTTATATTATATATGATAGTAGGAACCAAGGAAGTGCTCTACAGTTGGTTTTTTTTTTTAAATTTATTAAATATATAATATATTTTAAACATATATTAAAATATGGGTGGGTCGGGTCGGGTTTGGTGGGTATGTAATTTTATGACCCAAACCCAACCCGACCCGCTATAAAAAAAATTTTTGTAACCCAACCCACCAAGCCCTAAAAACTGACCCAACCCGGCGGGTTGGATTGGGTTGGGTCGGGTCGGGTCGGGTCGGGTCGGGTTTGGCGGGTTTTCTGCACACCCCTAGAGAGAGAGAGATTGAGGTAGGGGGGGAGTTGATATTACATTTTACAACTTATACACACAAGTTTTCCAATTAACAAAAAATGTTTTGAGGTTCAACTAAGGTTTTACAATGAAACAAATATTGAAAATTGCTGAAAATGTTTTTCGAAAAACATTTAAGAACAAAATAAATGGAGTTTAAGTTGGATTGCATCATAAGTTACATCATTATAGCATTAAAAAAAATCTTGAATATCAACAAATAAGTTTTTACATATTTTTAGGCCTCGAAGTTAAACCAAGTGCGCTGTAGCCGTCTAAACTCTAAACTCTAAAGCATAGATACTAAAAAGCCTATAGAACAACTCTCCCTATCCCATTATATATCTATTTAAAAAAAAAAAAAAAAAAAAAAAAAAAAAAAAAAAAAAAAACAAACAAACAAACAAGCCCTACAAGAATCCACTAATTCATCCTAAGACATCCAAAAATTTATGAAAGAAAGCTTTGGTACAAGAACATGGGGACAATTGATCACAGCTCTTAAAAAAAAGCACATCTTTGAGTCACAAATCTATTTTATTCGAAAGATCAAAATGAAAGGTGCTGAACCTTAACTTAATCATCATTAACCTTTCAAAGAACGCCGAAAGTCAGTGATATTAATAATTAGATTACAGCTACCCTCTTCTACCAAAAGGGGAGGAAGAATATTCTTCATTGAAATAAAGGCTGCCTCCTCATGTCGTTTACATTAAGTTAGGTATTAGTCACATGGGCTAATCAAAGCCATATTAGTACTTTCCTACCTTGTAGGTTTGTAACAACAAGAACTTAGGTATAAAAATTTATTTATGTTATCCTCGCACTACGACAAGCCGCCTAATTTTCACTCTCTCTAGAGGAAGTAAATATGGTGTTGAAAGTAAAACCTATTTATATGCTTCTTTTTTCATTTTTTTTGGGATATAAGATGGCAATATTTAAGCTTTTAGTTTGGGGCAAATCCAAACACTAATTGTCGTTTTACATTACTTGGATGTACACTAGTTTGCATAATATCCACATTTTCTAAAAATGTCCACACTTTAGTGCTCTCATATAATTGCTTGTATAATAGAAAAAATGATCATACTTTAGCCAACCAAGTTTAAAATTCACTCATATCAGCCTATGTAAAGTTGTGTAAATATACATACTTGTTACAATAACTGTGTAAAATTACACTGATACTATTCATTTTCTAATTAGTTTTTTATTCTTTCTTTACTTATCCATGAAAGAAGAGAATGAACGGTGGTTATTGTGTGTGAAGAAAGGGAAATAACTAAAAAAAAAGAAAAATTGATATTTTAATAAAATATAGTGTAAAATAGATAATCTGATTTAAGTTGTTTTGAAAAGTGAGTATGTAAAATAGATAAAAAAATTTACACAGCCTATGCTAAGAGTGATAATTTTTTTATTTTTTAAATAATAATTGTAGGGATAAGGGTCCAAGATCATATATTGGGTTTTGGACTTTGTCCGAGGATATTGATAGGTCCGAGGAGGGATAAACAGCTATTAGGAGTTCTCAGTTAAAGTCTCATAAGTAGGAAACGAGTGGAGGACGATTCAAGGAGGAACTCTTCCTCGGATATGATGAATGCAGCTCAGATATGTATTCTGACAATTAAAGTGACCCTTCAAGAAGCTCCCATGATGGGAATGTGCCTTACGGGCATACTAGAAAGAAGGAAACCCAAAAATATCTAAGGGAAAGCTGCTACCACCGCATCAAATGCACTGTAGCTACTTTTCTGGCCGCATTTATGTAGAGAAGACCTCCAAACAGTGCTGCCTTGGCTACCACAACTCACAGAAAGCTAGAGAGGGTGTCTGATGGGACGGGTACTCAAGTAGGAGTTCAGATGATCAACGAGTGTAAGACCAAGATGACCCAAAGGGGGTTATATAATGTGAGAGATCCTCCATGAGAAGAGATCGGAGAAATAGAGAAAAACACTGTAGTAATCTAAATTATCTTTGTATCCATCTGTGATTAATCTATACAAAGGGGGACCTCCTCAGACTGAAAGTATATTAAGATCAACTCTCCTATTTGTGTTTGACTGTCTTTCAAATTAAACCTATCCATTGTTCAATTCATTAGGGTCTAGTTCTTCGACCCACTCTTTACAAATTTATTGTATTGGGCTCATTGAGCTAATATCCCATACATTTTGGGTTTGGACCGTAAATCGAGACCCTACAACAATAATTATTATTATTTTAAATTTTTATGGGAGGTAGTGTGTATTAGGAAGGGTGCAGTAATTATTGCTCAAATCCAAAAGTGGCATGTGCCTACAAATTTATATGTAAAAAGGTACATATTTTTCATGTTTTTCCCCAATCTTTTCTACATTTATTACACATATCAGCACTTTTAAAATTGTCTTTATGTACCTAATTAGGACTAGGTTCTGCTAATTCACATCCTTAACAGAGTTTACTCTTGTGGTTGCAATAATTACACAAAGTTGGCATCTTCATGCGATTGTATTATGTGTACTCTTGTCTGGTTTTTTTTTTTAATATTTTTTTTTAGAGTTTCAATTTATGGCATTCACTCCTGATAATAGCTTTTATCATCAGACTAAGATACCAATCGGTTTTTGGTATAGACAGGGATTGAACCCTAGAATAGATATCTTATTCAACCATCAGAGAGTTTACCAATTGAGCTAACTAGAACTCACTACTTTTGTCTGGTTAATTAATTATTTATTGGCAAAAGAGCTACAAATTAACTTCAATGTTTCTAATGGACCGTGGCTGTAATATGAATACTACAAGACCAGCTTAGTTCAAGTATTGTGGACAGTGGAGGATTGCTAAAGGCAGTTTTTTTTTTTTTTTGGTTCTTTGATAATTTGAATCTTAGACGTGTTCGTTACTAGAAAGTGTCAATTGAGTTACAAGACAATAGATAGTGTGCATGCTGATCCGCTATAAATTTTATGCAACACTCAAGATCCAAGACATGCAGCCTCACTTCCACAAAAAAATAGTAACTCAAATCACTCCGCAGTCCTAGACTCCTAGTGAGACCAATCACCTTTTGTTTTTAATATCTGTCTTAATTTTACCTTACTTTTTGTTGGTTTCTACCAACCAGGAATTGTTTATGCTTAAAGCAAAATCAATTGTGAAAGCAATCTTTGCTTCGTGTATTTCTCATTATATTGTCTTATGGTCTGTCTTCTGTTGTACATCCATCTTACTCATACACCTAAAAACAAACGATACATACAAGTCCAAAGCAATATGAACAAACACTCACTTTATATACTTACAAATGAATACATGTAGTATACAAGTAACTCAGCTTTGCCCTTCGATAATAAACAAACCTCATATGATGAAATGATGCAAAGATGAGAAAAAAAGAAAGGGTTTTTTACCCCTTCTTTTCCTTCCCCAAAAAATTTTAAAAAAAAAAAAAAAAAAAAAGGACAAAAAGAGTGGCCTAAATCTCTGAGTGTCTAAATAAACTAATGCTATGTACCTGGCACTGGAATCTTTGTTGGATCTCTCCAGCTTTGCAAGCCAGGCCTTTCCTCACAACATACAAAGAAAATGACAGGGTGGTTCAATATCACTAGACTACACACTTGTATGCTCATCATCTACCTTTCCCTCAAAAGCTAGTGATGGGCACAACCCACAAAAATTTGGGCTTACTTGGACACAAAAATCACAAAAGTGAAAAGCAAAGAAAAAAAAAGGCAGACTTCAGTTTTGTAGTCCACCAATATGACCAAGTAGCCTCCCTCTCCATAAAGAGACTTCCACTGAATTTTGATGAAAATGCAGAGGTGCATTGATGCATTGATGCCATGCTATATTGAACACAGCAAGGATGGTGCCTTCTTGTCCTAATTTGCAGTTGTCATTCAACTCCAATAGAGAAATCTGCATGGTGCCAAGTGCACAAAATTAATCAACAAATGACATTCCAATTCAATTCTAGGAGAGAATGAGTAAATGGAACAGAATAATACCTGTAATTTTGCTGTTGGGTATAGACATTTAAGCTTAAAGTGAATATATAGCACCATCCCCCATCTTCTTGACACGAACTTCGACACTCCTGAGATCACGAAGATGTTGTAAAATCTCTTGGAGAAGATCTAAACCCTTGTCTCCTTTCCTCAAGGAGCTTATACAATGCTTTAGAAACTCCCTATCTGCCTCGAGTACTTCTAACCTCTCATACACATGATCTACCTCCTCTTCAATGGCAAGCTTCTTCTCCATTTCAAATTTGGCGTCCAAGGATGTCAGGAATGCAACATGATCAAACCCTTGTTCATGTCCATTCACCAAACCATCTTCACAGTCTTCACCAATTGCATCAAAAAGGGGAAGAAGTCTCTTTGCCTTTGACCCTTTGAATCTTAACTCCTGATGATGCTTTCCATTCATTTCCTTGGAATGACCATTTTGATCAACACCATTTACCTCAGTGTCAGAATCTGAATTCTTATGGTATCCATTTCCATTCTCATGGAAGGAATAGCCAACCGGTTTGACATCCTCAAAATGTTGTACCTCGTCATCACACAATGTAAAAAGCTTCTCTTCCAACTCCTTGAGCTGCTCTAGAATTGATAGCCTCTCTTCTTCAAAGTTTGCCAATGATTCCTCCAAGTATACAACTGCATCAGGAGGAGTGTTTTGGCTGCTACTTTCTTGATTGCCATAGAAGCTATCTTCTTCCTTTACATCATGATTCAGATCAATAGATATTCCATCACTATCCTCAGTGTTACTACAAGAAGCAGTGCTTCTTGTGCTACTCTCTCTCCTTCTTGACATCATTATTCTCTCTTTGGCCTCATAATCCTGGACCTTCTTACGATATATTTCCAGCTCCTTTTCTAACTCATGATTCTCTTTTTCCCTCTTCACCATAAGCTCATTCAATAGCTGCAAAGCTTCTTGGTCATACTCTGATTGCTCTTCCATCATTCTCTGATACTGCAAAGCTTCCATTTGCATTGCTGCCTTCTCTTCCTGAAGCCTATTTATCATTGCCATTGTCTGATTGGCTGCCACTGCAGAAGCACTTCTCTCTTCTTCTAATTCTGCATATAGAGCATTCAAAGCCTTCCTTTCCGCTCTAAATGCTGATATTAACTTCTCCGTGGTCAGCTCACCACCTTCTATCTCGCTAATGATACTTCCATCCAAGGACTCTTCTGTTCCTGATTCTCTCCTCTCAAGTAGTAACAATTTCTTGTGCAAGTGATGTAAACTATCCACAGAAGTTGGTGTATCAGGAACTTTTTCTTCCTCAATTTCATTTAGCTCCAGACCGAAGGATATATGACTATTTATTTCTTGCTTACTTGTTTCTATCGACATGGTTTTAAATTCTAAAAATTCTTCCTCAGCTTGCTTAGAACCTAACATAAGAATACAATATTAACATATGCCAAAGGGTTTCCAATTTCTAAAGTTGGTTAAATAAAAACCTAAAGCTTACCATTATCATCATCAACATGCAAAATGACAGAGCTTGTGGAAGGATCTTCCTGTTTATGTTCATAAGAAGGAAGAGCCTCTAGGGTTTGAGCCTCATCAAGTGGCTCCTGATCAGGAATCTCTGTCCCTATCGAAATTTCCACATCCAATTCATTGCTTTGCATTTGAATTGCTTCTTCTGATGCTGCATGTAATGGAAAAACATTAGACCCATGTATATACACTCAAAATAGAGAATAAAATATAATTTAAATGAAATTAAACAAAATCTAATACCTTGATGAGCATCTGAATCCATTTCTCTTGCTTGATCCTCATCCTCATCATCATCATTAGATGATGTTTGAGTGGCTTGAGTTATAGAAACCTGTTCAAATTCTTCCTTCACTAAATCTTCAACTTCTTTATGCAAAATAGAGGTGTTCTCAGTCTCAAACAGAACCATGGATTCAAGCACTGAAACCTTAGGTTCCTCCTCACTCTCAAGGGCTGAAAGTAATGCCACCATCTCTTCTGAACTGTGCCAATTCTCTACAACCGGTTGTGCTTGTGCCTCAATGTGCATATCAAAATCCAAAATAACATCTTGATTCTCACAATATCCTTGATCTTCCAGCTTATATATAGGTTGACCTTGGTCTTCCGTGGTAGCAGAGCCGCTCAATTCAACTGGAATCAACCTACAATCTTCTTGATCAATGTAAAACTCAAGATGCTGAGGCTGAATTTCATGGAAGGTGTCTTTACTCAAATTGACGTGAACCACGGTCTGATCACAAGACTGATCATCCATGGATAAATTCATATTACTCTCTTCCTTAACGGGTTCTAGCTCTTTTTCTATAACCATGTTCAATTTATCGTCTTCATCAACGACCAGTTCCTTGCAGCCGAAGTCACATACAGAACTGTTCTCCTCTGCCTCCACTTCTCTTCTTGCGGATTCACCATCCATGACAATATCAGAAACTATCTGAATTCCCCTGTTTTCTCCAATACTCTGTTCATCTTCACATAGATTAGTAACAAAATCTGATTTGCTTTGATCAGATTGATCACCTTCATCAGTTTGAGCAACAACATCAGCCTCTGCAATTAAATTCTGTTTCTGGGTGTCATCAAAATCCTCCCAAGAAGGCTTAATAAGAATACAAGGAGGGTAGAACTTGTTGTCCAAGTTCACACTCACACTGCAGCAAGAACACTTCAAATTCCCTTCCCCATTTTCACTGAAATTTTCATCACCACTCTGAATCACACCAATCTTGTTCATCCATGGAAAGAAAGCATACCTCTTTGAGAATTCCGGACTATCAGCTGGTTGCAATGAGGACGAGCAATCCTCGCACATATCTTGCAATTCAGCTAGTTTCTGGTGATTCAAGCAGTATCCCAGTTTGGAAATCTCAGACGCATGAGCTTCACAAACAAGATCTCTATAGGAATTCTTGTTCTTTCCAGGCTCTAGGATATGATCAATCCTAGAACACCATAAGCAGGGCCTTTTAAGACCAAAGTAATCTGCAAATTTAATGATCAGATAAGAAAACAGAGAATTTAGGAGGAGGAGAATGATCAGAATCCATTCTAGGATGGCATAGATGAGAATAAGAGTGATTTTGTTGGTGTTTCTATGCAACATGGTGGCAAACTTGTTTGCAGCCATTGATGCTGCTATGTTCTTCGGATATACAGAGATGTAACTCAAGGCAATATTAAAAGAGAAAGTTTGTAGGCTAGTTTAGTGTTGATGCTGAGAGAGACAGAGAGAGAGATTGAACAACATCAAAAGAGAAAGATGGAACAAGATTTGGAACTGTCTAAGAGAGAGAGAGAGAGAGAGAGGGAGAGAGAACAAATGTAGATGAGGAAGTGGTTTTATTTCGAATGAGAAGACTGTTTAATGGAATGACAACCAAAGGAGAAAGAAGACTAAAGAGGCTGAGCAAATAGACAAAATGTGTGTTTGAGTCTAATGTAATTAAAGAATGTTTATATTGAGGCATCATCAATATTACTTTTGACAAAATAAATTAACATTTAATATTCAACAACTTGTAGATTACATTAGATTGCTGTGGACATAATAGTGGATTCTGATTTTCTGTTAGAAAATGGAGCATTCTTTTTTGAAAATTTGAGAGCTTGATTAAACTTTAAAGCAAGTATCTGAGTACTGAAATATTCAAATCAATAGGTAGGACTTAAAGAGACCATGGAATCACCTACACATACTGGTGCAAATTGTTTTCAACAATGGTATGTGAATGTCATTAAAGAAGATACAAAATGTGGATACCATATATAGAATACATATTTCTTACAAGTTACAAGAGTAGGTCATGTGTAGGTGTAGCTAGGGTCTTCTTCTAGTTGCCGTCCTAACTTATTATGTAATCTACCATATACATATACTCTCTGCATCAGTCAATGTCAACCAAAATTTATAAACATAGTTTATAATAAAACTTTGGTGAAAGTGGATCTGTATGGATTATGGCTATTGTTTTTTTTTCCTCCAATTTTTTTGGCTGAATAAATACTATTTTGATAATAGGGTTTACTTCTAATTTTTTGGGGGTTGACAATAAATCTGACTAGGGGGATAGATTTAATTTCTGATCAAACAGACAAACACACACACTCTCTCTCTCTCTCTTGGCTACTGTTGCCAGCTCCATCCTAATTTTCTTTTTAGGCAAACAAAATGGGTGGTCCACCAACCAAAAAAATGAGTTGGAGGGGACCACTCTCAAAGTAACTTGTAGGCCCCGTCTAGGATGCAGATGCTTGAGTTCATCATGCAAGTCTATTTCTCATTAAGCTTTTTATTTTTATTTTTAATTTTTAATATGAAAATTATTTATTTCAGATTTCACTTGATTGAATGAAAACTATTCTTAATGGCTTAAAGGGTACTTTAATTTGTGGGCGTTCTCTCATTATTAAATCATTTCATTTTGTTCATATAGGAGCCTATGGTATGAATTATGAAGTAGTTGCCCCAATGGGGCAATCCATAGAGACCTATACCAGACATTAAAAATATATTAGTTTATGTTAAAATATATTAAAAAAATGATAAGAATGAGAAAGGGGAAACAAGATATTAATATGATTCAATCTGATGGCTTGCAATTCTATATCTACAATGGAAAGCTTTAAACAATTACATCTTTATTAGGGGCGTCCAAGATCAACCGAACTCGACAAAACTAGCCAAACAATAGTCAACTGACTTGGACTCCAATCGATTCGATGGACATGGCGGGTGAGCGAGGTTGAAACTCGAAGAACCTGACCAGTCCGATATTCCACCATTTCCTTTGAGTTTTCCAGCACCAATCATTAATTTAGTCAAAATACGGTAAGATCTAACTCTCTCTCTATTGATATAAGGAGATTTCGACCAAATCTAATGAAATCTCGACTGAATTTGGCCAAATTTGACAAAATCTTAGCTAGATCTGATTCAATCTATTCCCTTGCCACAAACCCCGCCTTCAACCGACACCCAATGAGGCCCGATCTAATGTTCCTTCATAGTCGACGATGAGTCTTGATCTCCCCAACCCAAAGTGGTTGGGTCGAGTCCAGATTGGACACAAACCCTACCTGTGGTATAACGCGGAACTTTAAAACCACATTGATACATGGTATTATTTTTTTTTTTTGAGAATTGATAAATGGTATTATAAAAGCACACTAACCTATAATATTTTCAAAAATTTGGGTCTACATATTTATGGAAATATTTTTATATATTCTAAAAATTAGTAATATTTTAATATATTTTAACAATTTATGCGTCGGGTTGAATTCTGTTTCAAAGAAAAAGAAAATGAAAGCATAATATCAGAGTTGTCCTGGAGCAGTGATAAAAGAATGCTAAATGTTGATCTGAAGTAAAATTCAACTCTCACTGGTAATTTTACGAAAAGAGGTTTTGTGCCCATCCTTGCACCACAGAGGAATTAAAAATTGATTCAACAGATGCTTATATATATGAATATGCACCAGTTTGTAATTCATAGAAACCGTGGACTATTTACAATTGAAGGAAATTCTTTCAATTCATCAAAATTATATATATACATATACAAACCTTTCTAATCAGCATAGAAACTAAGTAACCAAATTCTGGAATGTTATATCGTCATCGTTGAAAATTCATTGAGATTATTTCATTTCATGTGGTCATTTTTTTTTTTTTTTGGGACAGAAATAGGATGGCTTGAGAAACTGTAATGCCTAGCTAGTCTGGCTGCTTGGGTATAATTGGCCCAATTGGGTGGAAATTAGGCCAGGGCTGCACCGCCAAGCGCCGACCCATTGCCCCTTTCTCTTTTTGTTTTTCAAATTTCATAATTATTATATTTTGATCTTCTCTACCCACTGCTTTATCAAATCAAGTCTCAACCCTATGTACTAACCATTATATTTTTATTTAAAGCAAAAATAAATAATAATTAAACCCATTATATTGCTAGGAAGTATAGAGGGGTGTCGTACTTGTGGCATACTAGTGTAATACTTGTCGTGTCATGTTATAATTTTTCAAAAATTGCTTGTATCATTGTGTTGTACTCATACCTGTATTTGTGCTTCCAATACTATATGTTTATTTACATCAAATCATATTTTATTTCTCCCGATCCTTTTTAGAGGAATCTTACTTTTATGCTTGCTTTTGCTTTTGTCAATTTTACAACATGAATTCTATATGTTTCATATTTGTCCCACCAGTTCCTAACTCTGATTCCATTCTAAGTTAATTTCATTAAAAAAAAAAAGATTCCATTCTAATTTAAATTTATTTTATATCAAAAATATAAATTAATTTAACTGGAAAGAAAAAAAAGAAAAAAAAACTGACTTTGCTCTCTCTTCTTCTCTTCTACTTTTGCTGATAATAGATAAATTTAGAGCTACTAGCCTACAAGTAGACAGCACAGAGAAATCCATTAAAAAAAAAAAATTAATGGACCTTTTATTGTAATTTTGTAATTAACCAAAGTATACTTTTTTAAAATATAGGGAACCTTTTAAGGATGAGATAAAAGTTGTTGAGGGTTAAAACCAAGAATTTGAAACAAGACTATCTTTATTGGAGGACAAATTAAAAAGCTTAACCTTCTTTCGAAAGTTTATTTAGAATTTATGTCGTGTTTTCCTTTTACTTTATTTCTCTTTAAGCTTTTAATTCTTTGACCTAAAGTATAACCTTGTTCCCACAAAAGGCAAATTTAAAATTGAAATGAAAAGGGTCCGAAGGCCATGAACATTACTAATTTCTCTCTTGCTTTAATTTTGCGATACAAATTTCTCAAAAAAAAAAAATAAATAAATAAAAATTTGCGATACAAAATGCAATAAAGGGGTGCAAATCAATGTCCAAAAGAACCAATAAATGAGCCATTGTATTGGGATTTTGTCATTTTGAGCTCTTATATAGAGAGTACTAAAAAGTTATATTCACTAAGAGTTTTGTAGTTTAACTTGTTAGCACATCTTTGAGTTTTTAATAAAGATAACAAACATAGTTCAAATCCTCATTCCCTAATTATCGAATTATTAAAAAAAAAATATTTTTGATACATCTTAAAATTGTTTATATATATATATATATATATATATTGTTCCACTCTCTGAATGGTCGTGTAGAGGTTTTTCCACATAGCTCCTATTCCTAATTTCTTGCTTGAGAATTTCAAATTTGACGCCTAAGAACACACTATAAATTGACTTTTATTAAAAGAAAAAGAAAAGAAAAGAAAAAACGATATATATTATTGGTGGTACCCTTACTCAATTGGAGAGGGGACCCATGGGCATCATCTACACAGTTAGCGTGATTACAAAGACATCATCCAAGAAAAAACTAATTATAAATCATAAAGTATTTTGCTTAATCGTGTACAATAATCATACAATGGACCTTATTTTCATTTTCAATGATAACCCTTAAACCTTGATTTTAAGCATCCATATGATTTTAAGGGGCCATGGTTCATTTATGTCAATGCCAAAAAAAATGGCTTTTTATTTTAATTTTTTTTTTTTTTTTCTTTCAAACTTTCAGTTTCGTGTTCAAATTGTGGCTTAAGGCCCTTGTGAAAGGGTCATAATTTGATGGCTATGCCCATTGAAAATTTAAAAGATATCATATAGGAGTATATTTTCTTTTTCAAAATAGTTTTAAGGCTAAAGCATCGAATCAGATTCTATTTAACATTGGATAAGCTCGATAGTTAGAGTGTCCACATCTACAGAAACTAACCATCCTGACCCCAAATAAAGGGGAAAAAAAGAGAGAGTATCCAAATCTACAAGACCTTGTCCAACATTGCTTATCGAACTCCAAGAAAACAAATTTGGATATATAGCAATTTTTAATTAGATGAGTGATAAGCTTTCATCCAGTGCACCAGTAGTGTATTAAACGAGATATGATCCTGACACTTGTCACTTGGTCATTTTTAAACACGTGTCGTGTTCGTGTCCTGTGTTAGGCGAACCAAACCCCTTTGCAGACAGCCAATATTTATAGGTGCTTGGAGTGTAGGTGGACATGAACTTTAGCAAGCATGATGGTGAAAAATGCAGGCGAGGATGGAGAGGTACGGGAGGATAGACTTTTGGTATGGTCCCACAAAGATGGCCGCAATTTGACCATGTGCAGTGATTTGTTAATCGTAACACGGGTGGTAAAACATCATATATGTCTCTCAAACGGTGACACCAGTTCTTTCCTTCGTACCATTATATATGTTACTCACCTTTCCAAATGCCTAACATGCACTTCACTTCAATTATGAGTATTATGCATTGCACTTCTATTGAAATATTTAAATATATACTTGTTTTTCCCTGAATATATATACACACACACTGTGTTTCTAGGAACTACTATTGTTAGATGTTTTTAAAGACGTCTTATGATTTTTATTCTTATTTTTTATCTATTTAGTTTTCCTTTGTCGGGTTCATGGTAATTGTAATGGATGAAAAACAAAATTTGATAGTTGATTTGGTAAATATGGGTAGGAAATTGGAGCTATAGCTGAAGTTCGATATCACTAGTTCCAGCACATGACAAAACATGGTACGACACTGAACAACAATGAGCACTCCAATTAAAACTTGGGTTAGTAAGGAAAAGAGGGATTTCATGGAGGGCAAGTTCTGGGTGTTGAATGTGTACCTCTTGGTGAATGGGAGGGGGGTATTTATATTTTATACCTTCGTTGGCACATGCTAGACTGGAAAATCATCATGATATTTATATGTTACTTTTAACTAGATGTGACACGCCCATGCCTGTTTTGCTGGTCTGGGCGCTCTTCCCAATTGGTTGGAAATCCTGTTAAGGGACATGTCATATCACAATAAATACTGAGTGAAAGGCTCATGTGAATGTTGATGGAGTAATTAATGTGATTCTGATTGATGTAGCCTTCAATGCAACTTTTGGGACAACAGAGTCCAATCATAGTATGGTAGGTATACCACTATTATGATTGACAGGTCTTCAAGTACCGACCATACTAAATTAAGTTACCAGAATGCTCTTGCTCATTTATTACCCACCCATAGTGCAATTGAGAGATTTCTTAGCTTAGAATAATCCCATTAAGTTGAAACTGAATACATATAATAGTTCTTAACTACGTTTGTGTTTCCTCTAAAAAAAAAAAAAAAAAACACGTTTGTGTTTGTATTTACTGTCAATTTGTCATATATTTTGTTCACAATCAATCTCAAGCCCATGAAAAGGAGAGGGTAATTACATTAGGTTTAAGTACAACATAAAATTTTAATCATTTTATTATGAATGAATCCAATACACTTAGTTAACTCTAACTAATCTCTTGAGAAGAATTTATTACTGACCCTAAAAAGAAAAAATTATTGTCGAGCATAAAAACAACATTATCCTTGACCATTTGGGTTGTTGGGTAGTGGGTTTTAGCACTTTTGGCCATATGTCTAGCCTTATGGCTGAGCTCTTTGCAGGACACAAAAGTCATCTCGTCGCCTTTGAATAAGGTATCTCGAACATTGGTCATGTACTTCGAAACAAAATGGATTTATTTGTTACTCACTACGAACATGATTCCCCCTGTTTTATTTATCTTCCTTTATGTGGATTACAAGCATTTATTATCTAGAGTGAGACACAAACCACGGATCGTTATGTATTCAAAGAAGCTATAACGGGTGTATGCATCCGTTAATATTGAAGAGTGTAGACCTTTGGTAAAGGATCACATTTACCATGAGTACACTAGTTCCTTTCTTTTTTGACATCATGCCTCACTTGTGTCTCATACTTAACTACTATCCTCAATAAACAAAGCTTCCATTTTGATTAAGAAAAAATATACTTTTGTTAGATGAGCTCTTCAAGTATGGTTTGTTTGTTATTGTTTTTTGTTTTTGTGTTTTTTTCACATTTAACAATGTATTCTTTCATACAAGTAAACGGTGAATATCAGATATAAAAGTATGGATATTGTATGAAACAATGATTCCCCATTTTTAACAAAGACTAGTAATACATTTCTTTCACTATCTAGGCACCCTTCTACTCTTCAAGTATTTGCAGTTTGCACGGGTCATAAGAATTTTTTTAAAATAATATTATTATTATTTAAGATAAAGAGAAGAAAAGGAATTTTTTTCTTATTTATAAAAAATAAAAATAAAAAACAAAAAAAGAAGAAGAAGAAGAAGAAGAAGAAAGATATGAAAAGCCTACACTTGTACGCATGCTAATAGGCTAGTTCGATTGAGATCTCTAATATAATGAACACATCATGGTCATCTATATGTAAATTTCTTGATATCAAATGTTTGCTTTATTTATTATTATTTTTCTAAATGTTCCTTCATTTGAAATGTTTACATCAAACATAATCCATTTCCATTAGGCCAAAATAGTATATATTCATTTCTTTTCTTTTCTTTTTTGAAGTGAATAGTATATATTCATTTCCCAAAGCCGGTTGCGCTTTAAATAATTGTAATGAAATCGGAATCTAATACTTAAAAAGTTAAAATAAAGCTACCCAGACGGCGATTTCGAATTTGTCTATTTGTTTGTTTTTTGGTTATTATTTTTTTTTCAGTCACTCTTGAGATTACATGTAGTTGACGCAATATTCAGGAATAAAAGTATAAAACTTGTTAAAAAAAAAAGAATCAAATATCTAATTTAAGCTTCTGGTCAATACCGACAGAGAGATACGTAGATCACACAAGCATAAAGTAATAGTACAAGGGAGAAAAAAAAAAGGATAAATCATAAAAACTAATTTGGAGAGAGAGAGATTGGGAAGAGCCCTTTCAAAACGTGTTGGAGGACTTGAAAAAAAAATCCATTGCAATGTGCGTAAGCATGTGTTTGCCGAGAAATTATTTTGCGTTTTGCGTTTTTAGCTGGGTCTCACGGCACTGTTCACGACCCAGCTAAACTTGTGAAAAATGCGCATAAGCAGTAAATTTGGGTCCCATGGCATTATTCATAGATTAAAAATTATTTTGCTACAATGTTTTCAGCAATAAGTTTTCAGTTTTCAGCAAAATAGCAATATCCAAATAGACCCTAAGTCAAGTGTTTAAGAAAACGACTAAAGATATTACAAATTTTACTACAAATATGTTATAAATTAATGTGACATTGAATGTGATTAGTGTTACCTCAAGAAGATAACATAAATAAGTGTTCAAATATTTTTTGTGATTAGTAACACATCAATTTGTAAAATCTATATAATTCTCAAAAAATGTAAAACCTGTATAGTAAAATCGTAGTTTTATGTGAAAGTTTGAGAAGTGATAGAAGTCTAGGTAATAGTTAATTCCTTCTATTCAATGAAATTTCATATTTCTGGTAAAAAAGAAAAAAGTCAAGTAGTCTTTTAAATCGTAAATGTTTACAATCAAATAGCATATAATGAATTTTTGTTGTTGATGAAATATATTAGGTTCTACAAATAGCACTTTCAGAGAAGACCCACATTTTTAGTATTTATAATATAAATCAATGTTTAGTTGTAATAAACAGAGCGAGAGTGAGAGTTCCCATCAAAAAAAAAAAAAAAAAAACTGTATTATAACAGTTAGAAATAGTTAAAAACAATCTTCTTACGGTTACAAATGTTTAAATGCCAAGTGGTGCAACTCTTTGGCCATAAATTCTGTAGAAGTCACTAAATGCATAATTTGCCCGAAATTCGCTCGAGCCAACTTATTAGAATATCAGTACTATAAATACGTACTTCCTCCTCTCACATTAATGGTGGGTCCCACTAATTAAATTTATGGTGGGACCTACCATTCATGTGAGAGAAGGAAGTACGCATTTATGGTACTCTGGGAGTACACAATAATTTCCCTCCAGATAGAGAGGTTCACTTGAAACTTGCCTAAAATCTCGCTTGAGTCAACTCATCAAAATTTCAAACAAAGAGTTTCACCTGAAACTCTTCTAGCTAACATATTGCTTGAGCCAACTCATTGTCATCAAGCTCAATTGATTGAGCCAACGGACAATAATTTTTTCACTTGTTTACTATTGTTTTTTTTTCTCTCTCTATCTCTTCTAAAGAGAAAATAACACGCTTCCACTTCCAAAGTAAGATTAAATAACATTCTTCCACTACCATAGTCAAATCAAGCTTGTATTACAACATACTTTGATATACAAAATATCTAATAGAAAATTAAGCACAAAAAGAAAATAGATTTATAACCCTTTTTATATCATTGCATTTTCTCATAAGCTAAACATCAAACATATTTGGTAGTTTGTGCGTACAGGGCCTAGACCTTTTTTGTTGTATATGTAAACATCACAATGACACATTAACATTGCCAAGAATTTTGTAGTTCAATTGGCATCTCCTTATATTTTCAACGGAGATGTTTTGGATTTAAATTCTCTCCCCCAAGGCCCCAACTATTGAATTTAAAAAAAGAAAAAAAGAAAAAAAAAAAAAGAAAGACAAATCAACATTGGGTTAGTGTATGAATAAAATTGGATCATTTACATTATTTAAGACACTATTGTTACTTTTGAAATTTTAATGACGAAATTGAAAAGTTAGACAGATTTTTATGTCTAATATGATCGTTACCAATTAAATGAGATATATTAAATTTATTAAAGATTTTTTTTTTCTTTTCTCTCTTAATTTTTTTTCCTTGGTTCCGCATGTATTCAACTTCAAACTTCGAAGGCGGCTTTGACCAAGTAGTGGATTTCAATTTCTCTGGTTAATAAATTGTGAAAACAAGAACAATTCAAAGTATTTGTAGATTTCAAAATCAAACTTCTTTATTCTTCGTCCTTTGACAACACAAGGTACCTTGAAACTTAGGATTCTAAGATTAACAATACAATGTAGAAAATAATAATTAATGAAAAAACAGCTGTGATAACTAATGGGATACCATGACTTGGAAGTTCTAGTAATTAAAGAAATGGGGAAAAGAGAGAAAAAGAAGAATCAAGAAAGAGAACAAAACAACTAAAATTGGGGAGGAATGTGGGATTGTAATGATGATGATTTGAGAGCTCTCCAAGAGGTGGGACAGTCACAGTGAGTCCCCTTATTCCTTTCTCTTTTTTGCCTCCCCTTTCATGCTCTTCCATGCATCTCCCATGGCTTTTACTTTGCCTTCCACCCTCTCCCCTCTTGCCTTTTAAAATCTCTCTCTCTCTCTCTCTCTCTCTCTCTCTCTCTCTCTCTCTCTCTCTCTCTCTCTCTCTCTCTCTCTCTCTCTCTCATGAATAATGTTACAAACAAAATATTTTTCACAAACAATTGAATTAACATCACTAACGCTACTTTATTATCTACCATTCACAAGTTGACATCTACAATTTGTGAAGTATTTTGTAAAAATTGGAGTATAGAGTATGTAACGGCTCTTTCACTCGGTGCCATCAAATCAATAAGACCAATACTAAGGACTCATTAAGCATTATTTTATAAAAAAATTCAATTGTTTGAAAATTTTCCTATTTTAATACCATAATTACATTATTTGAATGAGGTTTTACAGTAAAAATCGCATTTTTTTGGGCCCTAAACCTATGCAGTGAGACAAATACACACGCACTCACATTCAAATTTTACTTTTTGGCAAGGACACATTATAAAGGGTAGTGTTAATTGCCCTTGGTCTTATTGCTTTGTAGTTCGTACTAGTACTACTGCTACAACTTGTACCATCTTCTGGATAGCAATAGGTGGGTTTGAGTTTTCATGTCCAAAGACTCCAAAATGTGCAAATGTCCTATGGTCATTGCTCACCGAGCACATAAAAAAAAAAAAATTGTTGTAAGCTTAAAGATAAAGTTAAGCAAAAACACGTGTTTATGTGAAGTCCAACCCTAAACCCTTCACATGAAGCACACACACTGCACAAGAATGATGCTTGGCATGATAATCACTCTAATGACAAGTTGGTGGTTATGTGAGTTAATGAACTTTCCCTTTTATATTAGTGATTAATTGAAAGATTAATAGTGGAATTCTATGTTGTGGCTTTGGGGCCTCCTTGGTCCTTGAATTTAGGTGGTATAAGAACTATTGGTTGTACTAAAAGCCATCAAGATGTCTCTCTCGCATGGTTAGAAGTGAAAAAGGTTTCCGCCATATCTCTTCATAACTAGAAGTGTCCTTTATTCCTTTTCCGTATTATTAAAATTTTGAAAAATTTATAGAAATGCATGCTGTTTGAACAAAAGCGTAAAACTTGTTTTTTTAACGGGGCAATGATTCTCTCACATTCATTAGTTTACATTGTTCGTACATATTACTCATTTCACATTTTAAATGTGGATATCAATAAAAAATATGTGTATCGCACATGTAATTATGAATGTTGTGTATACGGAGGGTAAATTAACAAGTGCAAAACAATATTTTCTGTTTTTAGTACCATAGTCTATGTACTTTATTGAAATATGAATGTAATAGTTCATCAATCACAATCACACATGTCATCAAAATGTGGCAAATTGTATGGTCTTAGAAGAATTAATTTTGAAAGAGAGTCTGTGAACCCAACTTTTGTGCCACAATTCTTATCACGACACTAGTATGTGCAACTGTGAGTGGTGGAGAAAAAATTATGGGTCTATGTGAGTAATGGTTCACCAATCATAATTGTACATATCATTAAGTTGTGGTCAAAATTATGAGAAATGATATTGTCATAAAAGAATTTACTCTTGGATTTAACATGACATGAATGTTGTAACCAAAGAGAAACCAAAGCAACAATAAGTTTTGTTCAAGTATGTTTCCTCATTTCAAGGTGAAGAATAATATTAAAAATTCAACACCAATTGGTTTTGTATATTACATGCTTAAGGAAAAGTGCGTAATGATTTTCGTGTGATCAACATCACTACCAAAGATGAACTTATCACATTGTAAATATAAATATGTTCAAAAGAACATTAGTTACCTAACCAAAACCAAAAAGCCAAAAGCTAGCAGACGATTACAAATTAAAGCTATATGGTCCTTGCTTAATACTAAATTACTAATTATTAAGATTTTGGGGAACAACATTTCACGAGATTCTCTAGTAAGTGCTTTTGTACATTCAAACTAGGCCCTTTTTTTTTTTATTGAAATTCTTTTAGTTCTGCTTTTTTAATTTTAGCAATTGATTGAGCAAGGACCAAGGCAGTTTGTTTATGGGATCCACATCCACTTGTCCCCTGATCATCACAAAAGGTAGATTTTTTCTCTTGATCAATTGGCACGTCTATAGCTTTTTGAAAAGCATTAAATCAAACATTGCATAGATATCTTACACAGGCCACAACATTAGCAAAGAACGAATTTGCTTTATCTTTTGCCATGCTCGTAATAATAAGGCTACATTCTTACCAAAAATGAATCTTAATATTTTGTAGAATTCCTTGCCCAGATGATCCTAATCATTCATTGGAATAACCATTCTGTCTTCTTGGATAGATATGAATGGTTGAGATTATTATAATTAAAATGAATGACCAAAGCAATTCGGATAAACGAATACAGTCCAAAACTGACCAAAGCAATCATCCAAAACTGACATTTTGTGGTGAAACATCGCAAACCGACCAAGCATAAACGAATACAGTCCAACCTTACCTGGTAGTAAGGTCAAAGAAGTAATGCAGTTCATGGATATCTCTATTTTTTACTCCCGTGAAAGGTAGACAATTAATATATTTTCAAAATTACTCCAAAAAATCTCAAATCATATAAACTAATTATTAGATATGTGCTATTCACTCGCTGACTTTTACAACCCAAACATACCTTCATATGCCAAAACCCTCTCTCCTGTGGATCAAACCTCCCTAACCCAGACTGCTTCACTCATTTCCAAATACAAACTCAATTTCAATTTACTAAATTACATTTTTTGGATGTTCAAACGTTGCCTTTACAGCAGGCCTGTGCTTCCAAATGGATTATTAGTTTGTGGGTGAGCAACGGGGTTTGCAGGAAATGCACCAAATGCTGTATCACCGAAAGGATTTGTCGGGGCCATCATATGTTGTTGTGGCTGCTGCTGGAAGGTAGGTTGGTATGGACCGGTAGGTTGGTATGGACCTGTAGGTTGATAAGGACCGAAGGGGTTCGCCTGCTGTTGAGCCATTCCTGGCATCTGAACAGGAGGTGCAACAACACCACTTGATAAAGCAAATGGATCATGAACCTCAAATGGATTTGGGGCTGGTGCTCCATAAACAGGCTGCTGTGCAGCTCTATATGCCCCTTCGTCGTACAAACTATTAAGAGTGAGCGAGTCCAATCCACCAGCCTGACATTCATTGGCAGAAATAAGACAGTTAAAGCCGTTCTGGAAGAGGCACATACATCACCCCATGATTTTGACCACATTCCTAACTTCTTAGGCAAAAAGCATACATTAATGCAAATTATATGTCACAATAAAACTGAAACCAAAACCAATAGAACTTACTGCAAGAAATTTGGGTTTAGACACATAAAATTGAAGCATAATCAACCAGCAATTAAGATTATTTTACCATCAGTTGCTTCGAAGGTAACTTTTTGTTGAAAATGCATTCTCAAACAAGTGAGTCTCATTAAAAGGCCGCTTCTTCAAAATTTAGGAACATTTATAAGAGGACTATCAAGACAGCACATTTGGCAAAATATATAAAGGTGGACTGGATAATGACTAATGAGTCTCTCTATTTAATATATGCGCCAGTGACTCTAACTGAAAAGCGGACACATTTTGGCCAACAATGTCATTATATGCATGGCTATACTCCTATAACTTCTAATAAACCAGTGAAGGAAAACCATTGCTTCAGCACCTTTATATTAAAATGACCAGAAAAAAAAAAGAAAAAAAAAAAAAAGAATATACATGCAGAACAAAGAGGAGGGAATACAATTAGGGCCTACCAGTTGTCTGTCATTAACTGATGAAATGTTGCTACTGGGAGTGGTTACCAGGGCAAGTTCCCATCCAGTAGGATCAAAATCTTTTGCTTGTACACCGTTAGACTCAAATGTTGGGGCAGCACCTGCAATATGAGAGGCAATGCCTGATAGGTAAACAAAAGACCATGCAAAATTGCTTAAGTAGCAGTATTGGAAAGCAAAAAGAAGTGACAAGATGTTACCGGGTTCTGATGGAACTATGGCTAGAGCCAAAGCATTTCTGTCTTCAATTGCAGACGCATTGGCAGCACTATAATCCAATCCCTGAATTCACCAGAAAAGAGGGGGAGGGGCATTAAGAGACAAGAAACTGAATAAAAACTTCGCAAAAACATAAACCTAGTAACTGAAACACAAAACCTAAAGATTTACCAGCAAATCTCCAGTCTCCAGGTTGTTTTGAGGAGGAGGAGGAGGAGGAGGAGGAGTAGGAGTAATCTCGACATTAGATACAGCAGCATTATCTGAAGCTGGTGGCTCCAGTTCATCACTGGATATTTTTGTCTCTTCAGAAGGGCCTTCTTCTGGTCTGTATGTCAATTGAAGCTGTTCATATTGAACACATTGGAGTTAAGTAGCACGTATCTTCTAAAAGCAATGCTCCATCTCAAGGTTTATAATGTCAATAAAACACTAAAAAGATCCATAGGGAACAAAACAGAGAGTGGTACTACATAAAAATTAAATAAATGACAAATTACATAAACTGGACTTGATTTAAGAGCAATGGATACTTATTGTGCTCATTACAAAATACACTCACTCACCAATGGCTCAGTTGGAACATTAACCACTCGGGGTGCCTCTCTTATATACTCTTCCATGGTCGTTAGGAAGGATTGTGGAGGCTGGAAAAGGTAAACATAAGTAGTTAGTTGTTATAAATTGATACGACTGAAATGAATAACCTAAAATTAACTAAAACACTAAACCACAGTAATAGCATCATACCTCTCTAAGAACAGGAAATTGGAAGTTCCTAGCAAGTTCCAATCCTTTGCAAACATCATAAAATTCAGAAAGGCTCCCAGCCTGCAGCAAAACCAAGGTTTGATAAGAGAAACAACATAAAACTGCACTGGTAGATCCTATACCTTCCATGATTAATAAATAGGAAAAATATATACCATAAAGCACAAAAAAGCTATCAAAAAAGAATATTAAACTTGGAATCAATGTAAAATATCACCTGCTGGCCAGCTCGTCTATAGATCTCAAGGGCTTTGACAGCTTCATGTTTCGGCATCTCAAAAAACTGCAATGAGATCAGATTATTTACAGCTAGGTTTTGTCAGTGAGTGAGATGGTTTGGGCCCCTTTGGTCCTTTATACTTGTTTTGCTAATCAATAAAATCTTTTTATTCAGCAAAATATATATATTATATGATCAACAAGTTTACCTTATCAACAAGATTGATGATCCCATCATTAACAGCGCAGTAAATTTTAAAACTCTCTTTCAGTACCTGAAAAGTGTAGATATCAACAAGGTCAAAAACAAATAAGCACTTAATAATATGGTTTTTCCCTTTTTCTTTATCAAGGGAAAGAAATGGCGAGGGGGGCAATGGTAGGCTTTCTAAGATAAGTTTTTGACAAAGTCGCACATGTTCTTTGAGAAAGTAGGGCACGGGACAGGAAATGAAAAAATAGGTATCAAATTTGTTTCCTTAAGTTAATACCAATTTCTCACACATGCTCCTCACTCCCACAAAACATACAATAAACCAGCAGAGATAGAGACAGACAGAAAGGGAGGATGCGTTAAGTATCTTAACATGTAATAAAAAGTTTCAAAAGAACTACTAAATCATTTTTATGAATGTAGAATGAACTACAATTCAAGACCTGGTAAACCATTATTTCTGATCATGCATAATATCATTCAGTGGACTCTTCAAGATGAAATGGCATTCGAATCTTTGTCAATAAGCTCCATGTTTCTATAGTCATTTTGTATAATTTAAAGACACTGTAAAAGGGAATTCATTTAATAGCTGAAAATAATCTAACCCTTCCTTTATATGAAATATTATTAAAAATAAAGGAAATTCTTGTAAATTCAGAAACACAAGTCAAACAAAGAATAACCTACAGCAAAAAGAAGCACCACACATACCAGAGCCAGGGCATATTGTATAACATAATTACCAACAGCTGCTCCTTCTGGCTGTAACAGCAGACAATAACTTAAACAATTATTCCCAAATTATTGATATGATATTGATAATTAAGAAAAATCCAAAACAAAAGTTCACTAAAAAAATGAAAACAGAAGATCAAAAAGTCACAAAAAGTACCCTGCAAACAAAAAGACGATAGAGCAGCTGCTGCAAAGATGGTAATTGCTCCAACAGTTCTTCACTGTCCAAATCCCTGGTTCTGCTGTATCCCTGCTAGTGAAAGAAGAATGAGAAAGACAAGGAGAGAAAAGGGGAATTCATGAATCTTTAGTAATGAAAACTTATCACACCCACGCATTTCATGAAAGTATATCAAGCCTGTTCAATATCAATTATGATATTGACATCCAACAAAAACTTCCATATCAACAACAACAAAAACTTCTTATACAAACTTGAACAAGAACAATTTCAGATATGTCATAAACGGTTGATAGACAACACATTCATCGATTTTGCCAAATACTACTCCCCAGCAACAAGGGACCTACAGTCTACAAAGAATCTTGAGTTCGTTCAATGATACCATCCATGGTCACCTATAGTTTTGAAAATATAAGAGAAAAAGGAAATAAATAATAAAAAGTGACAGCAGAAATGACTTTCTCTGTAAGAATTGTAATTGCTTGTAAATTATGGTTTAAAAGATAACACAAATGCATCTTAAAATTAATTTTTTTACTAAAAAAAAAAAGAAAAAGAAAAGGAAATGAAATATACACTAATTATAGCACTTCTGGTTTGCATCCAAAGGTATAGATTATAGCTATGTCAACTGAACATATAGAAAAATACATATACAAAGAACTGTTTTACAGTGTTGAAACAAGTAATGGTACAATGAGCCAAACTGAGTTGAAGATTAACTGCCCGAGTTTGGATTGATTTGTAGTAAAGGCTCAAGCTCAACCCAAGCCTTAAGATGGCTAGTGAAACTATTCCGGTAATATGAATCACTAAACTTTACTTCTTTCTTTATAATATATGCACCTGTAGCTTAAGCTACACAAACTACTGGCTACAAACCTGAACAAGGCACCCAATGAGAATCCCACTTGTTTTAAGTTCAGATTATTTTATCTGAAAGATTTATAATTAAAAAATTACCAAATATATAACTCCAAAGAGAGAAGAGAAGGCAGGGGAGGCGATAGGATGTTTCCTACTTTTTAAAAAAAATAAGTAATGCAAAATTTCATTAAAGAAAAACACTATTCTCTTAAGACAAAAATAAATAAATAAATAAAATATTACAAGGGCCGAGAAATTAATGGGAGAGAAATAAGTCTTCTAAGAAGTCCATGAAAGAAAAGGTATATAAGTCTTCTAAGAAGTCCATGTTGTGCAAGAAACAATTTTTTTTTTGGTAAGCGTGCAAGAAACAAATTTTCGACAGTGGTAGATGGCCTTTTATTGAAGGTGTCGTCAATTTTGCTTCCAAAATAAAGGAACCATATCATTGAACCTTAAAACAAATTGACACCACACAAGTAAAAAAGAATCAGAGGATTTAAATTCCACAAAATAATTTATAAGACTTAAGAAGTCCATATAAGTACTTTTCCTTTCAAACATTTCAAAGCTTGACACTTTTTCGTCTTTTGGTCCAGTGGCCCCGAGGGAGGGGAGAGGATTGTCAATCCAATAACCTCCCCTTAATGAGGCGGCGTATAGAGCTGGAGATGATGTAGTTTAATCAACTTATACGACAAAAAAGACCAGACCAGAAGTACTACGAGGCTTGTTAGGAAATAAGTCCTATAAATTCCATAGGGATGAGTCCACCAACAAATGGCATTTTCCAAAAAGAAATGAGCATATTATCTTAGAAAATATCATCAAATCCTAATAAGTCAAAGGCCATTCATATAAACTGAGCAATGATCTAGAGGTACTGACTAGAAAAGAAACTAATTAAGGAGTTAAAACCATGCAAACCCAAAATCAGATTTTTAACTTTATTTGCTTACTGTCCCTCACTTACTCTTTCAAGGCAAGGAATGTAATTAGTATTAAAACCTATCCCAGTAAATTCCCCCATCTTAGTAAAAAGGAATACTCATTGATTTTGTAAAATACCTTCTCCGATCCTTGGGAAGGTCTTGGTAGACGTTCGGCTTCAATATCATACTTAAGAATCCTAAAACATTCAAGTCGTTCCTCCAAAAACAGCGCATAAGTACGTACCCAGCCAGAGCAATCCCAAGCTGAAGAAAAAGATAAAAGGAATATTAAAAATTCAGAAGTACTGAAATCTCATTGCATAAAGAACTAAAACAACGATAGTTCAAGCACATCAGTTAGAGCCAGTATTAACTACCAAAAGAGAAGGAATGAAAGAGATATGGGTGTAGAACTAACCAATTGGACTTGAATCATCCTTGAAATTAGAAAGCTGGAGAATGCGTCCTCTCTGTGAAAAATTCAGAAGTTCTTCTCTGAAAGTAGGATCGCCCTCCCTCAATAACCTATGGATGACTATCAGTGTTTTTAATGCCACCTAATAAACAAGAAGAAATGGAAGAAATATAAGAAACTCTATCCATAGGAAAATAATGAGGTAGATACTGAGAAAATTAAGTCACCAAATATAACTTATCGAAAATATAATCTTAGATTTGCAGTGCTGTGTTAAAATATTTGAAATACTCAAAGATTTTAGAGAAAGGACACTAGAAGACACGAAATGCACACCATAGAAAGCCATGAAATAGATATTTTACACCATAAAAGAGTCCAAGATCCATATCAAATGCATGGCCAACAAAGGAAATCCTTTGTATAATAATTATATAGTGGGGCCAAAGAACCATTTGCAACTTCTAATGAATCTATCCTTCATTAAAACATAAATAAGAGAATGATTCCATGACTCACTAAAAAACATATTATGCCATAAACCATAACACCGAAGTTGGACATAAAGGAGGAGAATGCATCCCTATCTCTGGAGGAGTGCCAGGAGAGGTATGAGTTAACATCTGAGGCCAAGAAGCTGGCACACTTTGAGGAAGATAGTTGGCATCAGAATCAAGAGCTTTATGGTTAAAGGAAGGAGAAAACAGTAAGAGGTTTTTTCATTGTTTGACTAACTCACAAAAGGGCTAATTATATAGACAATGTAGAAGTGGATGGGAATCTACAGACAAAGGATAGAGGGGTGAAGGAGGTAGAGATGGTTTCTCTATCAACCATTGATGAAGAAACCTATAGGCTATGACACACGGGTGCGTTTCTAGATTCGGGTGCAGGTGCGGGACTCGACAATTTTTGAAAAAATAGGATGCGGATGTGGCAGGGTGCGGTGATTAAAAAATTATTTATTTATATATTTTATATATGGCTAAGCATGCTTTTTTATATAATAATAATAGAAAACTCATATAATAAAAAAAAGAAAAAAGATAGATGGTAATAAGTACACAAAAGTTTTTGACACTTGAATTATTGACAAAGGTATTAAAATAGATGAGGCTTCCCATAAAAAAAAAAAAAGTGTGGCTTAGTCAGGGGCGTAGCTATGTGTAAGGGTAGGGGGGCCATGAATTTTGAAAATTTTTTTAAATATATATAATTATTTTAATATTTTCAAAATTTAGTCTACAAAAATAAGAGTTGGCCCCCCCAAATATTTGATTTAGTCCAATGATGCTCTTAAAAAAAAAAAAAAAATTGGTCTAATAATTATAGAGACAACATTATTTTTCACAATTCTATTTTTTATTGTAAAATATGCACTTGTATCTGTTAAATATTTGATAAAGTTTGGCACCAAACATATTTGAATTTATATCTTTTTTAACCAGTTATATGGCAATTAACAAGTCAATGACTCATTAAAAAAATAATGTCACTAAAACTACACATGAAATGTCTCTTTAGTTACTACATAATGGGTTAGAGCAAGATAGTTTCAAATATGTTTGAAGCTTAACTTATTCCTCCAAATTTTGGATCATTCATGTTTTTGAAAATTTCATTAATTCAATTGAAAGATTTTTTACTTACTTTAGTATAAAATTTGATAATTTGTATCGAAAATGAAATTTTTTAAGAATTTTACTATAAAAATAGTAAAAATGAATTTTATTTTATGAAAGATCGCCACCAAACATAATTTTGATTGAAATTACTAAACTCTTTTTGTTGTTGTTTGGTGTGTGTATATATATAACTTATCAAATAAAAAAGTGTGTGTATATAATAAAAAAGCGTGTGTATATGTGTATGTGAGGGTTGTCTTGATAAATATATTAGAGTTGCAATTTGGCCCCCCCAAACAAAAATTCCTGACTCCGCCCTTGGCTTAGTGGCTCACGTGTTTGGTCAGCCCAAAAACAAAATAAAGGATATATGTGGCAGGTATTAAAATAGGTGTAACTTCCCATTAAAAAAGAAAAAAGAAAAAAAGGGAAGATGTGGCTCACGTGTTTGGTCAGAGAGGCGCAAAAAAACAAAATAAAGCTTGGCATTTAACAAAACTTATCCTATCGTTTTACTAAAAATAAATAAATTAATTAATTAAAAAATAATAATAAAAAAACAGAACAGAACAGAAGGCGGCGAAAAAAAAGGAAGAAGCAAAGAAGAAGAAGAAGAAGAAGAAAGGGGTTAAGGCCACTGGTATCTTGTGACGGCGACAGCGGCTATCTTGTATCAATATCCACCGGTATTTTTGGTTTATGTTTTTTTTTACCGGCCGATTTCCTTTTTCCGGCCGAAACACACCTATATTCGGCCGATATGATCCGATTCGGCCCGAATCGGCCAAGTTCAGCGCGAATCGGCACACGTCGGAGCCGAATCGGCACGAGTAGGCGCGAATCCAGAAACCAAAAAAAAAAAAAAAAACTCAGACGCGGCACTGACACACAAGCAGCCGCGTCAGTGGCCGCACCCCGCATCGGGCCGCATTGGACTCCGGTGTGGCACCCTCCCAGCCGTGTTAGTGCTTCCTAGCCTATAGGTAAATGGATACCATTAGATCGAGAGAGGGGGGGGGGGGGGGGGGGTTAGGGCCTTACGTCATATGGATGGTGACAAAGCTCTAGGACCAGAGGTATTTAATATGGCTTTCTTCAAACATTACTAGGTATTCTAGAGAATTATATGATGTGGGTGTTTCACAAATTTTATACTAATTGCCGATTTAAAAATTCATAGGGTGCATCTTTTATTACTTTGATCCTCCAAAAGGAGTAGGGTTGTGAAAAAATCAAAGACTATCTCCATATCAACTAGGGATCATGTATAAATTGGATCTCTAAAGTGTTGGCAAATAGACCGAAGAAGTTGGGAATCTTGTGTATGACTCAGAAAATGCATTCATGGGAGGTAGACAAATTATTCACTCAGTTCTTATCGCCCATGAGGTTTTGGATAGAAGCCAAGTTGAGGAGCAAAGTTCCTAGAGTAATTTGCAAACTAGACAGTGAAAAGGCATACAACCATGTTAATTGGGACTGTGTGTGTGTGCTGGAAAGATTCAGTTTTAGCATGAAATGGATCCATTTTTGTATTTCAATGATTTATTTTTCCATTTTGATTAATGGTAGCCCAATTGGTTTCTTTAGCAGCCTAGAGGATTGAGACAAGATGATCCTTTATTGACACTTCTTTTTTATTTTGACTATGGAGATTTTAATCAGAGTAATTCAAAGGGATGTGGAGGGAGGCTATTTATCTAGGTTTAACATGGGAGAAAGAAATAGGGTTGTTGACTACCCTATTATATTTTTTGTGAGTAAATTCCACGTCTTTTTGTATACCTATATTATGTTCTTCAGTGTTTTGAAGCAGTTTCAGAGTTTCAGAGTTGAGGGTAAATCTGGGCAAAAGTGAAATAGAATTAGTTGGGGAGGTACAGAAAATAAGGGAGTTAGTGGCTGTGTTGGGTTGTAAGGGGGTAAATGCCCACAACTTACTTGGGTTTGCCTCTGGGATCCCTATCTAAGGCTCGAGGGGCATGGTATCACATTATTGAAAAAGTAGAACCACACTTTGTGGGTTTGAAAAAGATGTATCTATCAAAAGGCGAAAGGATTACCTTCATTAAGAGTACATTATCTTCATATTCCATTGATTTCATATGTTTTTTCAAGACGCCAATTCATCTTGCAAATAGATTGGAGTATCTTCAAAGGGACTTCTTGTAGGGTGGGATGGGACATGCAATAAAATTTCATTTAGTTGATTGGGGGATGGTCTGTTCTCCTTTGAGGAATGGTGGATTGGGTATTCCCAATGAGTGATTAGCTATTGTCACGTCCATTTCCACATCAGATCACATTAGAATCACTAACCAATTCAGTCCACTTATTCATTCTAAGCCTTGTCAATGAGGTCTTTCAAACCCTAAAAACACTATACTGAGAGTTTTCACATTACAAAAGTTTATACACATTGATAGTTTCCCATAAAAGCTCTATCCGCTCAAAAACATGGTCATCCAAATGTCTGCCCAATGAATTAAGCCACCCAAACAACTAAATGAGCTCCACTTAAATGCATGATGGCAAAGCAAATACAGTTTACATAACAGCACAATCAAATCTCCTCTAGTTGATGCTAGTCATTGCATAAGTGGCGTTGAAAACTTTAAAATAAGGGTTATACTAACTGTTAAATATAAATTGGCAAAAAGACACCTTCTCAAGCCATCAGAAATTTTCAGGCAGATTACCTGGAGCATAGACCAAGTAAAGACTAGTACAGCAGGCAAAAGTAAAACTAAGTCTTTTTTTTTTTTTTTTAAATTTAAAATCAATGCACTTCTCAAGTTAATATGAAACATTCTCAAGTTCATATGAAACATGGATTGAGCTCTTGAAGCCAATTTTCATCCTGATGTTTGTAAAGGGTATAGTCTAGCGAATCTTTTCAATATTTAAAGATCCATGAGTACTTAGAAATCTGGTTATAATATCATCAACTAAACCCAAAAAATTAACTCCACCCATGATGCCTTTGATCCATCAAAACTACTCTGCGATACTGTCAAAAGGAAATTTAAGAAGTAAAATTTAATATTTTTGAACAACCTTATATTTCTGTTCTTTCTTCTTTTTTTCTTTTAGGTACAACCCTACAAAAGTTGTCACATTTTCCAAGCCCTAAAATGTTTGAAAGGTTTAAAAGGATGCAATCAGTTTTGTAAAACAAAACCATGCAAAAACTAGGGTTAAATAGTATGAAACACATAAACTATCATATATTAAAATCTCCTAATCCTCCACCATCCACTTAACTTGATGAAAAGTGAAAAAAAAAAAAAAATCACAGAATTTGTAATAAACTTTAGTTCACCGCAGTTCCAAACACCTAATACAGGTCAACACAAGCTTTGCTAATAACATTATGACACTAATTTTAAAGTCCTCCATCCACCATGCTAATGTATAGTTGCATAGTTGATGACCATTTCAAGAGTTCAACAAGCATTTTTTTTTTTTTTGATAGGTAAGAGTTCAACAAGAATTTTAACTTCCACTTAAAAAGATTCATTTACATTTAACCTAGTTCCATTGTAAAAACAAGGCCGAAATACACCATTGGTCCCTAAACTTTAGCTCATAAGGATTTTAATCCACGAAGTTTAAAGTGATCGCTAGTAATCCCTAAAAAACTTAAAGTGATTGATTTTAGTTCCTGAAGTTTAAAGTGATTGCTATTACTTCCACAAAAAACTTAAAGTGATCAGTTTTAGTCCCTAAGGTTTAAAGTGACGGCTATTAATCCCTAAAAAACGTAAAGTGATCGGTTTTAGTCCCTGAAGTTTAATGTGATTGTTATTAATCCCTAAAAAAACTTAAAGTGATTGGTTTTAGTCCCTCAAATTTAAAGTTTAAAGTGATCGCTATTAATTCCTAAAAAAAAACTTAAATTGATCACTATTTATCCCTAAAAAAGACTCGAAGTGATCGGTTTTAGTCCCTAATAAACTTAAAGCGATCAGTTTTAGTCCCTAACAAACTTAAAGTGATCGCTTTTAGTTCCTCTGAAGTGATGTCATGTCCACATATAGTTTGGCCTCACCATCTAAACCACAGGGACCAGATATGTATGTAAATTGTAGGGTTCTAGTGGTCTTGAAGTAGGCTCCATAAAAAATGCAACTTAATTCTTGTGGTAAATCAAGCACATCCATTGCAAATTACATTTTCAACAATTGTATCAAGATAGGATGGGAAAGTAATAGATCAATAACAAAGAAATCAAGCACATATGGCAAGTAAATAATAACGCTATTGACATGAAACCCTCCAAATAACTGCCAAAAATCAGTAAACATGAAATTGAAAGATACCGTCCAATTGCGGGTCTTGGCCAATCGCCGGGAAAGCGCATGAATGCAGTAAGCAACATCGGCACGGGGCCGAATCGTTGTTGTGGCACTCAGAATCTCTACAAACAACAAATATATAAACAAGAAAGAATTGATAAAACATGAAAAAGATAAGTAGAAACTAATAACAAGTTAGTGAATTACTTCGAAGATGTCTTTCTTTGGGCGGACCCTCGACGTGGTTGGTAGCTTTCACTATGGCCACATCCAATTCCTAAACAAAACAACAACCACAAATTTTACTATCAATCGAATCGAATCGAATCGATCAAAAGATTTGCTCTTATAAAAAAAAAAATAGTGTAAGGTTTGTTTGTTATTGTTCTAGAGAGAGAGAGAGAGAGAGAGAGAGAGAAGAAATCAAACCGCGTAGTCGCTGTTGACATGGGCGAGGCCGACTTTGGTGGTGTCTTTGAGGGCGCCATAGGCTTTTCTCCAAGTCTGTAGCGTCCCCATTTTTAACGCTCACTCAGATCTCTCTCTCCCTCTCAAAACCAAAAACCAAAAAAAAAATTGTTGTTGAGAAAGGGATTACGTGGTTTCCACACCTTGTTTCTCTCTCTTTCTCTGGGATCCGTTGAGCGAAAGAGAGATAGAGAGAGAAATCGATCAAAATGACAGGCTGCAATGAGAGAATGAATGAAAGAAAGAAGAGAGAGAAATCGTTTTTTTTTTTTCTTTCTCTTTTTATTTATTTATTTATTTTGTTGTGACTTGTGATGAGAGGGAAAGTTTTTCCGACCATGTTGGCTTTTTCACTCTCTCTTTTTTTTTTTTTTTTTTTTGGGAGTCTTTTATTTTATTTTTTTAATTATAATAATATTCCAGATTTTTACCCTCCCTATTACTGCACTAAATAAAACATTTATTCATTTAAAAACAGAATTTGCGATTTTTATAGTCACGTAAAAGATTTCGTGTGAAAGTAATTATGTGTTTCTTCACATAAATAGATAGCAATTTTTGGGAAAAAAAATTTAACCAATTGTAGATAACCCAAATTCATGAAAGGAAAGGGAATTAGTTTAAAATAGGTAAAGAGTAAAAGGTAGGATAAAATATATCCTATTCATTGGCAACACAAAAAGACTAAATTTGTAGACTATGCGTGTGTTTGGGTTCCACGTCTGCTGCGTTGCGTTTCTGAAGCTGCGTTTTTGTTCTTCTTTTTTTTTTTTTTTTTTTTTTTTTTTTCACGCGTTTTGGAGTAATGTGGTTACTCTTCATTTCCACCGTGAACAGTGTATACGTGCATTGTTCATGGACCCACAAATTACACTTTTCAGTAACTTTTTCATTAAAAATGGGTCCCACGGTACTATTCACACATTTAAAAATTATTTTGCTACGGTATTTTTAGTTTTCAGTTTCAGCAAAATAAGTTCTATCCAAATAGACCCTATATATATATATATATATATACCCGTCTCTCTCATCTACCAAATCTAGTATATTTGATCCAATCAACCCAAAATAATATCTTTTATTATTATCTATTAAATTACGCACATGCATTATCATTTACGCAAAACCTTTCCTTAATGTGAAATTATCATCCTTATATATCAACAAGGAAGCAATGTTCCATAAAAAAAATAAATAAATAAAAAAGAGGAAAAAGGAAAAAAATAAAAACAAGGAAGCAATGTTTTTGCCTTACAACAAAGCGCCTGACTCTAACTCTAAAGCTATGTTTAGAATCCAATTAATAGTATTAAGGGATTGGCACTGAAAACCTTTCTAGTTATGTCAACTGCACTGATAAGGACATATTTAACAAACTCATCAATTATGTGAAATTTGAAATTTGGGGTTATTTATTATCTCACCAAAATGAAAAGGTGAAAAAATAATAATAAAAAAAAAAGGGTAAATGTTGTTACACACAAACTAATCCACACAGTTTTACACAAGCTGCCAAAGAAAATTTTGAGCATAAAACGTTTGGATTAGTTGTTGAGTAAGTTTAATATCACAAACTTTTTCACAACTTTGCCACAACTTTATTACGTGATGACCCATGAGTAGTAGAAATAAAATAGTAGGTTCATATGGGTCTATGATTTCACTATTTACGAGTCGTCACGTAGTATAGTTATAACAAAGTTGAAAACTTGTTTAGCTCAAACTTATAAAATGGCATGAGGCCCTACATGTCATGTGTTTAGTAGTTGTGCCATGTGTCAAAGCAACAAAGGAATATTTTATGAGGTCGACTTTTTCTAGGGACCGTTACAATAAAGCTTAGCGGTGTTTAATTTGGAACCTTTCCAGAAACAGAACTCAAAGAAATGGAGTATGACAAATTTCTAGATTGGGCTAAATTTTTTTGGCCAAATATAAACGTACATCCTTACCACCCAAAACAAGTTTAAGAGTAGTTCTAAATTGGGTTTCAAAGGGTTTAATTTGTCTGTTTAATTATGGAATGAATTAATCAAGAAGTAATGCAAAAGGTTAAAAAGGGGTTTCTACTCAGCTAAATCAGCATTGTTGGATCTCAATTAGAATAGTTCTGACTTAATAATAATGTAAACATCAAGCTTTGAAGGAGAACAGCTAAAAACAAAGAATTTCCTTATAGCCGTAGAAAACATTACCACCTGGAAAGTGGTTCAAGAGGTTAAAGAAAGGTATCTTCAAAAGTGTGGACTTTAACAATGCCAGGAAATGATTTCCAATTCCATTGAAAAAGTTGTCACGAGATAAAGGGTGAGTAAAGGAATATAAAATAGTTGTACAGATATGAATTTACACAAAGCCCTGTGTCCAAAATGATTATAAATTGTTTTCTTTTTTTAATGTTTGCTTAAGAAGGAGGAGGGTGAAGAGAGTGAAATGATAACTCATATTTAAAACTCTACCCAATTATTGGTTGTGTTAGAAACATTGACACCAGATCATGCAGTGGATGGAGGGATAATTCATAATTGAGTCTAAGAATTCTTTTTTATTTTTGGTAGGTGGGTAGGTATTGTCACTATAGATGAGTACTTTTCCTTTTAGTTGTATCAGGGAATAAAATGATTCAAACCTATCTCGTGAAAATTCCCTAAAGTGACAACTGCAATGCTCTGTTTCAAGATGTGAAGCTAGCTGTTTCTTGTTTCAGTAGCTGTGGCCCTATAAGCTGGTTTTTTTTTTTTTTTTTTTTTTTTTTTTTTTTTTTTTTAATTTAAAGAGATAATTATAATATGCTGCAAATTCCGTATTTCGAACCCTTTCCTTCTAGATTTTCATGCACAAATGTGTCAATTCAGCTATAGAGCATCCACAGCAGTGAAGCTAAAAATTTAGTAATTTAGCTCCATCAAAAGTTACTTTATCTATTTTACCTACACACATGCTGCAGCAGTGAATCTATTTTAACTTTCAACACAATAGAATAATATAAACATCACAATAAAATAATATAACCACTATAATAAAATAATATATCCCACTACCAAAAAACATCCACAGCACCAACCACAATCACCTCTACCATCAGCCACACCCACAACCACACCCACAACCACCACCAACACCACCAGCACTAGTAGTCCATAGCAAGAAAAAAAAAAAAAAAAAAAAACTCAAATCTCCAATTTTTTTCCTCAACCTAGACCAAACAAAATCACCAATCACAAACAAGCACAACGTCGGCGAGCTGGGTCGGCAAAAGGGGTCGGTCGGCGGCGTGGGTCTCAGGCGATCGGCGGCTTGGGACGGCTGGGTTGGGCCGGTGGCGGTGAATGACTGAGAGAGGATGAGAGCTTGAGAGAGTCTTGGAAGAGGATGAGAGCTGAGAGAGAGAGAGAGAGAGAGAGAGAGAGAGAGAGAGGCACGGAGTGAGAGAGAGAATGAAATAATATATTTAATCTCTGGAAAGAATAAAATAATTTTTTTTTTTAGCTCTCATGAACAGTGCACATCTATCTATAGATGTGCATTGTAGCAATGGAGCTAAAAAAAATAGATTTAGCTCCACTACTGGAGCAAGATTTTGATGTTTGAGGAGCTATAATTTAGCAATATAGCAATATAGATGCACTACTGTGAGTGCTCGAGCATCTACAGCAGTGGATCTATAATTTTAGCTATTTAGCACCACCAAAACTTACTTTATCTATTTTACCTACACACATGCTGCAGCAATGAATCTATTTTAGCTTTCAACACAATAAAATAATATAAACATCATAATAAAATAATATAACCACTACAATAAAATAATATATCTCACTACCCAAAAAAACCAACCACAAACACCTCTACCATTAGCCACAGCCACAACCACAGTCACAACCACCACCACCACCACCACTACCACCAGTCCACAACAGGAATAAAAAAAAACAAAAAAAAAAACCAAATCTCCAATCTTTTTTCACAGCCACAACCACCACCACCACCACCACCAGTCCACAGTAGGGAAAAAAAAAAAAAAAAAAAACCACGACGAGTAAGAACCGATCACGTCGGCGAGCTGGGTCGGCAGAAGGGGTGGATCGGTGGCTTGGGTGATTAGAGTTGAGAGAGTGAGAGATCGGAGTGAGAGAGCGACGACTTGGGTGATCGAAGTTGAGAGAGTGAGAGACTGGAGGCGGAGTGAGAGAGTGAGCTTGAGAGATGTTCAAAGATAAGAGTGAATGAGAGAGAGAGAGAGAGAGAGAGAGAGAGAGAGAGAGAGAGGCATTATTTTAATCAACCGTTGATTAAAATAAATTTTTTTTTTTTTTTTTTGCTTTCATGAACAGTATACATCTATATTTAGATGTATACTGTAGCAGTGGAGCTAAATCTTTAGCAGCAATGTAGCTAAAATATAGCAATATAGCTACACTGCTGCAAATGCTTTAAGGCACTTGGCAAAAAATGTAACTATGTTCCTTAGCAAATTAGAATATTAATTAATTAATATATTTTTATTTACATTTTTTATATATTGTTAATCATTTATTTTTTATATATTGTTAAGCATATATCAATTAAAAAGCAATAATGGATACTAAAGTGAATTCGTGACCTTTAAATAATATTTAGAATACAAACTGAATTTGTGACCTTTAAATAATATTTAGAATACAAACCAAGATATGAAATATTAAATTAGAGATAACTAGATAAGTGTTTAACATTGAAACCAATATATAAAAAATATAAATAAAAATCTTCACAAATTTGAGTTACCTCACTATCGGGCGTTAAGGTTACAACTATATCATGGTTGTATCCCAAACATATTGGCATTAAAAGAAAGAAAACAAAAAACAAAATACGCATGCAGGAGTATCCTAGAAATATGGATACATATCAAGTAAGAGTACGTAAGCAAAGACTGAATTATCCATATCTATATATATATTAATAGTCAAAATTTAGAGAAAATCTAATTAGATTCTATAATTGAAGTTCAATTTTGTGTCATATGTCCTAAATTAAATATTTTTAGAGAGTTTTATTTCTTAATTTTGGAGTCAAATGTGAGATCACATCATAAATATTCATCAAAGTAAGTTATTGAGTACAAAAACCAAAGAGTCCATAATTAATGAACCGTAAAAAAAGAAGAAGAAAAAAGTGCTTCACAATATCAAAAATTAAGAATTAATAAAAAAATATGGACAATTTATATTTTCTACATAATAATATTCTTACAATATTTTTAAAAAAATTAACAAAATATAAGAATGACTATATATCAATAGTATTAAAATTATATATGTAGGAATTATACTGTATATATTTTAAGTATATCCATGCATATAAATGAAGTTACAAGCTAGTATTACTAAGAGCACATTGAGTGCAGCTTTGCATGGAATGGAAGGTTCACATTTAAATCATAGCCTCTTACGGTTTCAAAAAAAAAAAAAAAATCATAGCCTGTTACATTGATTTAAATTAAACCTAACTCAAGTCAAGACAATCTTCATTAGTTTCCACACTTTTTCTTTTTTTGGACAGTGTTTTCTCAACTTTTATGGTGCGCTCCGAATAAGAAAAGCATTGCACATGCGTATATTTGCTTTCGTGTTTCAGCATTGTACATTCACCCAATACCAAATTTGCATCTGTTTTTTGTGATGATTCTGGCATTCTGCCTTATAATTTAAAACCCGGCACACTCATCTTCTTCATCACTTATTTATTGAACAAGAAAAAATTAAAAAAAAAAAAAAAACAATTCGTACAATTTATCTGCCTGCATACACTACCTTCCACATGGGACTAGCTTTAAGGCCAATATTAACCACCCACTTTCAATGGGAAACATTGGAAAGGAATTATATATACAAAATTGATTTTATTCTCTTTGGAAGGTTTTTTAACGACGGATCTACCAACATATAATAAGAATAAAATTTGGAACATTTGTGGCCGTAGGCGGTGCTCTCATGTAGCAATTGTCGCTCTTTTTAGTCTTTTGCATACAATACTGCCGACACAGTCATTTCTGTTAAATATTAGCATCGCGATGTGTTATACCATGTTGTGTATGCTAGAGTGGATGCGGAAGGGGAAGCATAGAATAGGAATATCGAGAACACGAGGGTTACGTGGTTCAGCCTTACGGCCTACATCCACGGAGGAATCCCTTAAGAGCTACATCTTTATTATGTATAAGAGTTTAGTACAATAACCTGTGTTACAATGAACCCTAACATGAGTATATATAGGCAACTAAACCCTAGACTACTAGTACAAGCAGGAGTGGGCTTGAGCCTATTACATTGGGCTAATATGTCTAATATATATCTCTAACAATTTCTACATCTAATTTCACAATTTTATTAATTCGTGCAATTGTAAATGATCGATGAAAAGTGTCAGTCGCACAAGTCATTAGTAGGCAAAAAAAATCGACCACTCATAATCACATAATGACACAAGCAACAGTGGTGCAGATCTAGGTGGTAGCAGCAAATATTCAAGCAAATTGTGAAATTGAGTATACAACCGAGTGTATCTCTAGAATGATTTCTTTTGCCTATGTAATTAGCAACACTAATTATGTATTTTTTTTAATATGCTTTGAGAAGATTCTCCATCTAGAACTCTTACAGAGAATTAGTTTGACCGAAAAAAGTTGACCATGAAATTTTCAATTAGGTCGTCTGCCTACCAAAAAAATACAATACATCACCAATCAACTAGTACTAATCAATCTTCTCCACCAAAAAAAGAAAAAGAAAAAGAAAATGTAGTACTAAACAAGGTCAAAGAGAGGCGTATCAGTGTATGTATGTTTATAATGTTCAAACATGTGACTGGTTGGGTATCGTAGCTGCAGACATACAGGCTGTGGATTGGTTGGTTCAACTGGCTTCTACCACTCCCTGTTATACACACAGGCGTATTACACTTAAGCCAACCTAAATAAATTGATTAAAATTAGGCACACATGTGGTGCGAATTGAAGAAACTAGAATGCAAGCATGCCCATAATCTGTATTGCACTAAGATCATCCCAAACTATATTACTAATTAAAATAGACACATATGTGGTAAGAATTGAATAGACTAGACTCAGAAATTGATTTTTTTTTTTTTTTAAACAATAATTGTAGGTATAGGATTTGAATTGACATTTGATCCATGTCCGATAATATCATTAAACTAATGAACTACAAGATTCTTTATCTTTATTTTTTTAGCAAGATTAAAAATCCCCCAAACCCACCTCCTGAGCTCAAACTTACGAGCTCATGGAAAGATTGTTAAATCAGGATTCTACATATGATCATGGGAGGTAGGTTCAATTGTAATTCATAGGATTGAATCGTAGATCATAAAATTCTACCTATTTTCTTATTTAAAGCAAAAAATACATAGGTAGTAATTTTGTATGTTAAATAATTACATAAATTATGATTTCGTCCATAAAATAATAATAAATAAATAAAACAATTATTTGCATCAGTATGATGTAATTTGTATATCATATATCATTATGTTTATATTAACAAAATAAAGATACTTGAGTGTTAACACAATGTATACAAAAAAGATCAACATATGTTTAACTAGCAATCAATTACCAAAATAACCATCAACACATATGGAAAATGTTTTCCAACTTCTAAGTTCCAAGTTCAAAATCCAAAACAAAGTTAGCAAATGGAAACTAGCTAACTACAAATTGGTACTATCACAAAAATACTCAAACAAAAAAACATTGCATAATGTCATAATTCAAGCAAATAATTAGAACACTAAGCCTAACCAAATACATCTATTAAATTCCCTTTTTTTCCTCTAATATACAAACAACAAAAATTAACATCTAATACAAGCAACTCTAGAAGAATTAGATTTTTTTTTTTTAATTGTAAATGACTAATACATGAATTATTTCACCAATTGATACATAAAATTGAAGCTAACTACAAATTGGTACTATCACAAAAATACCCAAACACAAAAACACTGCATAATGTCATAATCCAAGCAAATAATCAGAACACTAAGCCTAACCAAATACATCAATTAAATTCCCATTTTTTCCTCCAATATACAAACAACAAAAATTAATATCTAATACAAGCAACTCCAGAAGAATTAGATTTTTTTTTTTAATTGTAAATGACTAATACATGAATTATTTAACCAACTTATACATAAAATTGAAGCTTTAAAATGATCAAAGTTCAAATCTCTTATGTTCACAATATATATTCATGCCTATAATGATCAAAATTTAAACAAAACACTTAAAATGATGATAAAATAATATATAATTTTTTTTTTTTGGGTGGGATCGGTAGGATCCTATACGATCTTACCAAAAATACAATCCTAGTACGATCCTAATCATTTTGGTTAGGTGGGATCGTAAGATTGTTCGATCCTACGATTTGGACTGCGATTTGGACAACCATGCATGGAAAACCCCCAAACCCTCGTGGCAAGGGGAGGTACCACTTCGCCCAACATGGGTAGTGGTGAATTACAAGATTCTTGAGTTAATTGATACCTTTCTTATTTTAATAAATAGATAATTGGGAAGGGGGGAATTTGAATCTTGCACATCTACGTTAAAAATACTAGGAGGTGCCAATTGAGTTATAAACATAGATATTAAACCTAGACCAACCTAAATGGTGCAACTACTAACTCGATAAACCGATACCTAAGCTAATCCAAATGCTTAATTGGATCACTTATGCAATTGAACTAGCAAAACCAATGAATTTTTAACAACCTGTGCAACTTGAATGGGTCATTTTCACCAAAATGGTTTTGTAATTCTAAAAAAAATTGCCTTTATAGGTCCATTGTAGTGCCATTTTTTGAAAGAGGAGCATAATTGAAAGCTCAGATTTGTGTTATACACACGAGCTTGTTAGACCCCAAATTTTAAATTATGGCTAGATTGTTTTTACTCTTACTTAATCAAAGTGTGGAACAAGAGTAAATGTGCGCAATGAACCGATAACTACTCTAATGCATAAACATGAATAATAAGCAATAAATGTAAAGCACAAGAGTAAGGAAAGAGAGATGCAAACACAAGATAACACCAAGATGTGTTATCGAAGAGGAAACCAAGAACTCGGCAAAAAACCTCTCCGCGACCCTCCAAGTCGAAATCGATCCACTAGAGAATAAAATTGGAGTACATGAATAATAAAAGACCCTTCAAGCCTAGTTTACCCAATGCACTTGAGCCCTTCAAGCTCCTACTACCAACGGACTTCTTGAAGTCATGTCTTCTCTAGCTTTCCGGATCCTGCAATACGCCCGATTGCATCCGCTAAGCCTTATCGACTTCTTTTGGCAAATCCTCAAAGTTTCCCAAGTTCCAAAACACTCTCTATACTCTGAAAATGTGTGAGTTATGTTTGGGTACAAATCTCCTCTCAATATATGACAATGGGAGAGGGAATGAGAAGAGGCTACAATGATTTCTTACTAAGAATGAGTAGCTCTCTTTCTAAAAGATGGGTGTGTTGTGTTGTAGAAAACCTATCTAGGGTTTTTTCTCTCTGAATAGCCTCTTTTACTTTTATAGGTAATGAGGGTATATATAGTATGAGTGAAAAGTAAGAAAGTCAGACTTAAAATCCTCTAGGCAGAATGTTTCGTGGGTACCTCACAGGTTGACCCTGTTAGAATTATGTGCCCTCAAAAACAATACTATGCATTTTTATTTGATGATAAAAATTCTTTTTTCACATTCATAACTTTTATAGGTATATTTCATTGTTTAAATGTGACATGTGATGTCACCTCTGTAGGAAAAATCATGTTAATGGTTAAGGAACCAAAGACAGGGAGTAATGATTTTTCATATATTATTAAATTGTTCTAGGCTGTGTATATTAATTGAATATTACCATTGAAGCCTACACTTGTTGTGCTGCTATATGATAAGATGATTTACTCCATCATTGAAGTAGTGACTTTAAGCAAACAAGTGGGTGTAATGTAACAAGTACATACACTGAATTGGATCCGATCAAGGACACCTTATGGAGTGATCATTGTTAATTAAAAGGTTGTTCTATCACAATTTTTCTATTGTCCTCAAACATGAGGGGTTTGTGTATATTTATTTATTATGCACATAACTTTGACAATGTCAACTGGTGATGCCAATTTTAAAGGCTATATACAGACACGTTGGGTCATGTGTGTAATGAGTAAAATATATAAATACTCAACAATGAATCCACCAGTCTCTGAAGAAGATAGTATATTCAGTTGATTTTCATATTGAAGTTGGACTCAAAAGAAAACCGGCCGGTGACATTTTTTCACAAATGTTTTTCATATATATAAATATATTTAAAGAGTTTTTAAAGATATTTTGGAGTCCAATAGAAATTATGAAATCAAGAAATTAAGAGTCACATAAGCTAGGGACATGACAATGATATTTATCCAGTCCTAGTGGCTTGTGGGAATATAGTATGGTGGAAGGACATAGATATAAAATTGTATGAAATGGGACCTCATTTGTAATTCTCTAATCTTCAGGGGTCAATTGCAATGTGTTGATGGACATTATTGCAATTTGTAGAAGTTCAGATATTTTCTTGATATGATTGAGAAAATTAAGAAATATTTTTGGAAAGAGTTTCTAGATAAGTCAATAACGTTCAAAAAGGTTATTGATAAAATCCTACGGCTGAAGATTAGGATCCCTAAGGATCCCACGTCCAATCTCTCTCTAGGGTTTTAGAAGTCTACTATAAAATAAGATTTTATAATATCATATTTAGTGGTTGGCCATCAGAATTACTGTGTGATACTGCAGTCTTCTGAAAACTCAAAAGAAATAGAGAGAGAGACGTGAATACCTTGGGAGGCAACACGCTTGGGTTGCTAAGAGAGGTACGCAATTTTGTTCTATTTAGAATCCATGGTTGTGTGGTACAACGATCTTTAAATGAAAATATGATTTTTTGTTTTATATAGCTTCCGTAAAAGTTTTCAGGCCCTTCTCGCGAGACACTCGTGAAACTGACAGCCTGGCATGACTCTTCACCTTCCAGCATTTGCACCTCACATGCCCTTTTCGCGGGAACCTTTACTCGCGAGCTTCTTGCAAGTCAGTTGCGAAATTGTATTGATTCTTCATTTCATTCTCGATTCTTCACCAACTTAATACTAAACTCAATTCAATAAAATCCCACAAAATACAAGGAACAAAATTAATGCAATTACAACACTTTTTGTCATGGAATAAAGCTACCATAAAATATAGTTGTAAATCACAACTTTACAATAATGAAAAGAGAGGATTTCATAATAAGGTTGATGCTAGACTTTTTAATGAAAAATAGAACTTCATGTTTTAGCTTTAGATTAGATTGTAATCCACCGGAAGCAACTATAAGATATGTAATATGCATAGAATGTGACTTTAAAATTTGAGATATGTTGTTAATATTATAATTTTAAATAATGTGATAAGATTTTATTTAGCAAAGAAATGATTGTGATTTTATGACATCATTTAAAAAAAAAAAAAAATTTCTTTTTTGGTGTTGCTAATTGTGAAATGTGACTTAGTTTTTCTTAACCAATGTTAATTAGTAATTTAGGCAGCCTATTTTTTTTATTTATAATTTACATTTTTTTTATGATTTTTTAAAATTATTTTTATTTTTATATTTGGCCATACATTTAACCGATGACCCACTAGTTAAAGGAGTGACCTAGTCACTCAAATCCCAGACCAGGTAAATGTTTGGTCAGGTTTAATAACAATGGTTATAAAGCTCTTGACAAATCAAACAATATTATTTTAATTTAACCGTTTTTTTTTTCCTCAGGAAATTTCACTGTCCAACCTTGATAGCGGCCGATCGTGAGATAATTCATGGTCCAGCCGTCCATTTAGGCTTTTAGCGGCCACTGGACTGAAGTCTGTCACTCCCACAGTTCCACTCTGAATTGCTTTCAAAATGCTCTAAGATTAGTATACAAGGCAAGGCTGCACACTCAGTCATGTCACTTTTGTACCCAAAAGCACTTAACAAGACAAGAGTGCAGACTTTGCTGATTTTCTTCCAAACCGTAATGAATGGTATTGGGACCTTGGGAGCATATACTGTCTGATTTTTGAGAGTGCACAGTCACCTCCCAACCAACCTATTATGTGATGATTCATAGAGCTATGAACATGTAAATTACATAAAATATTTAATGAATCATATAATTTGTTTAAATAATCTAATAAGTCATGTGACTTAGTAATATAAATTGCCACAAAATGGATTGCAAGAAATTTCTCCAAACCCATTTGGATGTAAACTCTATCCTTTAAAAAATATTATAGGGTTTTGAGCTCAGGAGGTGGGTTTGGGAGGTTTTTAATCTTGCTAAAAAAAATAAAGAATCTTGTAGTTCATTAGTTTAATGATATTATTGGACATGGATCAAATGTCAATTCAAATCCTACACCTACAATTATTGTAAAAAAAATCAATTTCTGAGTCTAGTCTATTCAATTCTTACCACATGTGTCTATTTTAATTAGTAATATAGTTTGGGATGATCTTAGTGCAATACAGATTATGGGCATGCTTGCATTCTTTTTTTCTTTTTATTTTTTTTTTATTTTTGAGAAACCCCCCAAAAGGGGAGGGGAGGAAAGTTAATTAACTGAGTTCAAATCAAAGTTGTACACATCAAGGATGTCATGTGTGCCTAATTTAATTAATTTACTTTGGTAGAACAGGGAGTGGTAGAAGCCAATTAAACCAACCAATCCACAGCCTGTATGTATGCAGCTACGATACCCAACCAGTCACATGTTTGAACATTATAAACATACATACACCTCTCTTTGACCTTGATTAGTACTAGTTGATTGATGATATATGTATTATATTTTCTTGGTAGGCAGACGACCTAATTAAAAATTTCATGGTCAACTTTTTTCAGTCAAACTGATTCTCTGTAAGAGTTCTAGATGGAGAATCTTCTCAAAGCATATTTAAAAAAATACATAATTAGTGGTGCTAATTCATTCTAGAGACACACCCAGTCGTATACTCAATTTCACAACTTACTTGAATATTTACTGCTACCACCTAAATCTGCACCACGGTTGCTTGTGTCATTATGTGATTATGAGTGGTCAACGTTTTTTGCCCACTAATAACTTGTGCGGCCGACACTTTTCGTTGATCACTCATAATCGCACAAGTTAATAAAATTGTGAAATTAGATGTAGAAATGACTGTGTCGGCAGTATTGTATGCAAAAGACTAAAAAGAGTGACAATTGCTACATGAGATGAGAGCACCGCCTAAGGCCACAAATGTTCCAAATTTTATTCTTATTATATGTTGGTAGATCTGTCCTTAAAAAACCTTCCAAAGAGAATAAAATCAATTTTGTATATATATAATTCCTTTCCAATGTTTCCCATTGAAAGTGGGTGGTTAATATTGGCCTTAAAGCTTGTCCTATGTGTAAGGTAGTGTATGCAGGCAGATAAATTGTACGGATTGTTTTTTTTTTTTTTTGTTCAATAAATAAGTGATGAAGAAGATGAGTGTGCCGGGTTTTAAATTATAAGGCAGAATGCCAGAATCATCACAAAAAACAGATGCAAATTTGGTAGTGGGTGAATGTACAGTGCTGAAACACGAAAGCAAATATACGCATGTCAATGCTTTTCTTATTCGGAGCGCACCATAAAAGTTGAGAAAACACTGTCCAAAAAAAGAAAAAGTGTGGAAACAAATGAAGATTGTCTTTGAGTTAGGTTTAATTTAAATCAATGTAACAGGCTATGATTTTTTTTTTTTTTTTTTTGAAACCGTAACAGGCTATGATTTAAATGTGAACCTTCCATTCCATACATGATAGGCAAAGCTGCAATCAATGTGCTCTTAGTAATACTAGCTTGTAACCTCATTTATATGTATGGATATACTTAAAAGATATATATTAGAATGTATAGTATAATTCCTACATATATAATTTTAATACTATTGATATATAGTCATTCTTATATTTTGTTAATTCTTTAAAAAATATTGTAAGAATATTATTAGGTAGAAAATGTAAATTGTCTATATTTTTTATTATTAATAATCTAATAAGGGCTCTCTTTTTTCAAAACAAAATATGGCACCAAAATTATAGGAGCACCTTAATCTGGGCCTCTGTGCTGTGAATAAGTATAACCGCAGAGACAAAGTGTGCCACAAAAAAACTGTTTTGGTGAGTAAGGTATTTCTGGTTAACAAAAATTGACACATTAACTTCATATAATAACAACACTTACTATCAAATATTATAGCAGCTGTTGTCTCATCACTATCTTAATAGCAATTTCATAACAATGTTTTCTTGCATGTCAGACTGAGACATTTTGCCAATTACCAATTATAGAAGATGTATTCCCAAGATGCTGCAACTGATTTCTTACTAATAGCACCAAGATTGTAAATGCATGACTTGTAATTAAATATCAAATGAGAGATTCATACAATACTCCCAACAAATATGTCAGAATCCACATGTAAAGCCACCCAACCACATGAGTAGGTAAACAAACTACATATACAAATTCGTAGTGCAATGTCTGTACAATTTTCAAGCAAATTGATCCACCCACTTTTTTCAGAAGTACTGTTTAGGATCAATGACCTTGCTGCCTAGAATCTCAAATTGATACCATACTGTGAGCTGGATGGTCTTTATAAAACTGAGTAACCATTAGACCACAAGGAGCAAGTAAATTGGAGCCTAGACTTGATCTGCCATGGTCACATAAGCAGGTCATCAAGAAATGGGGTGTTGAATGGTAGCTTGATGAGCCCAGAGGCCACTAAAATTGACAAAGTCCAAATTGGTATTACCCATTGAAAGACAAACATGAGGACCTTTTTTCCTGAAAATAGCAAAAGTTTTAAGGCCAATTGCAAGAACTTGTACATGAATATATCAACTTTTTTGGATATAGATTTTTTTTTTTCCTGAATCAATAGCAGATTTGTATTCTGATGAAATATTTGGGACATTCCTATTTAAATTGTTGAATTTATATTCTTTGTTTAAGGTGATTTTCTGGGGTCTATTAGTTGTGTACTTAACTTGCACCTCAGCTAGTGGCCTTCAATGAATTTCAGATCATTACATTGCACAACAGAGCAGTCAGAAACAGCATTTATCAAAGATTCAAACATCTTACAAATGTAGCTATATACAATGAGGATGACTGATTTATGAAGTTCCCTTCCCCCTCCCCTTCAGCCGAAACTTAAAAACAACAAAAAAAACCTTAGTCCCTATTTTTTTGGGGTCAGTTATGGATCTTTAATAGATTAGTCAAGATTGGCCAAAATTAAAATACGTTAATTTTTTTTTTTTTTTTTTTTTTAAGTATGACTGATTGATATTTTCCTTTCCTTTCAAGGTACAAGGTTTGACCCATAGTGGAATTTTTTTAAAGTGTCTTTCCATCATTTGGGGAAAATTTTCTTATATGCAACAGAAAGACATTCCAAGAGACAAAAGCAGTAATAGGTAAATTGCAGTAATCATGTTCACCGGGTTTCATCAGCTATTAAATACTTGCATTAAACTCTAGAATCTTCCTCAAAACCATAAGAAATATTTTATTGACTTCAGCAGCAGCCTAATAAATGTCTATTTAGTCTCTCTTCCACCAAAAAAGAAAAAAGTTTAATTCAAATCCTTTAATAACAATAGGTAATTCTCCTCATGCATTCAAAACTAGAAATCTAAGGATTCAAGTGATAATTTAGTGGTAATGGCATTCTTTATGATATCCCATGTTTGTGGTTCAAATGCCACTCCCTTTATACCTCAGAGAAAGCGACCCACTCAAAGTTTCAATGAACAAAATATACTCTCTTTATTACTATAAAGAGTAAAAACAGTAAAACACGACACCAAATCCTCTTCTTTAGTTGTTCTGCTAATCAATTTCACTCTAAGCCAGAATGCCACTGCTCAGCACCTCCTGCTTGCTAACTTCTTCTAAGAATTAAAGTACATGGTCACAACTGGAAAACCCAAATTATCCAATGATGCATATAGAATACTAGTATCAAACTCTGGCATCTTCCTCAAACCCTACGAACTATTTTATATTATTGAATTCTGCAGCTCAATTAATTTTACTCTCTCTTCCACCAACCACAAGTATAAAATTAAAAATACCTTCACCTGCTCACAAAGACTAAAGGAACACTTTATTCTTTTATAACCTAATCGACTATCACAATAAGTAATCAATTACAAAAAAAATAAACATCAGACATCCAAAGCATATAATTCTGTACAAAGATAGGAAGTTATGCAAACTTGATTGAGTCTATGATTTCCTAAGTGGCCAAACTACAATTTTGGTCCCTATACATTTAAATGTGTCAGACTGTCAGTTTTGACTCTCGATTGTCGTTAGAAGTAGACTTGATTGAGGATAAAATTGACTTGAGAGTTGAGATTGAAAGTTGAGCGACAAAATTGACACAATCATGTAAAGCAATGAAATTAAAATTTCCCTAATTTTTGGAGGACCCAAAGTGTAGTTTGGCCTTCAGCAATCCAAAAATATTGTTTACATTTTGTGATAAACAAGAGCAACGAATTTTTTACTTCATAGTCTACTTGTGTTTTGGACAAGTGAGTTTAGCCTGAAAAAGACTCGAATTAGAGCCTCTGTTGATTGTGCTATACCTTGGAACTACTAGAGAATTTAGTTCATTTTAATACTTTAATTATAGAGAACCTAAATGGTCTTCATCAACAATGACTCCACAAATGGTGAACATACAAGCAAAACATGTTTGACTTCCCAACACTACTGTCTAAAACAAAAAATCACAAAGAACTGAGTTTGAAAAATGATTACCAGAGTCTCTAAACCTGGTTTGGGTCCAAGTCTCTAGCGACTCTCCAGTCTCACGGAGCTTCTTCTCCACAGGGCTTTCAAACTTGTCACCAAAACTCATGGAAGCCAAGTCGAACTTAGACTTGTCTAACTCGTCCAATTCCCTGAACAAAGTACCTCAAAAAAAACATTCAGAACCACAACAATGTCATTACCTATATATGAATCTGATCAACACCAAAACTTTAAAAAGAAACTAAGAACAACATATAGGAAGAAATGGGACGTACTTGGCATCAATGTCACGGTACCTTCCGGCGCTAATAGCACGTTCTATTTCTTCTATTGATGGTTGTTTTCGTTTTTGCTTCTGCTTCTTTGTTGTTGGTAGAGTTGTTTTGGGTTGTGGTATAGTTATGTGCATGGGAGTGGGAGGTTTAGTATTAGTGTGATTGGTTTGGATTAATGGAGGAGAGTGAGAGTGAGAGTCATTATTAGTGGGAAGAGAAGCAAGAGTTAGAGGTTTGGTTGTGGATAGGCAGGATAAGCAATACATGGTAGTGGTCTGAGTATCTGTGTGACTGTGTCTGCTGCTACTGGATCATGTTGGTGTTGGATTCTTCCTCTTTTAACTGTCCAACATAAACTTAACTACCTAGCCAAATAAAATAAGCAGCTAACTAAAATGAAAGATTATTGGTACGTACAAAACAATTTTCACAACAATTGAGTCGACAAACTTTTATTGGTTTTTATATGAGTCCAATAATGATATCATTTTTTTACCTCCCATAACAACTTACCACTCCTACATATGTGAATTTTTTTGTGAAATTTTTTTATACCTGGACTTATTAAAAATGAAAATATCTTCCATCTTTATTTTTATTTTTTTTTAAAAACCAAAATTATCTAGAAATCAAAGTACAACAGATACAACACAAGGTACGAGTGGTTAGAGAAGAGGGCAGAAGAAAATGCACAAATTGAAGCTAGCTACCACCTGGTCTAACTAAGTTGTCCCGGTTTCAAATCTTACTGTGAAAGATAGACCATAGAGCTCTAGAGGATATCAAACTGCAATTTTCATTGTGTAGCACATAACCCCAAGTGACCAATCAATAATATCAGAACTAAGATGAAAAATACAAGGCTGCCTGTTGAATCAATAAGGTGGACCAATCAACCAGTCCCAATAATTCAAGATAACGTTCGAACTCACAAGGAGATCCGTGAGATATCTTGAATGCAAAACAAAGTGTGATTTATTTATTTATTTTGAGAAAGCAACAAACAAAGTGTGATTTGATTTCCTTATCTGACATGAAAAAGACAAATGATTTTTCTTCATAATAATGGAAAATGTGTGTCCCCCCTTTATTTCCTCCTTGTGGACACCATCATTGGTTATTTTGGACATTATCTTTACATAACCTGAACCTGTTGTGAGTAAAATTTGTGCAAGTGTGACATCAGAAAAAAAAAAAAAGAGTTTATGTGATTCTACATTAAGTTTAGGGGTGGAAAGAAGATCTTCCTTCATCAAGTGATTTTTCATGGTTCATATTAAATATTACAAATGTGAAGTCTCTATATGTATTTACAAATTTGAAGGTGTGTAGACTTTACATCCTTAAAAATATTAAATTATTTAACTGTTTTATAGTATTAGATCCATCCAGGAAATAAAATCTAAAACGTAAAATATTGTCTCCATTTCAATCACTGTAGGCAACATGATGATATTTTTCAGATAAACTATGTCAACAGGGAAAGGCAAACTCTATTATGAAGGATGGACTACATTCAAGTTAAAGGGGCTAAACAAGATATTTTATCATGTGCTGCACTAAATCATATCACTGTGATGTACATATAAACTTCCCAGTGTAGCAAAAAGGATGAACCTACAAAAATACTTTTTTTTTTTTTTTTTTTTTTCTCTCTCCAATTATGGCATTTGCATATGGTCACATCAAGTTGGTAAAGTCCTTAACACATGAAGTGCTCGTGGCCACTCTGGTCTTTGCAATTGAACAATTCTCCGTAATGCTGGCACTGCTCCAGCAGCTACAATTGCCAAATGATTCTCACTGTCCATGCTTAGATTATACAGTATTCCCAAGCTTGCTTCAACAGCCCTCTCACTTCCATCTTCAATCAGCTTAACCAATGGATATATTCCCCCTTCAGAAGCTATAGCTCGAGTTGAATCCACCATCCCTTCAGCGATTATTCTGTTGAGTTCCATCACAGCAGCTTCCTTTGCTTCTGGAGAGAAAGAGGTTTTCATCTTCTCTATAAGTCTTGGGATGGTCTCATAGAGAGTTACCTCCATGTTGATTGGATTCCCAGAATCAAGCTTACTATCAGAAAGAGAGCTGAGTTTAACTAGGGAAGCAGCAACCCAATCTTTGTAATGAAGGGGGACGTTTGATTTTAGGATCTCACGGAGCAGTTTAGTGAAGTGGGTGGAATTTATACTTTGACAAAATTGCGGAGAGTCAAGCAGCTTTGTTAGCAGCCGGGATGCTGCGGATATTGCAAGACCAGCTTCTTCAACTTCAAGGGCATATTTTTCTGGCTGCTGGCCTTCTAGATCAGAATCCACCTCTACCAAATAAAGATGAACACCAAAAAATAATCACTCATCTGAATTCAAGCATAGGTTTATTTTCGATTTAATGTATGCCACGAAAGCTTAAAATCCAACTTATGTTCGCTGCCAGCTTATATACAGCTTTTTAAACAGCTACACCTGTATACTTTTATTTTACCCAACTTATTTTTAAAGTAAAATAAACCAAAGAAAATAAGTTATCCTAAATGGACACTTAGAATGGAAAAAGAACAAAAAAAATTTCTAGCTTAGAGAAAGCAATATTAATCTTCATTTTCCACACATTGTTACCACTTGCAGTTTCTAATTTAAACAAGATGATTGTCTTAAAATCTATCAAAAGTAAAAGTATCACACTTTCATATAATTGAATTGGCAAACACAAATGCAGGAATTTGTTAATATTTTCAACAGGAAATTAAAATGATCAAGATTCATCTAATGGGTACTGGGTCAATGACTCAAAGCAGGGCAATGCAATGTGGGGCACAATGAGAGATTTAAAATTTAAGTAATTCTGACTCTTAAGTACCCAACAACTCCATGATTTCAGTGAGGATAATCTTACCAAATATATCATCAAATTAAAGGGGTTTGAGAGCAGGTGAAGTGGCCACCAGAGTAGGTATACCTTTGAGCAGAACTCAGACTAATATATATATATATATATATATATTTTATAAGAACTCAGACTTATATTGGTAGGACTTCAATAGAGAATCAGGTCACAGAATATTCAGAAAGATTTCCTACACACAAGATTTTATTGAACACATTGCAAACAGACGGCAAATTTCTTAGTTTGGTGGTAAGTTACAAGCACCAAGGACTGGACTCCATGAGTTCAACTCCTATCATATGAAAGCAAAAATACAAATTAAAGAACCTAATAGCCAAGAATATTAGGACAAAATGAAGAATATCCTACAGAAAAACTATAGACACTTGATGCCTAACTTGTTGATTAATGATTACTGCATATATTATTATGTGAGTCTCAATAAATTTATCTGAGAATTCAGACTTCAGAAGATTGTAAAAAAATGCCTTCACAATTAATGGACATATACAAGTGATAACTGTTGAATATTAACGGCCTATGACCATGGAGTAAACTTTTAAGGGCTACCTCTTTATTATAAGAGTGAAGTACAACTGGTAATTTAACAATAACCATAAAGCTTGATTTTACAGGAGCCAAGAGAAACTGAGAAGAGAATTTGAACTTTCTCAAAAGTCAGGTTCATGACAAACAAAAGAGAAGGCAATTTTAGGGCCTGAATCACAATGGTGACCCATCTTGTTTAGATTTTATTTATTTATTTTTTGGATGGGTATCTTGTTCAGATGATGAATGGACAATCCAATCAACAAAAGAAACCAACATAGGGAATTAATTTTCATCTCTCATTTCATTCCTCATATTCTACTTGTCTCAGCACCCAAATGCAGGCAGCAGGTTGTTGAAAATACAATGAGGATGCTGATGACAATGATGATTATAATTAGAACTGTATATAACAACAATAAGAACAATATGAAAATTAAAATAAATATAAAAAAAAAAATCTTTAAAAAAAATCTAAATTAGGTCATAAAGTTGGACGAGATAAAATAAAGCCAAACTTTTTCAAGCAATTTAGGTCTTAAAAGTCAAGAAAATTGTTTTCCATACCATTCAAAACTTTTTGTTGGAAAACAGCAGCCAAACCCGATTCAATATCTACCGAAATGATTGAGTCCATGCTTGGGTCATTAATTGTCACAAACTCAAGAACGGAACTTGCTTTTCTTTGTAAATTTGGGGATGAGTTCTTTAGAATATCAACAAGGCGAGCAATGAAAGCAGTGTCTAGCACATCCTCCCTATAATTGGTTTCCAAGTTAAGAAAAGCAGGTCAATAGAACTTCTTTGTGCAGACTGCAGAATTATATCTGAAAGTACTCAATCAGATCAATATAATATAGGGGAACAACATTAAAATTGCTTTAATTCAGGCACACACAAAAAAAAACTAAAAAAAAAGAGAAGAGTATCACTGAAAGTAGGCATACATCCAGTATCTCTGGATTCAATAAATTCAATGAAAGCAATGGATTGAAACCATACCAATAATGCCTAGCAATCCACAGCTTTGGCCTAGGCTCCTTCAAAAAAAAAAGGGACAAAACTTTAGATTTACCCTAGATCAGTAAGTTTCTTCTTTGAACCGGTCAGCACGCTCAAAACAGATATGTTCCTAGCAGAATCAATTTTATTGGTCCAGCCTTGTTATAAGCAGATAAGTCCAGGTTTGCCCAATAGCAATGAATCATGGTTTAATTTAAATATTACCATTGACCTATTTGATATTGTGAAATCAAAACTATATTTGCAACTGCTTTAATAAGTAGGTCAATGAGTTGACTAAATGACAAAGGATGTTACATTTGTGTTGGGAAGAAAACGACCCAGACATGGCGGCTCCAATAAAACAGAATATTGATAACATACACCCAAAAAATGAGAGAGATTATGAAGATATGGCAAGGGTTATCATTCCCTTCCAACAGCTTGTAGTTTCAGCCTCTACAAGGAAGAGAGCTAAATCTATTAAAAGATTTACGCATTGCATCAAGCACATCACAAGGTTGTATGTCTAGAAGACCATAATATTTTACATAAAACAGGCATGCTCTGTTTGTTTGCCTAGGTGATGGAGGACAAGAAAATCAAACTTGAATTTTGCAATGGTTTGGGGTTGGAAAGATAATGCAGGACAATCAAAACAAAATTAAACAATAGGAAAATAAAGGGATAGGAACCTAGGAGTCAGCACCTAGGCTTGCTTGGAGTTAGCACCAAACAAGGAAAACCACTGGGACTCAATTCCTAGGGTTGGCTAGAGTTGACACTAGAGAAAAGAAACCGAAAGGCAACTTTTCATTCATCTCTAAATCTTATCCAAAAGGAGTACAATAGTTTCCTTATATAGGAAACTAAACCCTAATTCTAATTGGTGTAGAAAACCCTAATTGCCTTATGACAAAAATAACCTTGCTTCCAAATATTAAAATACTAATAGCCTAATAAACTATTAGAACATAAAACATAAAAATACAATTGACTTGCAAAAATAAATAATTCTAAATTAAAATAAAAATTCTCCTTGTGTCTCTAGCAACAAAAGATTCTATATTAAATCCAAGTTTCCTTTTTCTGTTCCTGAAATATCATTGCAACCTAAACTTAAGCATCTAGCTAAAGTGTTTACTTTTTAGACTGTCACACAAATAATGAAATTTTTTTTCACAATTTTTTTTTTTCCATAAAGAGGATGTAATGAAGATGAAATCTTTGTGGAGAAATCCTTGTCAAATATACAAGCAACCTTTCATTTTGCTTGCTCTTCCCAATAGAACTATAAAAGCAGTCAATATTGAACCAGATTTTTATGAGATAAGATATGAAAATGAGAGGTCAACATACGCATTCTGCTCACCTTACTCTATTTGTTTGGGAATCACCCAACTTTGAATTCCTCTCATGAACACAAAAAACAAAGATATGGACTAGGTATATAGAAACAGAAAAAATAAAGCTTCATGAAAAGGAGAAGTAAATAAATGATAATAATGAAAAGGCAGTTCTAAAATTAATAAACAAAATAAAATTAGAAGGGGAGTTTCTTTTTTGAAAGGGGGGGGGGGGGGGAAGAGAGGAAAAGACCTGGCATTCACATTTGATATGGGTTTGTCAGACATATTTCCAGTTAAGACTGCAGAATCTTCAGGGTTTTTTGTTGCGTCTGATAACTTTTTTGATCCATTAACTGGTCCATCATAAAACTGGAATGCATCAACATACTCAGTAAGACAAAAAAAAAAAAAAAAAACATTATGAGTTTTTCACACATGGTGCAACAAACTAATGACTAACCTTAGATTTCATCTCTTTACTAGGATTTAATATCCGAGCAAGTAGATTCAAGCTCTGCATTGCAGCAAGGGTTCATTATCCTCAGGATTGTTTCTTATAATGGGAAATGGGGGATAAAGATAAATAAAATAATAATAAAACACCTTTTCAATCAGGCTTTCAGAGGTCTGCAAGTGCTTTAGAGTATTGACCAAAGGATCAATGATGCCTTCAGCTTCAATTATCTGGCAAACATGATTGCTGCATCAAGAAAAATAAGAGTAATGTGAATTATACAATGTAAGGGATGCTTAATGCATAAGAGCCATCCAACAGACCTAATGTCTAAAGAATAAGAAGAAAGATGTAACAGTGAAGTTAGAACTATGTGACTTGAACACTAACATGAGTACCACTGCCTAATAAATGACAAGCTTTTCAACGTGCAAACCCAGAACAAAATAGAGTGAAATATGTGTCAATCCCCAAAGGCAAGAGCTTTAAAATTCAATATGAAGAAAGGATAGCAAAAAAGTAGACAGTATATGAAACAAGGCAAATATGGCTAGTAAAGGTTTCGTGTAGACACATACATATATACATATCTACATAAATTTATATAAAACAATAATAGAGTGACTACATTTTATGCTAGCCAACAATTTGCTGCAACCCTCCTTTTTCTGGGTTTGGGGCCAACTATGAACAATATATATATATATATAACAAATAAAAAGCATCAATAAGAGGGGCTAGAGGAACAAAATATTTTGGTACCTGTGTACCATTTTGGAGTTACCACTATAAAATATATATATTTGTATATTTATGAACTTAAAATATGTATATTTATTTATAAATTCATGAGCTTATATATTTGGTTAGAGCCTGCTAATTTGGTAAGAGCCAATAAAAATATAAGTCCATGTCCATCCTAATATGTTGCCCAGGTTTACATTTTTTTCCTCATAGAAACAATCAACAACCTAATCAACCTTGGCCCAAAATGCAAGTCCATGTATATGTGTGTGTGGGTGTGTGTGTGTGTGTGTGTTACCAAAGATTCATATGGGGTAGGTTCACTTGTTCTGCTAGGCAGACAAACCAAGAAACATAAAAAGTGTTTGTGCGGTCAAAACAGAAACACAAAGAAAGTGGTTAGCAAAGAAACCAAGAAGAAGTGGGCAACATGGGGCTGTGGACGACGTGGAAGAAGAAAAAGTGGGAGAAGTGAATGATCTTGTCCTTCTGGAAATGCTATTTCCAAGCTTAGCACCTGCATACATTGGTGTCTAGTTTTAACAAATTTATAAAGACAACCTTTTATTGTACTGGCCTAAAATAGAATTACCAACTCAAATAGCCAAAACGAGTTGAAGTGCATACCAATACCTTTCCAAGAGGATATTATAACAGTTTGGTATGGTAAAATATTTTTCAGCTGTATTGGTGAGTATGGTACAAGGAGAAATTGTATCAATTATAGGGTAAATAAGCAAGTAGTAAAAAATGACAAGTTAATCAAAGAAGTGGCAAAGGTATGATTTTGGATATAATTGAATGGCAGAGAAGAATACATGGGACCAACCCCAATTACAGTTAAAGATCCATAACTAACCCCAAATTTTTGGGAGTAAAGCTTTGTTGTTATTATATAGGGTAAATTAACAAATTGGGGAAGCAATTTCCAACATAGGCTAACTTCTTCTAGGCCTTCAACTCCTCTCTCTCACTCTCCCCTGTCATGTAGCAGAGATCTCCCCTGTCTGCCCATGCGAAAGATGAAATCATTTAGTTATAAATCTCCATGTCACTCACATAGACCCCAAAAAAATAAATCCCTGCACTAATGAGAACTTATTTATTCACTAGTCCAAGGAAAAAACCTTGTCAAATAAGCATGGGAGACCAAGCATTTGACTGTGAAACACTCAAGCACCACTGTTCCGGATAAAAGAGTATTATCAGCTTAGAGTGGAAGGCAAAGGCAAAGTGACAAAGCCATTAACTGAGAAATTGTAAAAGATTTTTTCCATCCCATCTGCTCTTTTTTTATTTTTTTAACAGGAATTTTCATTTAAAGCCAGAGAGGTTAGCTAGGATCACTATTGCTGTAAATACATCAAGATAATTAAAACCCAAAGAATGATAAATTACCTGATAGACAACCTTTCCAAAGCTTGAGTAGCAGACAATCTGACAGAATCATTGTTATGGCCTAAAAGCCGAACTAAATGCTTGATTGCTCCAGCTTCCTTGAATGCAACTCGAATATGTTCATTGATAGACGCATCAGCAATTGACTCTGCAGCTCTTGATATGGCAGATTCATCTTCAAGCTCAAGAATCAAAACCAATCGAGCCACACCATCCACCCATGGTAAGAGTGTAAGTCGCTGCTCACTCAAGCATCCAGATTGAGATTTCTCTCCATTCTCTATTTCTATAGCCCCAATACGAGCAAGAAATTGTTGGTGTGACCGTGCAACTATTGCTTTCATCTTGGTCTCCTCTATGTTTACATTCTTGTCATCAATATTTAATCCAAGGAGTACTTCGGAGGCACCATATTTAGAAGGACCTTTAGAAGTTTGTTTAATCTCTGTACCATCTGGTAAACTAGGCCAGGAATACAAACCTGGTTTGAAGGACTTGTATGCAGATGCACCAATCATAGGGACAGGAATCAGGCCTTCCTCTATGACAAGAATTCTGTAATATTCATCCTTAGCAAGCTCCAACAATGCATTTCTTGCTTCCTTTCTAAGGACTTTAGCTCCTTCCAAATCAGCTGTTAGGGCCTTTGCCTGCATTTATAATCCAACTTTATAGAATGCCAAAGAATTTTTTTTTTTTTTTAAAAAAGACATGTAAATAGAGGCAACTCAGAACATGTTGTTATAAACATCCTCTTACGCTTAAGAAATTTTTTTTTTTTAATTAATTCATTTGAATATTACTGCATTCCATACAGCTTGACAATGTAAAAAGAGTAAGCTTTTCAGCTATTTGATCTAATAATGGACATGAATTCTTTCTATCAATAGAGGAAATGTTAAGGAAGCCTCACCAGTTTTTGTATAACACCTGCTTCAACCATGATGCTGTGGTTAATTTGGCTCAATGCCAAATTTGCCAAAACCCCTCCTGCTGCTTCCTTCAATTTTATGTCATCATCATCGAGGGACTTAATAAGTAAAGGCAATATGTCACTGTTTGCAATTTTCACTCCAAGCTTCTCATCCACTGACAAGTTCCACAAAGTACACATACTTTGCTCCTTTACCTGCAAAAATGATTTCAGGATATCTCCATTCTTTTTTACCAAGAAATGTGTTGACAGGATGACAGATATTCCAGAGAATTTTTGAGTTGAGGCTAACACATATAAACCTCCTGTGTTGTCTCCTCTTCCTCTGAATATCTTGTATATCCCAAAATATATATAATTATCTATTAATTATAATTATTATTTTTATAAATAATTATATATATAGACACACAGATTCCAATGGTGATCCTCTATACCTCAGGAGTCAAGGAAGGTTGGCTCAGCAAGCCAGTTATCTCTTCAATTGCTCCACTTTCTGCTACTAATTCCCTGTATAAATTGACTGAAGAAATTGATCGTAAAAGGCCTGCAGCTGCTTCACAAGGGGAACTAGACTTTGACCTAAGAAGGTTTACAGTGAGGTTTATGCAACCAGGAAACTGCATGATAGCATCAATACACTTCTTTCCTCCAAGTGAGTATTTCCAGAGAGCTACTATTGCTTGTTCTCTGTCAAGGTCATCATGGTCTAGCCCAAGCATTCGAACAAACAAGGCTACATAACCATCACCAAAACTAGGAGAAGGTTTCTCAATTTCTTCAATATCCTGGAAGTAAAGTAAGAAGATGCCTGGTCATGTAGCTTAAGCAAGTGAACATTTGTCACTCTGAAGGAAAAATTTAAAAGCAGTAGACAATACAGTCAGAGACGATCCTAACACCATGCCCCCCCTACCCTAACATCCCCAAAATTTATTTATATGTATAACGTATAGTTTTATATAAATATTTAAAGTTTGACTCCTAAAAAGTACATTTGGTCCCCAAAAATTCAGTTGATCCAAAGAGGCCACAAAGAAAAGAAATGACCAGTTTTTCCATGACGCATGGCCTTCCTCTAAAAATAGTATAATTTATAATATATATATATATATATATATTATACGTTCTTGGGGTTTTATGTAGCTAAAATCCCTTAGAAAAAATAAATGTAATCCTAACAAGATGAAAATTAAGGGCATACCGAGTAATAAGAGGCTAATGGCCTTCAAGCAAGGTTACTCTTTTAAATTTTAGTTACATCCCTGAACATAGTTATGTATAAGTAACAAGATATCTAGTTTTTTTTTTTTCTTTTTTTTCTTTTTTTTGGTAAGTGACAAGATATCTTGGTTTTACTAGCTAGAGGTGAGTCCAAAGCTATGAAGCACGGGTGCGTTTCGGGACTCGGGTGCGGGTGCGGGTGCGGGTGCGGGACTCGGCAATTTTTGAAAAAGGTGGGTGCGGGTGCGGCAGGACTCGGCGATTAAAAAATTATTAAAAATATTTTTACAATATATGTTTAATATATTGCTAAGCATACTTTTACTTTTTCACATTATATAAACAAATACCAAATTTAAGAGCAATAGTAGATAATAACTAAAACATGATGTTCATAAATTAAATATAATCCACAAGATTGAAGGCTGAAGGCTGAAGCAGTGCAGTGTGCACACAGCACTCACAGAGAGCTCAGAACACAGAGAAGAGAGATGAGGGACGGAGCACACAGAGAAGGGAGATGAGGGACGGAGTGAGAGAGGGTCTTTGGGAGTTTTGGACGACGTGTGAGGGTCTGAGGGGGTCTGGGTATTTAGGTTAAGTCAAACGGTGCGTTTTGCACCTTTTTTTTTTTTTTTTTTTTTGAATTTCGGCCTGACTCGGCCGTTTCGGCTGATACGTTCGATACGGGCCGAGTCGGCCCGATTTCGGCCGTGTCGGCGCCGATTTCGGCCGCGTCGGCGCCGATTTCAGCCGCGTTGGCCCGATTCGGGAACGGCCACGTGGCACGACACGGCACGGACGCGCGGTCTGCGGCGTCCCTCCCGCGTCGTCGCGTCGGACGCGGGTGCGTTGGCCTGGGAGCCGCGTCCGTGCATCCCAGGTCCAAAGGGCTCTTCTTTAGCAAGGTTCCCTACATTATTAAGAAAGAAAAAAAAGATATCTTGGTGTCTAATCAAGCGAACAATATTAAGAGAAAAACGTTCCACAAACATTTAAAAAAAAAAAAGTTACATGTACACCCAATGGGTCTTGAACTTACAACCTCCCCACTCTACCCCATTTTTATGCTGGGGAAAGTACCATTTCAGTTGTTTATTGGCAAGAACATAATTTGATTTATAGGAGAAAAACATAATCATGTACTTTCAAACTTTTAGTTTGTTAAACCAAGTGTCTACAGAATGTGGATATGGGGTAGGCATTGATATAAGAGCCCATATCAATAGTATGAGACCTCAGTCTTTGCAAACACACAAAGCTAGCATTAAATAAATCTAGCTTGATTGTGATTAGCATAAATTCAAAATTCACCAAGTCCAAGAAAATTGAAAGAGTCCATCCTGATTCACAATGTGCTCAATATGAGTACATTGTGCATATGGTTGCATTTTATTAAATTGTATTTTTTAATTATTTCTTTTCCAAAAAACTAATTTCAAGCATGAGGATTAAATTTTCAAAAAGTTTTTCTTTTGTGTTCAATCTTCTAATGGTCAATTTGGGATGAGGGCACGTATTTGTCAAAATTCTACAATCTACCAAAAGGATTGTTGTTTTTCAAAAAACAAATTTGGTAATCTAAAATCCATAGGAACTTCATACAAACTTTCATCTGCCATAGGAAGCAACATGAAACCCAATTCTCCAACCAAATTTCCTAAAATTAACACAATTTTCAGTGCCTTTTTTGTTTCAATTTAGAAGAACCAAACCCCACCACCCAAAAATAAATAAAGAATTGCCAAATCTCATTTGTCTACTCCATGTACAAAATCCATGGTAACCCATAACATGATTTTAAAAGAAAAGCATTACACAAATAAATCCAAATTCCTTAACAACAGCTAAGCAACACCAAAACTGGAAAAGAAACACTTGACCAACAAAAATTGTCATGGCAAATTCGAACACACCCACATACAAAAGCAACATGCAAATATGAAATAGCATGAAAACCCAGGTTAAAAAAAGAAAAAGAAAAAAAGAAAGAAGCTTGAGCTTAGATGAACATACAGGAGATTTAGAGTGTTGTGGAGTAGCATCAACAGCACCACCACCACCACCATCACTGCTGACCCTTGTGAGGACTGAACGATTAGAGCAAGAAATGAGGTTGAGGCAATGATATTGATGGTGTTTGGTTGCACAGGAAAAGATTAGTGTTGGTTTTGGGTTGCTTAGTTTGGTTTTTGTCCTGGTTCTAACTGGAATAACTTCCAGATGGGTGTTGAAGTTGGGAAGTGAGTGTTGGGCATTGGGGGACTTCAAGGGGAAGAAGGGTGTGGGAGTTGCTGCCGAGGCCAACATTTTGGCCTTCAACGATGGAAGAAACAAGGGATTGGCCTCTTGGGGTTTTAGATTTTAGAACAATTTTTTTTTTTCGGTTTTTGGTTTGGGTTTTTCACTAATGGGTAATGGCTACAGAAAGTAGTTTTTTTTTTTTTTGGGGTATCAATGTCATAACCCATCATAGTACAGAAAGTAGATTTGGGACCTTTTCTTTTCTTTTCTTTTTTTTCCCCTAATATTTTTTTTTTTTTTTTGCACACATTTATTTTCAATGTAATCCTTTTGGACATGGAAGGACTACAATGAAATGAAAAAAAAAAAAAAAATTGAAACTATTAAGATGAAAATATGTGGGAGTTGGGAAATGTAATTTGTAATTTAACTCTCTTTTTTTGGCCTTGTGATTTTTTTTTTCTTTTTTTTGATAATAAGACAAAAATATCATTGATTCAAATTAGAAAAAATTAGAACACGTTAAAAAAATAAAAAAACTCTATTCAATTCAACAGAGGGCTTAACACCCTAAGCATATGTTTTGCTAATAAATGCGTCAATTGATCCCTAGACTCATTTGAATGTGACAGACATGATGAGCAAGACTTAGATACAGTATTTAGGTGTTATTCTTAAGGTTCCCTTCTTAACATTCTGCCATGTGATTTTTTCTCATGGAATATAAGTGTATTTTTTAGTTAAGTAACCACATGGTTGAATCTTAAAAGGAGAATCTAAGAAACAGCACCTAAGATACTTACCTAAGTTTTGTCTAAAAACGATATACCCTAAACTACTAAAGTAATAGAAGAAGGTGATGAAAGAATAAGAATAACTTTTTGGCCTTGTGATTAAAGCAACTAAAAGAAATGTGACTTTTTAGCCTTGTGATTAAATCAACTATAAGAGATGTGATACAGTGATAGTAATCACAATGGGTAGGTGGATCTATGGATGATTTATAAATCTTTTTGGGTAAATTATATTTTATCTTTATGATTTGGCTATATCATAATTTAGTTTGACCACAACATTCTTACCCTTGTGGTGACTATTCGTAAAATTTGTTTCATTTAAAATATATTTTTTTGGTGCCCTGGTAGCTTAGGAACTTTTAAAACAACAAATAGGCGTAATTACATTTTTAGTCCTTATGTTTTGGGAGTATTTTTAATTTGGTTTTCGAGTTTTTAAAGCTTCATTTTTGTCCTCAAATTATAAAATTTGCTATTACTTTGGTCCTCAATTGAGGGAATGGCATGGCTGTGACCAAAATGACAAAAAATTCATAAATCTAAGGACCAAAAATAAAATTATAAAAAATTGATGATCAAATTAAAAACATGACCAAAATATAGGGACAAAAAAAAAAAAAAAATCCAACTTCCTCTTGTAACCTTTAACAATGTGAGACAAAACGAACCCTTAAAAGGAGAACACGTAAGTTGGGATGAATTATGGCAAGATAGGCCAAAGAAAGGTAACAAGTCTTGCCTCTGCTATGGTCATAATGATGTCTACGAAAAGTCTTAGATGAATTAGTTGCCACGTGGCATTTTCTAAATATTTTGAGGTAGTTGCCACATCTGCTTGCTCTCTCTCTTTGAGAAAATCCATGCATCCTATGCCATGAATTATGCACAAAAAGATAAGGAAACACAATCACTCTCACACAACGTAGAGCTCTAAAATGAGCTTCCAAATTCCCAAAGCTCTGCCTCTGCCTCCTCTCTCCCACTCTGCCTGCAAAATTCCCTCTCTCTTCATTACTTCTAAACTCAAACCATCCCATGATGCCAAGCCCAAAAAGGTGCACTTTCTTTGTTACTATTTGTAATCATTTTTTTCCTATCATGTTGAATTTTTATTCAGCGATTCTGTATATATATATATATGTATGTATGGATTTCACAGCCCCTTATGTTCAATATCAGACTCTTGCATGCATCACCCAGAAGCCACTTCACGAGTTCTTTCTAAAGAAATCAACTTTAGCAATTCAAGTTGGAGCAATTTTGGCCACTGTAAGACACTAATTAATCCTTACATGTTTTACATTTTTTTTCTTGAGCTAAAATATTAATGATAAATTAATAATCATCATGACAGGTTGATCAGCCAGCTTTGGCTGTAACTGGAGTGAACTACGTGGAAGATCCTATTACAGTTTTGATACAATTAGGAATTGTGGCCTTCTTTTACTTCCTTATCATACCTGTAAGTAAATGTCAACATTTTATATCATCCTTACCCCAATCATTTTGTATTTGACCATGGAGATTTATAATATTGTTATTATATTTTGGTGAATTGCAGCCGATCATCATGAATTGGCTTAGGATAAGATGGTACAAAAGAAATCTATTGGAGATGTATTTTCAGTTTATGTTTGTCTTCATATTCTTTCCGGGGTAAGATGTTCTTTTTCACAAGATTTCTGGTACAATATTAATCCATGATGATTATCCCAAATTTTAGTGCTAGGCCATATTCTGCACTTGTTGCACCTAACTTTCATTGCACTGAAAACGTAGATTATTAAAGCATTCAATTCCAATTGGCACTCTATACCTTGTTAGATACATAAAATGTGAAGTAGACACTTTCTATTTCATATGAGTTGGATAGGAACCTGTTTCCCCCAACAAACCAATGTAGAAGTGCTTTATTAATGTCATGTAATAACCCTGCAAATTAAGAATTCCTAACTGTATCGCACAGTGAAATTGTAGTATCAAATTTGCTCTATTAGTCTTGCATCTCACCTGAATCAATAACTAGATTAATATGTATTTTCATATGTTTCATTAATTCAGTACTTTTTTTCCTCCCTGTTGTGCAGCATACTCCTTTGGGCACCCTTTTTGAACTTCAGAAAATTCCCACGGGATCCATCTATGAAGTATCCTTGGTCTACACCACAGGATCCTTCGAAAATCAAAAATGACTACTTGAAGTACCCATTTGCCAAACCTGAGGACTATACAGTAGATTGAAGAAGCATTGCTTGCTTCTAACATATAACAAATAAGTAGGTGGAATTGTTGGAACTTTCTCTAATAGTGAGGAGTTGTTTTGTGTGATCCACACAATGGAGATAGATGCAACTGAAAGTGCAATGTTTTTAATGCAGAAAAAGTTATCCATGGCACAAGATTCCAAGCAGCCTTCTATGTGAAATATAGATTTTTGTAATTGCCATGATTATGTTGAATGAAATTTAGTTGCACAGAGGACACATGAGATACAAATTTTAGCGCTAATCCAAATCATTTTCATAACCTAGGATGAAAGGATCTCCATATCGCAATTTTGATAACAATGGCGATGAGCCCACAGCCACAGTTGTCTTTTGTGGTTACTACTTTTTGGTTTTAACTTATAAATAAAGGGTTTGGACTACTGATTTTTGAGCTTTGGACTTTATGGCATGATTTTTAAGGTTGTGATTTTGAGGTTTTTGAGTTGGTGTTTTGGGTTCAAAGTAAAACGATTGGGGTTTTCAGGTTTGATTTTTTAGCTTTGGCTAGTGAGGAATGAGCTGTGGGGCGCCATTTGGGGTTTGGGGTTATGCTTTGGGGTTTATGATAAAAAATTGGAGTTATTAGTTTTCAGGTGTGAGCTTTGGACAGATTAAGTCCCTGTTTATTGCACAGAAAATGGTAGACTAATTCAATATTTGGATTAGAGGAGAAGGCAATATTTGCTGACCACCCATTCTCATATTTGGATTAGAGGAGATGGTTCATCCAAAAATAAATAAAGAGGATTAGAGAAGATGCCAGTATATGCTTACCATCCATTCTCGTCTTCTCTCCCTCGATTCCAAGCATACCCAATGTTACAAAACCATCTCAACTACAATCACATACAAGAAAAAATGTTTTCCTCTATCTTCTTTTAGCAATCTAGACCAGAAAAGAATGGAGAATCATGATGGTGCAAAACTTCCTCAAAATGTGTGTAATGTAATTTAAAATGTGAAAATGTGAGTTTGAGATGGCTTACCAAACAAGCCCTAAATGATTCAACTAATGTAAGCCCCCCATTTTAACAGGTTGGTGTCTTGGTGTGAATATGTATGTCAAGGAAATATATTTCCTCGACATAGAAAAGTCAGTTATAAAATTATATGTAAGCATTAACAGTAAACAGTATTTGCTTTCCATCAACTTTCTCCCCACACAAGGGATCTAAGCAAGGATGGGCTCTACAGTTCCTTCTATGCAAAGCAAATGCCTCTGCTGCATTTCCCCTTCTTTTTTCTTTTTTTTTTTCTCTTTTTTTTGGCTCAGAGCATTTCTCATGTAATTAACAAGATCTTCGAAAAAGCCAAGTACATATTACCACAACCAATGCAGATAAATATGAAGATTTAATATTAAACTTAAACAACAGAAAAGGAAAGAACAATATGTAATCAAAATTTCATCTGGATTTAAACATAATTATCTAAAAATACATGTGTATCTATCTCTTTAAATTTTGGCGGTACTCTCAAATCTCAATGTTAGAGGAAAATAACTTAAAAAGGTTCTAAAGAAAAAAAAAAATTTCCTAAAAGGAAAAATCAAATCCATCCTAACGGCCTGGACCAAATCAGACCATCAAGCAGTATTGCCCTTCAACTACTTCTAGTTCAGTATCCAATTGGAACGTGGGAACTATTCATTCTCAGCCACTTTATTATAGGGCAAATTGGATTACTTTGCCCTTGCCGAATATCAAAAAAACAAGGTACCGCATATCGTAAGAACAAATTGATGGTTTGCACCACTAATTGGTATGGCATAAAATCTTGCTCAGAAAGATTGTTGAGAACTGAAAACTACAGAGAGTTTCTTCCAATCCAGAGACTCCATGTTTGGGGACATGTAAGCAGCACCCACAGCCAAGGCAATGACAACAAAGGCCAAACTTTTAACACACCCATAGCCACGTGATGCCTTTCCCAATATTGCCTTACAATACTTGTCTGCATCCTTGAAGCGTGCAAGGTGAGCAGCATCTGCCCCACTAGCCAATGCTTTCTCATTCTAAAGCAATCAAAAAGTATAAATGAGCCTATTTATGTTTTTACTTCAAAATAATTACACAAATAATCTAATAATAACAGCAGCAGCAGCTACAATAATAATAGAAGACTACCTTGTTCCTAAAGTTCTTGAGAGTTTCCCTCAGAGGGTCAAGAGGAGACAGTTTCACAGAATACTCTTTCCAGTCCTCAGAAAGTTTTCTCAAAACAGCAACACTTGCTTCTAGATTGTCCTCATAAACCATGTCCTATTTACATGCAATGTAAAATTACTAAATTAGAAGACTAGTAAATCTACATTTCAAATTCCGAAACAATAGATAAGAATAAGATTCCATCTTCTTAAAAAACACGAATTTATGATATTTAGATGGAGTAGCTCACCCACTGCCTGAAACAATCAGCATGTTGGGTCAAGCACCAAATGAAAACACCAGTTGCTTCTTTGGATAATTCAGGAATGCCTGTGACAAACAGCCCATCTTTAAAACCTACCATTTTCCCCAATTAATACAAGTATCAAAGAAACTAATGAAAAGGCCGTCATCTCTAGTTTACATACTTTCTCCTGCTGCTTTGACAGCAAAACTCAGTATCTGCTGTGGGACTTGTTTCATTGTTTTGCTTCCAGGGGTGCCGGCAAGAGCCACCTCTTTTAAGGTGGGATATATGGCCTCAAACCTTTCAGTAGCCTACATGAAACACATATTCAAATGAATGTTGAACAATTAATCTACAATACATCTATCCTCAGATACTGCAATTTCCCCACCTTTACTCTAGCTGAAGATGCAGGGAAGGTAACTCGCATGAGTATCTCAAACGCAGAAGGTGGCATCAACCTCTCCCCCTTCCTAACTGCACCATTTACAAGAATATGGCGAGCTTTTGGGGCAGACATAATTCTGATACCAAATAAACAAAGATTATTAAAAAACACAAAGCAGGAATGATTAAAAAAATACACGCGCCTGCACACACGTATACACAATTACAAAACTGTTCATGCTTTCATACCTCTCCACCAGCTGCAAAACCAGGTCCCTTGACTGAGGATTACTGCTTTTGCCAGTGACCACAGGCAAGAGGTTGTGTGCCCATGCATGCAGCCCTACAGCCAGGTCTCCTTGACAGGCCTACAACAAAAGTTGTGAGATCCGGCATGAGAAGCATAATCAAAGAAAAAAGAAAGAACTGATTGTAATCTTGGTCGGGAGGGATCCTTAGTTGCATTCATGATATATTGTTATTGACTCACCTGCACTATCATCCATACGATAACTGGAAGCTTATCTTGTCCTTGATACTTGGAATCCTCCCTCAACGTCGGCAAGAAATTAACTAATACATCAGGTTTCCTTCGCAAAACCATTGCTACAACTACAAACATTGCTACCTGTGATTATAATACGTAAATTAAACATCAATGCAGGACAAGGTGATGATCACAGGAAGCTAGCAAAGAAGTTAGGAAGGATAAAAGAAGTTGAGGGCCACCTGTCACACATACAAAGAAATTGCATATGTTATAGACCCAACAACATTCTAATGAAGGTTACATATATAGATAATTTCTCCAATATGAAAAGATATCAACAATATATGAAAATGAAACTTTTGTGTCTCTATCAAAAAAAGATAAATGAAAGAAATAAGCCTATGGGCAATGAACCAATAAACATTAATGGCATACCAGTTATACATGTAAACAGCAATATCCACCAAAAGCAAAGACAAGCATAAGACATACTCAACAGCCCATTCAAGTTACCTGTGATTTGGATGATACATGTGGCACACCCTTTTTAGAGCCCTTGGCACCAGCTTGTTGGCTTACTAAGTCAGTGAAAATGCTGTCTAGAGACCATGATAAAAAGGAACCAAATGCCTCAGGAGAACATTTGTTGATCCAGTCAGCCGATGTCTTATAAACAGCTTCAGAAATATAAGAAAGAGGAATCTGTTGAAAAGCATACACATTAATTAGGTCCCATACATTACAAAGACAAAAAAGAAAAAATGTGATAAGCCAACACGCATGAAATATGAATGCTTAGTTTGTTACTCTATTGAAATTACATTATGAAGACATGAATAACATGGATTGCATGATGAGCCCATGATGGAAAAGGTGGGGGGGTGGGGAGAAGAAATGAAAAACAAACAATTTTTTTTGAACAGGAGCTACAATGATAGGCATGAAGCTGATAAAAAATCCAAAATTTGGAGTAATTAAGGCTAGTTGCTCCATTAATGACGACAAGAATGAGTGTAAAAAGTATTTCATACTCAATTTTAAGAAAACAAAATGACAAGCTTGCACCCAGCCTCTATATGTGATCTACTTAGCTTTCACTGTGTCATGAATTGATATATATATATATATATATAGAGAGAGAGAGAGAGAGAGAGAGAGAGAGAAATGGGGCCAATAATATTTTAGTGAATAAGATATGGACCATATGGTATATGGTTCTTTTTTTTTTAATAAGCAACTGAAATTCATTAAAAATAGGTACAAAATAAAGTGCTGTCCTAGTAGATGGGCTGTATACAAAAGAATAGCAAAGAGAAGCAAAAAGGAACAAAGAGAGAAAAACTTAAAGCTGATAAGTAAGTTATCTAAAAAGTCCATGAACGTGGAAAATTATAGAGATTAAAAGTCAACTTGTATAAATTCTTGAGAAAGAGAAGCTTCAGATATGGCAGAGGAAACTCCTTTCCCTCAAAAGTACAACAATTCCGCTCTTTCCAAATACAACACGTGAGGCATGAAGGGGCTGCCATCCAAACTTCCCCACTCCTAAGATTGCCTAGCTTCCCGTCTCAAGAAGCCGACATGGCAGTTACTGAACTGGCATTACCCAAGTGACACCAAACAGACATAACAGTTTGTCCCACAGCTCCCTAGCAATAGGACAACAAATAAGAAGAAAATCCACCAACTCCCCATTAGACTTACACGTACAACACTAACCCACAACTATAACTGCCCTTTTCTCTCAAATTATCCATTTTCAATCTTTTCCCTAATGCTGCAGTCAAAAAAGCAACTCAGGTGGAGTTCTAACAAAAATGTTCCAAGAAAAGGGGTAACTCTCAGACTTCCAAATCTCAGCACTTATAACCCTTTAACTTGAACTGTCAACATCACAAACCCATATTTCTTCAACAACATAGATTTAGTTGCCTTAACTGTCAGTTTATTCCTAACCATAATATAATTAGTATAATATTAAAATAGGAATATATTTTTTACTGCCAATGTAACTTTAAAACTTGCAAGTGACTCACCCATGAAGAATCTTTGAGTTAACCATGACAGTAAATAAAATTAATTGAAAATAACATCTTTCATAGAGAAACGTGGATTTTTATTTAGTACAAATAGGAACCTAAACACTAAAATGAGAAGGATCAAAGCAAGAGAATAGGACATATAAAGACACTAGAAACAGTATTAAAGCACATCAGTTACCTTTGTCTACTTCTCAAAGTTGGTTAACTGTTAAACATTAGATTATTGGCCTTACACACGCATCAATTCTTACCTATGACATATGCAGGAGAAACCCCTAGCTAAGAAAAAAAAAATCCAGTCACCAATGAGCTGTAGCTCAAATCACACCTCCTCCCTTGTAAGAGCAATGTGGAGTGTGAGGTCATAGGTTTAAGACCTACCAGGTATGTTTGTAAATATATAAATAAACAGCTCAAATCAAGGCAGTCCAAGAACTCCAAAAAGATAAAGAACCAGACTTTGCGTGTAAAAACCTAACTTACCACCCGTTTGGTACAGCTTATTTTTTCAGCTTTTTGGAAATGGGAAGTTTGAAGAAGCTGTACCTTTAAAAAGGTGAGATTTTAAAAAGCTTTATTTTGAAAAGGTACAGTTTCAAAATAGGATACAAAACAGGTACAGTGTCCAGCCCAACAGACAAACTTTTTTAATTGATTCAGATGTTAGGTGTAAAAGCCATGTCATGAAAAACATAGAAAAAGGTAAGCCCACAATTAGAGCAGCTGAGCAATGCAGCTTCTTTGGCACCCTGTAATATCATCACCTTTACCATCTTTTTTTTTTTTTTTGATAGTGTAATTGCTTTATTGAAGAAAAAACATTTTATGTTCACGATGATGAACACAAAGGGTCAAGAAAATTTACACAGCAAAGCTAAGAGTCATGGTCCTCACGGAACTCTAAAACAGAGGTACAATAAGTAAAGGCCCAAACCCCAGACAACTCAAACAGGGTACAATTGTACAAATCAATAATGATTTCAACTTTTGAACGAATCTCTCTACATTCTGAAATGTGCGAGAATTGCGCACCTTTACCATCTTATTCACCAATCACCGTACCATCTTCCAGATCCCACCATGACACTATCAGACTAGCACAAATTTGTTAAACAATTTGCATTCCAAATTATGAAATTTATATTAAGCCACAAATTTGTCAAACAATTTACATTCAAAATTTACTAAATTTATATTGAGCCAACCCTTAGTTACCTAACAGAAGTATCTAAATGTTCATCCAAATGTGCTTCCATAACAATTTAAGTTGTGAAAACTATATCATTTTGCAACAAAAGTTAAATCTTTGCCAACCACAATCTATACAATACCACAACCTATAGATCCATATATGAAATTGCATTTTACTCACATCAGCGAATTTCGCCACGGTGGACTCCCTGAACATCTTCACCCATGGAAACTGAGCCGCGGTCACAGCCGAAAACGCTCGGCCGAAATAGTCCGCAAATCGCATCAGCTGTATTTCATGCTGTCCCTCATACGATTCCTATCCCCAAAAACAAACAGATCAAACCAAATCCCTCTCTCACTACACATTCACATGCTTAAGGAATAATAAAATAAAAAAAAGTATAAACTTTGAAATTGAAAAGCTCATACTCACCGATATATTGACGAGAAAAGCCGAGAGATCATCGGCGTCGATCTTCGCGGCCGTATCGGAGACCGAAACCTTTGGCTTCTTCGGCTTCTTCGGCTTCACTTTCTTGGCCTCCTCAGCCTTCCCATTCTCCACCACGCGCTCGTTCTCCTCATCGCTGCTATCGAACTCGTTCTTCGATCTGACCGGAGCGTCGAAATCGGCATCCACAGCAACGGCGGATCTCTGCGCCTCGAGAATTTGGAGGCGGCGGATCGCCGATTGCTGCTCCAGAGACCGGAAAACGTTGTCGGCGCCGGGAACAGCTCCGTTGGAAACGACTCTGTTGGAGGCGGAATCGGAAGAATTTGGCTTGGCTTTCCTCTGACGCTTCGCGTACGTGACCTTTTGCCAGCCATGGTCATTGCCGGTGGTAACTTCGTTGGTATTGGATTCGAAAGCTCCGTGATTGTCTTCCATGGCTGCCTTCGATTCTTTTTTTTGGTGCTTGTTTATTTAGTACTATTTGTTAATATATATATATATATATATATATATATATATATATATCTATCTCTCTCACTAAATTGGGGTTTTTTTTTTTTGGGAGAGAAAATCTGAGAGAAAAAGAGAGATAGAAAAGGAAGCTTTTTTATCATTCACTCACACTAACTGGTCTTTTGGGTCTGAAAATGAATAGGTGGAATCAAAGCGAATTTAAAGGCGTTGACTAACTCATTTTTTACCCCTGTATACGTACGGATTTACAGGAGTGCCATGCTTTGGACCGGTTCGAAATCGAAATGATTCCTGTAAATTCAATTCACCACGTGCATTTCCAACTTTCGAAACGTTTTGTTTTGTTTTGTTTTGTTTTGGTTTTGTTTATCTTTTTGTTTGTTTGTTGATAAAAACAGAAACTACGAGCTGAACTAGTTTTACATTTCAAAGTTGCGAGTCCAACAACTATTGGAATAAAAGATACGGCTGCGATTTTATTTTTATTTTTGGGATAGAAAACGATTTATTTATTATTAATGTAAAATTAAAATTATAGATCCTCGATTACAAAGCAAACGATAGATGATGAGATTTCTTCCATCTATAATATACACATTCTGTCGTATCAAAAAAAAAATATATATATACACATTCTGTAGTATAAGTTTGACCCAACAAATTCTAAAAAATGAAAAAAGTTTGCCCCAACGACTTTGCTTAAGAATGGGCTGGCATATATTATATTTATTTATTATTTATCAGCATACACTAATAAGAAGTAGGGCTGTCCAAGCAACCTGGAGACCCGGCCAAACCGACCGGATCCGACCCGTCACGGCCAAATCCGACACCTTTGGCAGTCGATGACGAGTCCTAAACTCTGAAATCTGATTCCAGCGGATCGAGTGGCAGGTTTCAGTCTCTAAAACCCGAGCCACCCGATCCGACCGACAAATGCTAAAAAAAATGCCAAAATTACCTAGATCCGGCGACTTTCTGGTGTTCCTCAGCTCCGATCCAGCCACCCTTGGTCTTCCTTTGCTCAGATCCGGTGGTATTTGCTTAGATTCACTCAAATTCGACCAAGATCTACTCTCCTCCTTCGTTAGATTTGCTCAAATCCATCTTTTCTTAATTAGATTAGGCTCTGATCTACACAAATCCGACGATATTCCGTTAGATCCGGCACCTTCAACTCAAATCGGCAAAGATAGAACTTCTCCTCCGCCTGCCGTCGCTCATCATCGGACTCGACCGAACCAACCATTCGCTCCCTTGAGCCCGGCCGACTCGACCCGTGGTGGTTGGCTGTCGGTTGCGGGTGTGTTTTTGTTCCACTCAACCTAAGCAGGTTAAGGCCAAAACGAACCCGTGGACAGTCCTAATAAGAAGGGAAATACACATTCAATAGTACAATATTTTTTGTGATACTTATTTCGTTACATTGTATGTGTTAATGACTAGCGAATATATACATATATAAATTGAAGGAATTTTGGTTTTTGGTTGATCTCTTTAATATATATATATATATATATATATATATATATAGTATTTGGTTAAAATCCTAATATCTTAAAACCCATTATAAACCCACCTCGAGCTTGAACATGCAAACTCTTGGATACTCTCAAGCCCTCATGACAAAAGGAGGTACCATTTCACAAAAAATGGGCGATGGTGATCTCTTGAAATTTTGCCACCATAATTATTTAGACCTTGCATATTCCCGCCTTGACATTATTTTCTCTGGGTTATTTTGTTCTTGGTTTTGTGCTTGACTTTATATATATATATATTGTGTGTGTTTGTGTGTGTACCACAAAAGGCACAAACCATAGATTTATAAGTTTCTTGAGGATCACAATAACACTACGAAAAAGCTTATCATTGATGGTTTTGATGGCTTAGACATCACCATCTTTAAATGGACTTTTCTATATCTAAATATCACTTAAATAATAGTATATGTGACTATAGTTTTTGGACTCAGAAAAGGTTATCTATCAAAAAAAAAAAAGGGACTCAGAAAAGGTTATGCAGTGATAATGAGTCTAGTTATCTACCATGACCTCTACACCAAACCCCACAAAAGTGGGAGTTTTGTGCAATAAGTATGGTCTTTTTTCTTTTCGTCCTCAAACCCAAACAATCAAGCCCTTAACTTTTACCTTTCAAAACCCATAAACCCTCCATGCTTTCTTACATAAAATAGCACATCAAACCATCTTTTAATTCTTAACACAACCCCATAATCCTTTTGTATGTTTTTAGACCCCTTAAAACCACAATCAGATTAACCTAGGTAATTAGCCAAGTGATTACTTAGTCAAATTAACAAAACTAGGTTAACACAAATATATCAAATCAATATATAGCAGCGGAAAATGAAAAACACAACGATATGATAACCTAGGAAAACCAAACCAGTAAAAAACCTAGGGAGAATTTAACCTAACTATCTTCAAGGTAAAAAGCAAATCCACTAGAAAGAATCGAAGTTTTACAATAGCGACTTAGACCACTAACATCCTATTGCTACCCACCAGTAGAAACTTACTGACACGACCACATGCAAACTCTGAGACCACGGACTCCTTCCTTCTTTGGCCTTTGCAAAACACAAACACCCACATTTGTGACTTTGAGATCCCACTCAAAGGTTTAGCAACACAAACTTTCCTGTTTGTGACTCTGAGACCACCCTTGAAGGTTTAGATCATCAGCACCTTTGATGACTAGAGAAGGCAACAACTTCTACAATACCGGATCTTGAGATTCTTCAAATAATAACACCGGTAGAAGATATGAGAGAGTTTTTTAGGAACAAAACCCTAAATACAAAAGAGGCACTCTCTTCTCTCTCTAAAAAGCCTTATAAAAACGTGTTTAGGGTTTCCTTTATATACTAGGAGAAGTAGATCTGAAACCCTAATCCTTAATAGGCTTGAACTGCTGTTTGGGCTTAATTAAAATTCTGCAGATACGACTTTCGATCGATTGAGCCTGTCTTTCGATTGATCAAACCAAATAGATTATGAAATATTCTTCCTACAGCTTGTATGTTCTTGAATCTTGACTTGAATCACCTTGAGCATTGTCTAATAATACCTATAGACTTTAAGATCTATATCTAGACAAGTTTGTGTTCACGATTTGCCAATTGTTCTAAACTTTTAGAACCTAACAACTTTCTTCAACAATTCTAAACCCTAGATCCACAAATTCTTTTAATTTTTTTTTTTTTTTGGATAATATAGACAGAAGACACAGGGAATGGGAAAGGAGAGAGTGAGAAGACAAATCTTAAACTTATCATAAGCACATATGGACAAATTCTCCATTTTGTCCTATGTCACAATTCTTGTTGATTAATAAACTAAACTAGACTAAACACCTAGCATATATAACAATTAGCCATGGTATTCAAAGGAAAGTCGGGTGCTCACCTAGGAACCCGAGTGAGCAAGGCGCCTTTAGAGCCTAGGCGAGTAAGGCGAACGCCCTAAACCATGAAAAAGGCTTTAAATAATTTTTTAAATTTAATTTAATTTTTTATAAAACCCATCAACAGATTTTTTTTTTTGGAAGTTTGTTGTAGAACCTATAGTTAGATTATTAATTTAAAAAAGAGATTAAATTCTATAAGGATGGGGAGTAAAACCCATATTTTACACCATCCAATAGGTAAATGTCACATTAGCATTTTACTTAAAATTTAATATATCCTATCACACCTAATAACATCTCAATAAATTCCCAATTTGGTTGGATTTATATATGGGTATTAAAATTGATTGAGTGTGATTGTGTTTATTTTTAAGTATATGATAAGATGATGTGGCATGTTAGGATTGGAGGGGTAAAATATGAGTTTTACACCACGTTCTTATAGAATTTAATCTCATTTAAAAAAGCTTGTTGTAAAATCTATTGTTAGATTACTTAATTTAAAAAAAAGCTTATATTTGTTAGATTAATTAATTTACACAAGCTTGTTGTAAAACCTATTGTTAGAATAATTAATAGAGTTAAAATCCCTAAAACTTGTTAAGCCTATTTGAAAATAATTAAGCCACCTAATTTCTTCATACAACACATGTAAAAACACTTGATAATAATATTTTAGTGACTTAGATACATATGAACAAAGTTATCTACATATAATAACTATATTATGTGGCGCCTTGCTTTAATCAATCACCTCACCCCTCGGGAGATACAAGGCCTTGGTGGCTTAAGGTCACTGCCTTGTAATTAGTTAACTCGCAAATAACAAAGCAATAGTGTTGTAATTTTTTTTTTTATTAGAAGGATTTGTACTTTTTTTTTGTAGTTGCAACTTCCAATCAAAACCCTTAAATTAAATAAATAAAATATTTTTTTAAAAAAAAAAAAACTGCATCATTTTGTGTGTGGGTCCACAATAGTATCTAGTCAGGCTTTTCCTCTTAAAAAATAGGAGGAAATTTGGCATTTAGCAACTATTTAGTTAGTTGTCAAGTTTGTAAAACTAGTTTGCAAACTAGTATCTTGAAGCTTTGAAACTCGAGTTTAGTGAAAGAACTCAAGTCTCTAAGCCTTGAGTTCAAAGTTGTGGCGATATGATGTGGAAGAAAAAATCCATGTGGAACTCGAGTCTTTTCTTGCCGAAGAAAAATTTGGGTTTGTTCTTGCTCCTGCTCCTGCTCCTCCTCCTCTTGCTCATTCTCCTTTTCCTACTCCTGCCCTTCCTCCTCCTACTCTTTCTCCTTCCTTCTCGTTCTAAGTCTATACACACTTTATAGTTTTTGAGTCTCTAAGACTTGAGTTCCCGGTGGATAATGTTCCACGTCAGCTATGTGTCAGCACTGGAACTAGAGTCTTAAATGTATGAATTTTGTCATCAAACTCGAGTCTAAAAGACTTGAGAATCTACGAAAAGCGCGATCGCCATTGTGCTTACAGTATAGTAAAAAGGGGTCAATATTTAAATCTACTGAGTTTGATTTGATTAGTGGCAAATGTATGTTTTTAACCTTTTTATTTTTTTTCTAATACCCTAATTTCCAATTTTTATTGCTTTCTAATTTTAGATTTATTTACATTGTTAGGGAAATGCAATTTGAATCCAAAGCTATGGAGTCTCTCATCAGATAAGAGTATTACAGTCTATTGTGATGCAGTTATGAAATCTCATCCAAAGGACATGGATGCCACAACCTTTGTGACGAGAGACAAGCAGTCTATTCCATTGCTTGCCAGAGTGTGATAGGGATACAAATTCAAGAGACATCAAAACACTCTATTAGAGGGAGAGTCATTGAGGCTTTGGACCACTTATTTGGTTCATAGAAAATCCATTAAGAGGAATATGTATGTTGTGGTCAAATGAAGCAATAGTGGAAGTTAAAGATTTTAATAGTCATATTATTGCAGTGAAGATCTCTGAAGACTTTTGTAATTGGGTTTTGGTTGATTTCTATGGGCCTCCATACTGAGTTAAAAGTATGAGGAATTAGGAGCTTTATTACAAGTGATAGAGGACCCGCGAGTGTGCTTAGGTGACTTTAATTTGTGCAGAGAGAGAGAAAGGGACACACCACACCTTTTTTGAGTCTATAAATATAAAGGAATAGTACAAGGCATAGAAGCCAAGGGCAAGGAGATCATGGGGCTAAAAGAAACAAAGTTATTGGGGTTGGGAGAATCTTGTTACAGGAGGGATGGCACGGGCTTTAAACAGATATTTTAAACAAATTTCTCTAGTTGTATTCTAGGCAACCAGGCCTTCAAAGCTAATATTTTGTATATGTACCATTGTTGTTGAATAATCATGGAGTCGGATGTGGCAGGAAATATCTATTTCTATTCCTTTGGTTAGTTTGGTCCTTGGTTTTTTGTTCTCTCCGTTACTAGACAATCCTTTCTTTATAACAATTGAAACCAAGTCTCCTTCCCTACTCTTGAGAAATAATGGCTCTCTATAGCATCTTTTTGTAAGTCTTTCATTTATCTTGTAGTATCCAGTAAAAAGATTACAACTTATATAGTGTTTAGTGTGCTTAATTTTCTTACATGTATCTTATTTCTTTATATATATATATATATATATATATATATATATATATCTTGTTGCAGGCCAAGGATGTGATTGCAATGGCCATTTCCCTTTTCGTGGATTCCCGATTTTGGTTTACAAAAGGGTCAGTATTTATATCTGGAGAGTTTGATGTGATTAGTGGCAGCAGAGGTATGTTTCTAATCTTTTTTATTTTCTAATACCCTAGTTTCCAATTTTTGTTATTTTCTAATTTTATGTTTATTTACATTGTTAGGGAGATGCAAGTTTCATCCAAGGTTATGGATTCCCTCAGCAGTTAAGAGTGTTATAGTGTCTTGTGATGCAGCGATAAAATCTCATCCAAAGAAGATGACTACCACAGCCTTTATAGCGAAGGACAAGCAGTCTATTCCCTTGTTTGCTAGAATGTGCTGGGGATACAAATTCAAGAAAAACACTCAATTAGAGGGAGAGTACTTTTGACCATTTACTTGGCTTAAAGAAAATTCATGACTGAGTTGCATATGGAGACAGATTTGGTCAAGCTACTGGGGATATCAAATTCTGGGTATAAAGAGAAATATGTAACTTCTAATCTAAATTGGAGTTTCTTAAGTAGGTCCAAAGAAGAGCTAGTGAGACCAAACGATATTTGGTTTGGAGTAGTTCGTGGTTCGATGAATAAGTTTGCCCACGACTCAAAACAGATTAGTTGCCTCTACCACATTCTTGAATTCCCGATTGTTGTAGGCTAAAGATGTGGTTGCAATGGCCATTACCCTTTTCGTGGATTCCCGATTTCGGTTTACAAAAGGATTAGTATTTAAATCTGGAGAGTTTGATCTGATTAGTGGCAGATGTATGTTTCTAATCCTTTTTATTTTCTAATACCCTACTTTCCAATTTTTCTTATTTTCTAAACACCAACACATTTAATAAATTTTCATTTTCAAAAAAAGAAAAAAAGAAAGAAAAAGAAAAAGAGGTAAAAGCCCCAATTGTGCCCACTTCCAACCCTAATTTCAACTATACTCGTAAAGTAGCCATTAAAGGTTATTCCAGAAAAAGGTTGACATCGAAGGTCTTTCCGAAAAAAGCAAATACAGTAAAGTTTCTTTGGTGATCTAAATATGGGGAAAAAAGAGGTATAGTATAGTATAATAAGTATTGTAAAGTATAATATAGCATAGTATAGTAAACTAGTTTGTTGCAATAACTATAGCAAATAAATATTTTGTTGTGATAACTTATTGTAAAAAAATTTTAGTGCAATTACTTATTGCAATGAAAATTTTCATTGCAATAGAGTTTGATGAATTGAGTGATCCAGTCCTAAAAGCCCTCCATGGCGGACAAAGTTTAGCTACAAAATTGGTTGTAGCTTAAGGCTACAAACTCACTCGATAAAATAAATACTACAATATATTTTGAAAATCTAACAGTTGAATTGCATATTCTTTACAGCCTTAATACACATGTTAAATTTTGTGTCAATCGGATATCATTTACTATATGAACTATAAGCTTATATTTTGTGCATAATTTTAAATTACAAAAACTTGCAATTTAAAAAATTTATTGATGTCATAACTATTGATCTTTAATTTTCTTGAAATTTTGCAAGCATGGAGGATATAAGAAAAAGATGTAATCTAATGGTGGATTTGTCAAAATTCACATCCAATAAAAAGATATACAGTAAGTTTGTAGCCTAAGGCTACAACTAATTTTGTAGCTAAACTTTGTTCCTCCATGGCCTACCTGTTGCATTAAAATTTATTTTGCAATAATATGTTTTTCTTATTTTTTAATTTCAGGTTGCAATGACCATTGCCCTTTTCGGGACTCCCGATTTCGGTTTACAAAAGGGTTAGTATTCAAATCTAGAGAGTTTGATGTGATTAGTGACAATAGAGGTATGTTTCTAATTTTTTTTTTTTTTTTTTTTCTAGTACCCTAGTTTCCAATTTTTGTTATTTTCTAATTTTAGGTTTATTTTCATTGTTAGGGAAATGCAAGTTTCATCCAAGGTTATGGATTCCCTCAGCAGATAAGAGTGTTACAGTGTCTTGTGATGCAGCGATAAAATCTCATCCAAAGGAGATGGCTACCATGGCCTTTATAGTGAGGGACAAGCGGTCTATTCCCTTGTTTGCTGGAGTGTGCTAGGGATACAAATTCAAGAAAAACACTCAATTAAAGGGAGAGTCATTGAGGCTTTGGACCACTTATTTGGCTCATAGAAAATCCATGACTGAGTTGCATGTGGAGATGGATTTGGTCAAGTTGTCGAGGATATTAAATTCTGGGTATAGAGAGAAATATGTATCTTCTGATCTAAATTGGAGTTTCTTAAGTAGGTTCAAAGAAGAGATAGTGAGACCAAACAATATTTGGTTTGGAGTAGTTCGTGGTTCGGTGAATAGGGTTGCCCCCGACTCGAAACAGATTGGTTGCCTCTACCACATTCTTGAATTCCTGATTGTTGTAGGCCAAAGATGTGGTTGCAATGGCCATTGCCCTTTTCATGGATTCCCGATTTCGGTTTACAAAAAGGTCAGTATTTAAATTCGAAGAGTTTGATCTGATTAGTGGCAGATGTATGTTTTTCTTATTATTAGTTTACGAGTATAGCTGAAATTCTCTTCATCTTTTGCAGTTTAGGTACTTTCTTGATTTTATTTGATTCCATTGATGATTGATTTCTTTTTTTTTTTAATATTGTTTCAATTGTTTTACTCACTTTGCTTTTTCTCAATTATTGGGATTGTGCTATGATTTAGTTTTTTTTTTTTTAAATAAAAAATATTTTCGAAAACAATGATGATTAGTGTGTGTAAGTACAAAGAATGGTAGTTGGGGGTTTCTCGGTGATGAACAAAAAATGATGATGAGTCCGATCTATTTCCATTCTTTTAAAATCGTGACGACAAACCGAGGCATTTGTCTGAGAGACAACTTCGTACCTTTTTTCATTCTCGTATTCTGTTTTCTTTTTTCTTTTTCTTTTTTTTTTATAATTTTTTAATGTTAGGCATAATGATGAAAAATTATTTGATAATTTCTTGTGATGAGAATTACCTCCTACTCATACTGAATGCCTGTTTGATAAAAAGTTTTGATTTAATTTACAAGACATGGAATTTCTTTAAAGCTTAATTTGTTTATGTTTTTTAGTATTGAGAGAGAGGGAGGAGGATATGGCGATGATGATAAAGCTATCTCACTCTCGAATTTGATTGAGAAGCATCGATGATTTTCACTTCAAGCACTTTTGAGTTGCTTCATCTCTCTCTCTTACACATTTTTTTTTTACGGATGATGGTCCTTGACGGTTGCTTCATTGTAGAGCTCCTGTGCATATATGGAAAGATTTACAAGGTACATAATTGTATGAATTCTAGTTCAATATATTGTCTTTCATTTTATTTTTATTTTCAAAAAAAAAAAAAAATTCAATAACACCTTGTTTTTTAGGGGGGAAGAGATGTGAAGGAACCCATTTTCGAAACACAGTGGATGCTACCAACTATTGCTCGAGATTTACTTACGCTTGAGAACCAACTTCCTCTGTTTGTGCTATAGAGAATATTTGAGCTTACTACCTTTAAGGGAAAAGTAACTCCTTTGAACAAGCTTGCTCTCCGATTTTTTGAACCCTTGAGATCTGATTTGGGAAGGACAAATTGTCAAAAAATATATTGAACACAAGAGGCGAGTATCCACATCTATTAGCTTTGTTTCATTCTACGTTCATTCCAAGTGATCACAAATACCAACCTTCACCATTAAAAAGGTAAGGTGGAACCAATATGATAAACTTCCTGGGAAGGGTTTGGTTCAGAATGCTAAAAGTCTGCATTCTGCTGGTATTATATTCTACAAAAAATCTAGTAATAACCTTCTTGGCTTCTTGATATAAAGTTTAAACGTATGGTACTGATGATTCCTACTCTATTCATTGATGATGGCTAATTTCAGCTATACTCGTAAAGTAGCCATTGAAGGTCTTTCCAAAAAAAAACATACAGTAAAATTTCTTTGGTGATCTAAATATGAAGAAGAAAGAGGTATAGTATAGTAAGTATAGTAAAGTATAGTAAACTAGTTTGTTGCAATAACTTATATCGTATCTTATTGCAACAAAATGTTTTGTTGCAATAACTATAGCAAAGAGATATTTTGTTGCAATAACTTATTGCAATAATTTTTTGTTGCGATAACTTATTGCAAATTTTTTTTGTTGCAATTACTTATTGCAATGAAATTTTTTTTGCAATAGAGCTTGATGAATTGAGTGATCAGATCCCAAAAGCCCTTTATGGCCTACCTATTGCAATAAAATTTATTTTGCAATAATATATTTTTCTTATTTTCTAATTTTAGGTTGCAATGGCCATTGCCCTTTTCATGGATTCCCGATTTCAGTTTACAAAAGGGTCAGTATTCAAATCTGGAGAATTTGATGTGATTAGTGGTAGTAGAGGTATGTTTCTAATCTTTTTTATTTCTAATACCCAGATTCCAATTTTTGTTATTTTCTAATTTTAGGTTTATTTACATTGTTAGGGAGATGCAAGTTTTATCCAAGGTTATGGAATCCCTCAGCAGATAAGAGTATTACAGTGTCTTGTGATGCAGCGATAAAATCTCATTCAAAGGAGATGGCTGCCATAGCCTTTATAATAAAGGATAAGCAGTCTATTCCCTTATTTGCTGGAGTGTGTTGGGATACAAATTCAAGAAAAATACTCAATTAGAGGGAGAGCCATTGAGGCTTTCGACCACTTATTTGGCTCATAGAAAATCCATGACTGAGTTGCATGTGGAGACAGATTTGGTCACGCTGTCGGGGATATTAAATTTTGGGTATAGAGAGAAATATGTATATTCTGATCTAAATTGGAGTTTCTTAAGTAGGTTAAAAAAAGAGGTAGTGAGACCAAACGTTATTTGGTTTAGAGTAGTTCGTGGTTTGGTGAATAGGGTTATCCATGACTTGAAACAGATTTGTTGCCACCACCACATTCTTGAATTCCTGATTGTTGCAGGCCAAAGATATGGTTGCAATGGCCATTGCCCTTTTCGTGGATTCCCGATTTCAGTTTACAAAAGGGTTAGTATTTAAATTTGGAGAGTTTGATCTGATTAGTGGCAAATGTATGTTTCTAATCCTTTTTATTTTCTAATACCCTACTTTCCAATTTTTCTTATTTTCAAAACACCAACCCATTTAATAAATAGTCATTTTTAAAAAAAGAAAGAAAAAGAAAAAGAAGTAAAGGCCCCAATTGTGCCTACTTCCAACCCTAATTTTAGCTATACTCGTAAGGTAGCCATTGAAGGTTATTCCAAAAAAAGGTTGACATTGAAGGTCTTTCCGAAAAAAAGCAAATACAATAAAGTTTCTTTAGTGATCTAAATATAGGGAAGATAGAAGTATAGTATAGTAAGTATAGTAAAGTATAGTAAACTACTTTGTTGCAATAACTTATATTGTATCTTATTGCAACAAAATGTTTCGTTGCAATAACTATAGTAAAGAAATATTTTGTTGTGATAACTTATTGCAAAAAAATTTTGTTGTAATTACTTATTGCAATGAAAAATTTCATTGCAATAAAGCTTGATAAATTGAGTTATCTGGTCATAAAAGCCCTCCATGGCCTACCTGTTGCAATAAAATTTATTTTGCAATAATATAGGAGTATTTAGTTTATTTTTTATATTATAATTTTTTTATTTCAAATCTATTATTAATTCTTACTAATTGATAAAACTAATTCACCCTGAGTAAGCTAGTGATACTTACTATGTAGGTTTTATAAATTGATGTGTCACAAAAAAAAAAAAAAGTTATTCAAAACATTTTTTTATTATATTGTTTGAGTAGCACCAATTATATTCCTGCAACATCAATTTGTAAGTTTTTTGTCATAAGATTTGTATTAGTTTTAACATTTTTCATTCACTTAATGGTGAATTGATGATTGTGTTGTATTTTTATTAATTCATAATTTTTTTTTTTTTTTTTTGGTGGAAAAGATGTTGAAGTTACTACACATTTCACTATAAAAAAGCTTACAAATTGATGTGACTTTTCAATAATTAAAAAAAAAGTATTGAATTACTATTGTAATCGGTGACATATTAATTTTAAGACCTATGAGATCCCAAAAAAAAAAAGAAGGTGCAAGTAACTTTGTAAGGGCAAGTTTTGGATCCTAAGCCCAAAAGAGAAAAGGATTAAGGCCTAAAGAGCCCAATACAATGAATTTGTAGAGAGTGGGTTGAAAACTAGGCTTCAATGGCTTAGACAACACTCACAATGGATTAAAGATGATAAGAAAACAAAGACAAACTAGTTTTGTGCAAGGAAATTCTTCCTCGGCAAAGTCCAAGGAGAGTAGTTCTTGAATATATTCCTCTTAAGCTTGATTACAATTCTAATTCTTAGTGCTAAAGTCCTTTCTTACAGATTCTCAGATACCCCCCTGTAATTGGGGTCTTTCTTCTTTATATTGCCCTATTCGCTTCATCTTAACTCTCCACGTGTAGATCAAGCTGTTGGCTTTTATCCTTGTCCCATCAACACCTTCCTGAAATCTTTGGGAATAGCTATAAGACTGAATATCACTGTTCAAGTATCACCCCCACATTAATGCGGCCAGAGAGTTAGCTGCAGAGCCATTAATGCGGTGGTAGCAGCTTTCTCTTAGATATTTCTTAGCTTCCCTTAGTCCTATTCCCTCCTGATGTTTATCCTTACCAGTAGAATCATCCAGAGCGTAGCCAGAGCATAGCTTCTGATGGCAGACCAAACCTTCTGATCCCCACTCTACCTAACCGAGGAGGCTTTTCTCCTCGGACAACCTTACTAAACCTTTAGGGCCAGAATCCTTCCATAACTCATCGATTGGTACCTTTCTGTTAAAGCCTACCTGTCCTTGGACTGCTAAATGTCCTCGGACAAGGCTCATGGCCCAATATACACTCCTGGGCTCTTCGTCCCTACAAACTCACTTTTTTTTTAATTAAAAAAAAAAAAAAAAACTGCCCCCATATTAATTTGGGGGCCTTTCTATGTTAGGGAGCCTTAGGCCATGATCTAGATGGCTTAGGCGTAGGGCTGGCTTTGCCCCTTGACTCCTAAAACAAATGCCTATAGTTACTAGTATTATCACTCATTCTTAAGAAGTTCGACCCCTTTGATATAGAAAAAACCCAAAAGAAGCACTCACTCTCAAACAAACACCGAAAAATAACGAAAATGAGCTTCCCTAACCAATCAAACCACCATATTATTTTTTCTTAGTTTTTATCTTGTCCCACATTTTTTACCCATTTCACTATTCACAATTTTTTTTTAAATTTTGCTTATCCCATATATGCATTACTTTGAATTGTTTTAGATAGGATAAAGCTAATAGTGAAATTGCCACGAACAATTCAGAATTTACTATTAATCTTTCTTTTATAATGCAATTCAATTAGTGGGTCCCATATATATATATATATAATCCTACTTAATCTCCTTACATGGTACCAAAACCAAGCCTCCATTATATTTTCTTCTACTCTATTTCTATACTTTTTCATAGTTTCAAACTCGGAATTTTTACTATAAACCAAAATTCTAAATACTTAGAAGAATAGAGAAACAAATGTTGAATTCTATATATATTTAGAGACAATGAAGGTCTTGAGACATATGTACAACTTTACAAGTATTTGCTATACTCCTAATACTTTTAGATGTATGTATTTTTTAAATATATTTGAAGGAATCAAATTAGGTGTCTAAAATTTAAGTATTTTTTTAGATGAATAAAAAATTTATGTAAAGAACTCATTCCAAAATCAGTAAAATCTAGATACCATTTATTTTATATGTCTAGCTTATTTCTTATCAAGGTCAATGCATGGCAAAAGCTTTGAAACAGGTGCAAGTACAAGTATCCAATTTGAAAAGGTTGATGTGTAAATAAAGTATGAAACATCATGCTTTTCACACCTGACATGATGTGTTAATCTCTAACTCATTTTTCCATCATTTTTTTTTTTAAATGTGATAAAATTTTAACTTGTCTGTTCCACAATGATTTTTTTTTTTATCAAAGTGCGAAGACACCAACTGATTTTTTATTTAGACAGAAATCAAATCATGGATCTCTTATTTGACATCAATAAACTTGACTAGTTAAGCTAAATGGAATCACCATTTCCCCAAACTTTATTGTTCTCTACCTAAACTTCAAAAATTCTCAAACTGATTCTAGGGCTGCCCATTCAAATCAATGCTAAAACTAGTCAAGTTGATATCACATTTGCAACTCGGAATGCTTTCTAAGGTACACCAGTCCATTATTGTTGATAAACTTTCAAGAGAAATCATGCTTCTGACACTACTGATTGATTGTCATCAAACAGTAATCATGCATAGAACAAGGAAAATAGTGGCGCTGAAACTAAATAGCCAAACTACCATCTAGCTCACAAATAGAATGCTGGTCTCGGAAAGATCCATAATCCCCATTTGGGTAATCAACAGTCTAGGCACATAACATTACTCAGTAAAGATCACCTTCCTTATGTGTGTGCATCACACAGTCTGAAGTCGGGTAGGACCGTAGGAGACACAGGTCAGCACATACCCCTTCTCCATCTGCTTGTCATCCAGAAACGATCCATCTGATTAATCCACCAATCCTGAAGCACAAGCAAGGCAACTCCAGTCCAGCATTTTCAACTGAGTCAAGGATGTAAGCATCATCAGGGGCATCAAACTCATTCTCTTCACCATCTGGTCCGATCAGTTTCACTTTGTATACTGCCATTGCAGACATTTTGAATGGAGAAGACTTCAAGCCAAATGTTTTGGAGACGCTCTTTATAGATCCAAAGAAAGATGGACTCTAAGTTAAGGCTTGGGGAGTGGAATTTTGGGCAAGCAAGAAATTGGGACTCTCAACAGTCGACATATTCACAGTTGACATATCCACACTTGAACCTACACAATATAATAAATTCTTGATTAATATATGTAAAGTTGTGATTTACAACTATTTTGTATTGGTTTTTATTCCATGCCAAATTTGATTGAAATTTTGTTCAATCCGATGTACCTTGTATTTTATGTGGGATTTCTTTGTAAGGGTTGTGTGTGAGAGAAAGTGTGAAGACTCAAGGCAAAGTGAAGAGCAAAAGGTTTTCGCGGGTAGCTCGCGAGAAGTCTTCCCGTGAAGTGAAGCATGTGCTCTGTACATGATTGGAATGTAAAGAGTCATGACAAATGGTGATGGCTGGTTTTCGCGAGTGTCTCGCAGGTAAGGCCTTCCCGCGAGATACCCGCGAAACATTCTGTTTTGCCAATTTGTCATATCTGATACACCAGGTCTTTACACACACTATATATACTCACATTACCCACATTCTGAGAGGAGTGCTTTTCAGAGAGAGAACCCTAGCCATTATCCTTGAAAGTGAGAGATTGTTATACTCACAATTCTCTACACAATTCATTGTGGTTTTCCTCAATTCCTACTTCTCTATTTCCAAATTCTTGAGAGGTTGATAGCCAAAACACTTACCACACCCATTTGAGTGTCAAGTGAAGTTTTGGTGCTGCTGGGAAGAATTAGGAGAAGCCAAACTTTGATGAATGCAATTGGGCGTATTGCGGGATCCGAAGAGCTAGATAAGACACGGTTCCGAGAAGTCTTGTTGGAGTAGGAGCTTGGAGGGCTTAGGTGCATTGAGTAGATTAGGCTTGGAGGGTCTCTTGCTACTAGTGTATCTCAACTTATTGTCTAGTGGATTGATTTACCACTTGGAGAGCGGCGGAGAGGTTTTACGCTGAGTACTTCGGTTTTCTCTTCGATAACACATCGGCGTATCATCTTGTGTTTGCATTCTTCTTCTCTACTCTTTTAGCTTTCATTTTACTGTTGTGTTTTGATGAATATGGCTTAGAGTAGCTTTATTGTTTGTTCGCTCGCATTTACTCTATTCCGCACTTAGTTTAAGTTAGAGTAAAATCGACAAAACCGTAACTTTTAATTTGAAGATCTAAACAGTTCTTGTGTTTTAACACACAATCGAGCTTTCAATATACAAATATTAGAGTCAAGCAAATAACCCTACATATGAAGCTACTTCTGAGTTTTGACGGACAAATGGAAAGGTGTTCTATATCTTCATATTTTAAAAGAGGCCTCTGTTTTATGCAAAAGGATGCACATTTTGAAAACTCTTCGTAGTTTTTCTTTATTTGAACCTAAGATCTAGCCAAAACCTGCCCCACTCCTCACCTAGCCAGGGCCCAACCAAGGTTAATCTTGCAGGGCAACTTTTAACATGCAGAAAGGTAGAAACTTGATTCCCACATGAGAAATCAGAAACATATGCAGCAAGATGCCATTCAACCAGTTCTTGTCTGAAAAATGCTTCTGTCAATGACCCAATAATTTGTCATGGTAATCATCTATAACAAGACTATTTCCTTTGACAGCTAGTCACAAACTTTGCAACATTTCAAATAATAGAAACACAGTTCAATAAGTGACAACTTCTATATGAGTAAAGATGGTGACGCTCACTTAATAACAACCTTCATTTAACGCTTGCAGTTAGAAAATGTCAATCTCATCTTGAATCAATTTCATATCATGCCCAACAATCAATTCAAGCACAATGAAAGCAGAAATACCAGGAAACACAGTTTGAATGATAATAACACACTTCTCATCATTTCATTGAACCAAAAAAGGGGAATTCTGATTTATCTAAAATAAAAATATATTAAAAAAGAAAAAGAGGATGTTTGGACATAAAAGCTATGAAATGACAAATAATATTTACAGAAAAATAGACCCATAAAAGCAATAACATGTTCAGGTGTGCCCATGCAAGCATGGACAAACTTAAAAGAAATCATCACTAAATTTCCCTAAACTTCAAAATTATTTGCCTGTTTGACATTATTGTAGGAAGTAGACCTTTAGTAGTGGAGCTTTTGCGATATAGAGCATTAACTGAAAGAACTCTTTAGTGTTTTAATTTGAGTGTTTGGCAAATTACAATGAATAGTGCTTGATTTATATAGCATGAAAAGTAAAATTGGCCTTAAAGCACCTATTAAAATCTATTTAGTGGGTTTGCAGACACACTATTTATGTTCCGAAAATAGCTTTAGAGGTCTTAAAGCTCTTTTATGGCCCTAAATCTCCACCTAGATAGGTGAAGGTTTAGACCTTTTTTTTCGTGCATTTAAAGCTTATAGATTGAAAACTTTTCTGCCAATACAACCTGACCCTGGGGGGATAATAAGGCAAATCCATAACTATTAAAAGATGATTAGAAATCATAATACAAACCAATAATAAAGATATTTACTAATTTTCAAATGCACTATTATTATTTAGAATATGAATGCTTTCTTTCTTTCTTTTGTAAAAGGGTATTCGATTCCTCTTGTTCTCATGTCCTAGTCATGTCTTACATTCTTTTTTAATTTTTAAAAAGGGAAACGAACGAGACACTCATGTAGAAGTGTCCTAGGCGTGTTAAGTGTCTGTCATGAGTATAATACGGGAACGACACCATAAATGAAGTGTCTGTACTTCCTAGTGATTCATACACAAAGTGAAGTTTCTGCAAAATATACACAACTATCTCTAGATTTATACATAAATATATTTCCACAACAATCTCCCCAATTTTCACAAAGAATAGGAATCTATGCGAAAGAAAAATCAAGTGACGCTCTCTTGTAGAACTCAATATCGTAGACTCTTTTGAGTTTGATTCCTTACAAGTCATTTAGTGTAGGCAGAGAAAACAAAATTGTGGAATGGCCATTGTTTTCTGGTAACCTAAACAGGCCTACCCATTTACTAAATTGCTATTTTTCTCCTTCACAAATTTGATCTGACACCATAAAGATATGAATAGCATGTATCAATCTCATTGAAGCCAAGAAGAGAACAATACAAGGAATTCATCTTTTCTCTATTCTCAGTTACTTTACTCAACATCACCAATAAAAGTTTTGGAGCATGAGCTAAAATATTTAACAACCAATTTAATAGATGCATGCAAAACTAATATTTGCTTTCCTTGTAGAGCTATAAGCATCAAATAGAAAAATAAATACAATAAAAAATAAATATTTTCATAGCAAGACAACCATGACAACAACAGTAGTAATAAAACCCTATTCCTAAAAAGTTAAATAACAAATAAATTTATAAGAGAAAACTATTAAATTTTGTAAAAAAAAAAAAAAAAAACAAAAAAATACATTTTTTAACCAAGATGACAACGACGACGACAACAACAACAACAACAAAGTCATAATCCTAAAAGGTCGATCACGTGTATTCTTGTCCACCTATCACATCCAACATCATATTTGCCATCATATAAAATACTGACCATTATATAATGTTGTTGAATCCAACCTTCTTTTAGCCATCAAGAATTTTATTGACAGAGTGAAAGTCTGGAACAGAGATGTGTTTGGTAATATTTTTGCTCGTAAGAAAAGGGTGCTTGCTAGACTGAATGGGGCCCAAAAAGCCCTGGCCAACGGACCCAACCATTTTCTGATCCAGTTGGAAAGAAGACTCATTGAGGAGTATAATTTAATTATGCAACAAGAAGAGGAGTATTGGGCCTTGAAATCTCGGCTTAATTGGGCTGCCTATGGGGATGCTAATACCTCCTATTTCCATGTCTCTACTCTGGTTAGGAGGCATAGAAACAAGATTCGAAGCTTAAAAAACTCGGTGGGGGAGTGGATAACTAATGAAGGGGTTATTAAAAATCTCATCCTCTCGGGTTTTCAAGAATTTTTCAAACTGAGCTAGTTGAAGCTCCACTTTTTTCAGAGGTGCAATCCTTTAGCTATTGCTTTCTATCCGAAGATGAGAGGACCTTTTTGGCCGCCCCTGTTTTGGATGAGGAAATTAAACAGGGGCTTTGGTCCCTAAAAGCCTTTAAAGCCCCCGGTCCTGACGGGCTACACGCGGGTTTCTTTCAATATTTTTGGGCGGATGTTAAACTGGCTGTTTGCAAGGAGATTTCGAACATCTTTGAGTTGAGAATAAGGCTGATTAGCCTATGCAATACCATTTATAAACTGGTGACAAAGGTTATCGTGGGACGTCTTAGACCACTCTTAGATAAACTTGTCTCTCCCAATCAGACCGCCTTCGTGCCAGGAAGAAGAGGATTGGATAATGTGATTGTTGCACAAGAACTTATCCACTCTCTAGACAAGAAGAAGGGTAAGGTGGGTTTTATGGCTATAAAAGTTGATCTTGTTAAGGCCTATGACCGGCTTGAATGGTCTTTCATTCGTAATGTGCTTCTTGTGTTTAGATTTCCTATAGATCTTATCAAGCTAATTATGAGTTGTGTTTCATCTACAACTATCGCTATTCTCTTCAATGGTGGCAAGCTAAATTCCTTTAAGCCCACGAGAGGAATACGACAAGGAGATCCCCTCTCTCCATATCTGTTCATTCTTTGTATGGAATATCTTGGTTTTCTGATCAATAAAAGTTGTAGGAAGAAAGAATGGACCCCGCTGAAAGCATCCAAGCAAAACTTGGGAATCTCACACTTGTTTTTCGCGGATGATCTATTGCTTTTTGCCAAAGCTGATAAGGCAGGTCCTAAATCCATCAAGAAGGTATTAAACAAATTTTGTAAAGAATTCGGGCAGGTGGTTAGTGCTGAAAAGTCATGCGTTTATTTCTCTCCAAATGTTCTTCCTAATGTCAGAGAAAATATATGTGAGGTGCTTGACATACATGAGACCTCTCATTTAGGGAAATACTTGGGTTTTCCCTTAAACCACAGAGGTGTAGCCCGGAATAGATATAACTTCATTGTGGAGAGGGTGATCTCAAAACTCTCAGGTTGGAAGGCAAAATTCCTCTCCTTTGCCGGTAGGTCCGTGCTCATTAAATCTACCATGGCAACAATTCCTAACCATATCATGCAAGGGGTGGCTCTTCCAAGCCATTTATGTGAAAAACTTGACAAAATAAATAGGGATTTCCTGTGGGGTTCATCTACGAAAAAGAAGATACTTCATCTTGTAGGGTGGAGCAAGATTATCAGACCTATAGAGGAGGGAGGCCTCGGTATACAAGCAGCACGAGCAAAGAACATAGCCTTACTTGCGAAGCCCAATTGGCGTTTATACCATGAGAAAGATTCTATGTGGGCGAAAGTTCTATTGAACAAATATTGCTCTCATCAGCGTGGGCAGTCCATAGATCCTGACAAGCTGCCTTGTTCCTCGAATTGGGTTGCGATTAAGGTGGGGTTTCCTATCTTTAAGCAAGGCATTTGCTGGAATGTGGGTAACAAGTCTAGTTTGAGCTTTTGGGAGAGCAACTGGGTGAAAGGAAATGTTATTAGAGACCTTATTGAAGGCCCTCTCACACAGAATGAAGAACATTGGATTGTTGCTGAAATGCATCAAAATGGGACTTGGAAATGGGAAAAAATTTCCTTTGAGTTCCCTAGGCAGATTGTAGATAGAATTCAAGCCATACATATCCAGGCATTTGGTGTAAAGGAATACTCCTTGATGTGGAAACTCTCTCCTGATGGGGAATTTAATGTGGCATCGGCTTATCTTTTAGCCATTGCGGATCTGCCTAAGCCCCTTCCATTCACAGACTGTTGGATTTGGAAGTTGGACACGTTGCCAAAAATCAAACATTTCTTTTGGCTGTGTAACCATAGGAGTGTTCCGGTGAAACAAATCATCAAGGAAAGAGGCATCAATTGTAATGGTCTCTGTCCTTTGTGTTTTGTGCAGGAAGAATCTATACTACATGTTCTAAGAGATTGCCCAGCTGCTAGGAATTTTTGGCTGAGCATGGGAGTGCCTCAAGCTTTAAATGATTTCCTTTCCCTGGACCTGATGGGCTGGCTGAAACACAGCTGTTTGTGCAGCAACAGTATACATGCAAATGGCCTTCCCTGGAATCTCCAATTTCCTTTTGCTGTGTGGATGTTATGGAAACAGAGAAACAAGGCAGTTTTTGAAAACTCCCCACTCAATCCGAAGCTAAACAACCTGTGCATTCAGATTACAAGAGAATATTTCTATTGTGTAAGCAAAGGTCAGAAAATAAAGCGACAAATTTCTATTCAAGTGCGTTGGAACAGACCGCCACTGGGCTGGTTTAAGTTGAATACCGATGGTGCTTCCTTTGGCAATCTGGGCAAGGCGGGTGGGGGTGGTCTTATACGTGATCATCATGGGAGTTGGGTAAAAGGCTACATGAGAAATATCGGGTTTGCATCCAACATTATAGCTGAGTTTTGGGCCTTAAAAGACGGACTGATGCTTGCTTCCCAACTCGGCATCACCCAATGGCTTGTGGAACTAGATGCTAAAGTAGTTGTAGACCTGATGCTTTCTTCAAAATCCTCCAATAACTCCTTTTCTGCTCTGCTCAATGACTGCAGGTACCTTCTTCACCAATTCAACCAAGTCAGGATTAGCCATGTTTATCGAGAAGCGAATAGATGTACAGATCACCTTGCAAAAGAAGGTTGCACCCTAATAGGGACTTTTGTTGTTTTAGACTCTCTTAATTCGGATGAAGTTTGTATAAATTTAGATTTTGATGCTTCTGGTTTGTACTCTTTAAGGCTTTTAGCCAATACTTCGCCTTTTATGGCTAGCTAATTTTTGCAACTCATCCTTTTCAACCAAAAAAAAAAAAAAGATACCATATTTTGTTTGCCTTGATTTGCGTAACTAACTCCAAGAATTCCAAAAAAATCATTTTATTTTTATTGTTCATAAGCTTGTTTATAAACAATTTTTTTTCCTTGGACCTAGTTCGTTTATTGAACAAGTCTAAAAATTAAGGCTTAAGCTTGGCTCATTTATAAATAAACGAATATGAATTGAGCTTTTTATTGAGCCAAACCTGAATTGTTTATGAATAGCTTAATTCATTTAGAATCCTATTGTTTTTTGGAAGATTAAGTATTATATCATTTGAGAGAATAAGTTATTAATTAAAATTTATTGTAAAAAACTAGTCATGTTTCACAAGTAACAACACTATAAAAGCATAAAATAAAAGGATAAAATTGTAGCAACATCTTTGCCAAATAAAATCCTATCACATGACTTCAAATTAAGCATTCCTCAAATTCCAAAGTCACATTCTATAGATTTTGCATATCTCACTACTTGCAACCATGAATTACAATCTGCGCTAAAACTTGAAATTCTATCTTAATTGAAAACTAAAAAGTTCGTCATCATAATAATTATATGAAATCTTTTACTTTCATAACACTCCTCATTCAGAAAATGGTAATCCAATGTAATATATTTTCAAAATTACAAAATCGAGTGGTGAAAATGACCAATTCGGATCACAGCTCAAAAGTTGCAAAAGTCTCATTGGACTTTATTGGCTTTTACTGGTTTAACTGCATAAATGGTTTGTCAATTTACCATTTACCGAGTTAAGGCTCCTATCTGTTGAGTTAGTGTGCGTTTGCCTGTTGCAGTTTTTGTGTTTGCATTTTTTTTTGCTGGTCCCATGGTACTGTTCATAGACCAGCTAACACCAAAAACACGTGAATAGTGTGTTATACAAATTAAAAAATATTTTGCTATAGTGTTTTCAACAATAATTATATGAAATCTTTTACTTTCATAACACTCCTCATTCAGAAAATGGTAATCCAATGTAATATATTTTCAAAATTACAAAACCGAGTGGTGAAAATGACCGATTTGGATCACAGCTCAAAAGTTGCAAAAGTCTCATTGGACTTTATTGGATTTTACTGGTTTAACTGCATAAATGGTTTGTCAATTTACCATTTACCGAGTTAAGGCTCCTATCTGTTGAGTTAGTGTGCGTTTGCCTGTTGCAGTTTTTGTGTTTGCGTTTTTTTTTGCTGGTCCCATGGTACTGTTCATAGACCAGCTAACACCAAAAACGCGTGAACAGTGTGTTATACAAATTAAAAAATATTTTGCTATAGTGTTTTCAACAATAAGTTTTCAATTTTCAGCAAAATAAGCGATATCCAAATAGACGTTTAGTCCAAATTTAAAGTTTAATTACTATTGCTAGTTGTAACACTGGTTCCGCCCAAAGGCCCCAAAACCCATCCTTAGTTCCCCCACATTGCAGCCACGAAAAGACCGGCAGCCTTCAACAAATTGGCAGTCTCTATTTGTCTTCTACACACCACAGCTGTGAATGTCTCTTCTTCTTCTTCTTTTTTTTTGGTTGCAATCTGTCAGAAATTTTTTCACAAAGTTGGTCTATGTTGGCGTCAATATCTGTGTTTGTGAGTATTATTATTGTATTTATACTTGTTCAAATGTTCTTTTCATTCTTTACTAATCCGACAAAAAAAAATAATAATAATAAAAAAAAATCACTCAACTCAAAATTGAGCAATATTTTTCTCTTTCCTCCTTTTTACTAGCTGCCAAACACGACATAAGTATCCTCAAACATCAAATTTTTTGTTGCCTCACGATATTTAGGAAATAAAAGTCATCAATTACCAGCATGACTTTGAAAAAATAAAAAACATATCAACTAGCATGAATGGGTTGTTTCTTATATAATTTGAAATTTGGAACTATTTATATTTATTGTGTGTTTAGTTGGTTATCTATTAGCTGTTGTGATGTAATGTTATGTTGTGAAATTTGGAGTATATTTGCTTGCTTAATCACTATATTTAAAGACTTTGTTTGAAGTTTGTAAAGGAATAGAATTAAATGGGTAAATTATAATAAAATGGAATGGGACTAAGATATAAAAGATTAGAGAGTAAGTAACCTTGTTTGAGAATAAAATGTGAGAGAGAGAGAGAGATGTGAATCAAGTAGAGAGTAATGTTAGAGATACAAACTTTTTTACAAATTTTTTTTACAAATTGTTGATGTAGTAAGTGGTTATTGGTAAATGAAAAAGTGATATTAGTTATGGGTTTAGATGAAAACCAATAAAAAATTGGTCACAACAACATTTTGTAAAATGTTGTAAAATAATTTATGGTTGTAATATTACTCATCGGGTAAAATGTGCCAAATAATATGAGATGTGTGTTACAAGAAATTTGTAAAATATAAAGAGCATTACGGGGATTTCTCTTGAAATTGCATTAAACTTCATTCAATTCCCTCAAATTACTCATAATTTTAGAGGAATGAAAAATTGAGTTTTTAAGGAGTATGATGAAATAGGTGTTCTCTCCTACCAATTTCATTCCACTTAGTGTAGTCAAAGGCAAGCTTGGTGGTTAGGGTAAACTCAATTAAATTTTGTCGTTATCTATCAAAAAGAAATAATTTTAGGGTAAACTACTTACTTAGGCTGTGTTTGGTTCCCGTAAAATATTTTCCGGAAATGCTATTTTCGGGAAAGGAAAATATTTTCAAGTGTTTGGTTGCATTATGAAAATTGTTGTAGAAAATATTTTCATGTGTTTGGTTCTATTCTGAAAATGCTATTTTCCTACAAAATTTTCACATTTTCTCAGCTATTTTCTCAGCATCCAAACAAATTTTATTACAAAAAATTTCAAAATCATAGCCAAATCCCAATCCACAGAACAAATCACAGCCAAATCCCAACACCACACACCACCGAAACTCCAATTCAACCCACGGCAGCAAACTCCGGCAATCAAAAGCCACAACCACCAAAACACCACTACCACACCACCACAATAACAACAAAAATCAAAATCACACAGAAATCAAAATCACATAGAGAGAGAGATCGGTGGGTCAAAGATCGGTGGGTCGAAGGCGAGATCGAACGGAGGCGAGATCGAGCGGCGCGATGCTGCGATCGACGAGACCGGTGCGATCTGGTGTGTGCGATCGTCGGACTGGAGCTCGGGGTTCGCCGGCGACGTTGAAGGCGTGATCTGGGCTCCCTCTTCTTCCTCTCTCTCTCTCTCTCTCTCTCTCTCTCTCTCCGAAAACCATTTGAAGTGAAAATAGGAACGGAAATGAATTTCAGTGGTCAAAGCTTCTTTTTTACGGTCAAATGAAAATGATTTCCGGAAAATTCTATTTTCAAAACCAACCAAACAGCCTATTTTACGGAAAATGATTTTCTGAAACCATTTACACCCAAAACAAACACAGCCTTAGTCTTTATTTTTTACACCATATTTCAATTTGGTCTATAATTTTTCAATTGTGTCAATTTGGTTTTTAATCTTTCAATGTCGTGTCAATTTAGTCCCTAGTGTTATCTTTCGAATGAAAATTACTGACGTGGCATATAGCAAAAAAAAAAGTTTATTGCCACATCAATATAAATTAATTTTTTTATTTTGGTCGTTTGTCATGTTAGCAATTTTCATTAAAAAAATAATAACTTGACTAAATTGACACGACACTAAAAGGTTAGGGACCAACTTTTTTTATGAAAAATGACCAAATTAATACAATCAAAAAGTTAAAAACCAAATTGAAATCTTGTGTAAAGAGTTTACTTTACCCTAAATATTAATATGTAAAAAATATTTATAGTGGTACAATCCCAGGTTCGATCCCTATTGAACACAATTTTATTTTTTCTCTTCTTATATCAAAATTACTCAACTTTCTCTGCTCTCTTCACAGCCGTTCTTCTCCCCTCTCTCTCTGTTTCCCTCTGTGTATATAAAAGTGTAATTTCCATTGACTCAGAGAGAGAGATACACAAAGTCCCAACTATGCTCTCTCAAAACCAAAAGTGCAAAGCTTCTTCGGCTTCCGAAGAAGATAATCCCACCACCAATAACCAGCGCTCCGATTTCCTCGATATCTATGGACCTCAAGTACTACAATTCTCTCCCTTACTTTTTCACCTTTTCTTTCTTTCTTAATTCGAGTGCTGTACTTCTTTTTCACTACGTTATTTATTTATTTATTTATTTTGTCATTATAGTAATATAGAAATCCTAATTGATAATGTACATGTTTATCAAGTTGTTAGCTGAATCTTTCTTTAGTATTATGTTCTTTTATTTTATGATTGGTTTTTTTGAATTGAAATGATTTATTTACTAATGGGTTTTATTCAAAAAACTGATATATGTTGCATATCAAGCTGAAACTTTTTTTTTTTTTGCTGTAAATTATGAAACTTCGAATTTGACACATGACAAATGTTCATTTTCTTACTCTTATCTAATGAAAAACAAAATGAAATGTCTATTTATCACCCCAGATCAAATGAAGACCCAATAACCTCTTTTAGTCCAAAATGAGGAAAAAAAAAAATGAGCTTCACATTTTTATTTTACACAAAAAGAAATGATCATCATTCATTGTTCTTTGAAGATTTGAGAAAGAGATAAGGAGAAAGGTACAGAAGACGGGTAGATAGAATTTGGTGAATATATTCAAGCTAATTCATTTAAAAAAAAAAAAAAAATTTATTCTACTTTCTTTTTCTCTGTTTTTTAATTTGTTATATTAGGAGGGGTGTGCTCTGTGGCACACATGGTGCTGTGTAGTTTTGCACACAAGTTGGGTAACTAATGGCTCTCATTGACTAATGAAGCTATGAGTCAGAGGTAGTAGTGAACATGAGCTAGTGCTTCTTTATCCTATTTGCTTGTTAGAGCTTCATCTCTACATTGTAAAGTCATTTTCTTTAATAAACTCGATTAATTATCAAAACATGCTTTGACACTAACATGTACATTTTTTTTTATTTTTTTTGCTGAATAACGTGTATGTCTTTTAGTCATTGATATGAAATGCTGTCTGATATGTATCACACTTACTCAAGCTCATCATTTTTTGCAAATTTTGCTTCATAACATCAAATCTAAACTCAAATTCAATGAACTTGACATTCAATTTTGTTGTTGGTGGATTTACACAGATTAACAAGATGCCCCGGAGGCCAACAAGGCACCGGCGATTGTTGAAACCTCGGCCTCTGACCTTCTCCTCTTTTTCTCGTTCAGCTGCTCAGGTAGCCTCTTCTTACTTGGCAAAACGTCGAATGCAAGACTCCAAACTCCACAGAGAATCTCCCCTGAACTCTGCAGGTATTTGCAATTTCATGTTGAGTAAACTCTTCATCTTAATCCAGGATGTAACACTTTGTTTTCATTTTCTATCTGCATGAATTGTCTTTTCTTTTTTCCGCGCCGGGGGGGGGGGGGGGTGGTTCTAGAGCCAATTTTTTGAAAATTGTAACTCGAACAAGTTTGTTGAGAACATCTTTAAAAGATGTATTCAGTTGTTTGTTCTTGAAACCCTGAAAACACAGAGGGAATAGTGCCTCATTAATAACAAAAGCATAAATAAAGTGGCAAAAAAGTGTACATATTTGGTCATTCTATTTCAACTAAAACTGACAGCCTTTGCCCCCTCACACATGATTTACCACACCTACACTACAGCCCCACATTGGCGCATCTTACTTTGCTAGCTAACCACTGAATTGTAGGCATGAGCCATTGGTTGCCTCTAGCTGACTTTGCATCCTCTATCTCTGCCACTACTAAAGATCAAATTTGAGCCCTTGCTACCCTGTCTTACCACTCATCAATAGATTTTTGCTTCGAGGCCTTCTGGTACTCGATCACTGGCCAAATTGGTCCTTAACATGGTTGATTAATCATGTTTTGCTTCCACCATTGATAACACTTGATTTGGCCTATTTGCACCTTGACACAAAAACACATTCACCCAGAGGCAACCAAAACCATCTGTCTCTAACGTATATAGTACACACAGAAACATCTAGCCATCTCTCTGCCATCCCCTATTTCCGCACACCCACACGAGCACAAACACAAATTCTACCTTGTGCACCTACCCATTCTATATTACATGTTAGTGGTTTATGGGAAAGCAGTTTTATGAGATAAAAGTCAGGGTGTGGTTTATAGGTTGGAGACATTCTAGGTAGTGTTGGATGAAACAAAAAAGGAGGTTTTGGTTATGTTTCAAATTGGGATTATTTTGGAGATTTTGTTCTTTAAGGAATTTTTGGTGTTTTTGGGAGTGTGAGGCTTTACATTGCAATTGTTGGTTTTGGATTTACTTTATCTTTGTGCATGTTAAGGAGGGTATGGGGGCACACGTGTGGGTGTGCTCAGAGAGAGAGAATGGACTAAAAAACTTTTGAGCAAAGAAACAATTAACCAAGCACCTTGTGAGTTTTCAGTGTTTTAAACACTCTTTTCAGTTGTCACCATCCAAACAAGTTTTCACTATTTTATGGATGTCTAATGGTTTTAGATAGCCTGTCATAAGGAGGTTTTAGTGGCAGAGTATATGAATGTCTAATGTTTAATTACATTGGGTTCATGAGAAACTTGTAGGATTGGGAGTTTGATCGTTTTTCTTCTTCCTAATCCTCTTTGTTCCAATAATTTGAGGAGAGATGGAGAAGATAAGATTTATTGGATCCCTTCCATAAGCCATTGTAGGTTAAATGTATTATAAAGTTTTGACCTCTAATGTTACTTATAAAAAAAAAAAAAAGACGACCTCTAATGGCGGAACCCCTTTCCCTTAAAATAGTATTTGGAAGACCAAGAACCCTTTGAGAGTGGCATTCTTTGCATAGATTATAGCGTTTAGTAGAATCCTAATGATGGATAATTTGAGGAAGTGTGACATTATAGTTGTGGATTGTTGTTGTATGTACAAAAAGAGTGAGGAAACCATGGATCATATTCTCCTCCATTGTGAAGTAGCCAAGGAACTCTGGGATATGGCCTTATGTTGTTTGGGCTGTAGTGGGTCATGCCTAGGTGGGTGGTGGATTTTTCACTTGTTGGAAAGGAAGGCTTGGTAGGCATTATAATGCAAGCATATGGAATGCCATTCCTTTATGCATTATCTGCTGTATTTGGAGAGAATGTAATGTGCATAGGTTCGAAGATCACGAGAAAACAGCCTCTGAGTTGAAGGCACTACTATTGAAAATCCTTTACAATTGCTTAGTTGCTAGTGACCGTTTTTATTCTTCAAACTTGCTAGAATTTCTTGATCTCTTTGTTTTTTCTTGATTCTTGGTTTATGTATCACTTGTATACTTCTCATGTATGTGGGTTGCGCCTTGCGCTCTCAATGAATTTGTTTACTTATATATATAAAAAAAAATTTGGTGTTTTATTTTTTGAAAAACAATTCTATAGTTACATCTTTTCAAACACATTTGATATTAGAAAACAGCATGAAACAGTATTCTATTCTCTTTCTCAAGAACATGTTTTTGAGAGCAGTTTTCAAAAAACAATTCAAATAAGGCCCATACTTGCTCTTCTGTTCTGCTTTCAGATAACAGAATTTTAAGGGATACTTTGGAAAAAAGGAGTGAACCATCTGAGTCTTCTGATGAAGAGGAGTTTGATGTAAGTTTTTCTTTCTTGCAATATAAATTATTATTATTATTAGAATTAGAGTTAAGTGATTAAATTTACCATTTCCTAATAGCTTAAGTTTTTGGGAGAATTGGTAATTTAACATGATATCAGAGCAAGAGGTCTTAAGTTCGATCCGTGTCTCCTCCACTCTACCTCCCATTTAAATTCCCACATGTTGGGGCTCACCTATGAAAAGGTAGTTTGAGCCCACATGTGAGAAGGAGTGATATAAGTATGTGGTTAAATGATTAAATTTACCATATCTTGATAGCTTAAGCTTTTGGAAGAATTAGTAATTTAATGGTATCAGAGCAAGAGATCCTGAGTTCGATCCTTCACTTTACTCTACTGATTTTACTCTACTGATTGTCCCAAATTTTAACTACAATTGTTTACAACACATAAAATTTTATTAAGTTTTGATCGTTGTTTTTCACGTTGATTTAGTGTGTGTATTCATGCAAATTCAATTTGTACATGTGAAGGGAAACGTTCAAGCAGATTTTGCATTCTTTGATCCAAAATCCAATGATTTTCATGGAGTGAAGACATTGCTGCAAGCCTACCTCGATCATAAGCTGTGGGATTTGAGTGGTTTTGTTGACTTGATATTGGGACAGACCACAGTGGGGACTGTTGTTAAAATAGAGGGTGATGAAGATGATGGAGTTTTTTCTATTGTGACTGCTCTAAACTTGGGAAGATATAAGGCAAGGGACAAATACTTCTAAATCCCAACCATATTTTCTGCAATGTTTATCTCTTCTTTCAGTGGTATGGCATATGCACTACAAACTGACTCTATTATTAAGTCTCCTGATATATATGTTTGCAATTGCCAGTCAATAATGTTTGTGCCACATTTAAAACAGTAGGAATTTGCTGTTATATAATTAGATATGCAGAAATGTATGGCTTCAATCTGTTTGACTTTTCTACTGCTTTAGGGATGTCAATGGGGTGGTTTTGGATGGGGCGACACCAAATTGAATATGACCCTTATTAAATTTGTCCCATCCTCCATTATTGCTTTTTCTCTTTATAAAGTCTTATGTTTACTTATAAAGAAAAGACCCACTGTTATCTCACCTTTAATATACTTGAATTTAATATTAGGTAAATGCAAGTACCCATCCTAGACTGTTACACGAGTTGCGATGAATCTACTAAGAAAGCAAACTCTTAATGTTACTCAAAATTTCAAATAGCCCCCCTGCTGTTAATTGCCCTCAAATTAAGAGCATATCAATGGACATGAGAAGGAGAAAAACCTGAAGAGAGCTTTGGTTGCATCTTTTGTTGTTTTCGACTTTGGTTTGGTGGCACATTTGTGGAATAATCTGCTGTTAATTTGAGGGAAACTGGAACAGTAGAGGGCCATTTTGGAATTTTTGAGCTATATTAGGGCATTGGTCACTCAGTTTCAGATATAAGGGGACATTGCAACTTGGGTGATAGTTTTGGTGAATATTTGTAATTTATCCTGAATATTATTTAATTCAAAAATATGCTCATAACCTGATTATATGCCCAAAAGAAGAGAAGTTTTATTAGGGATGGGGTAGGGAAGGCCACCTGACTAACACAATGACAATGCGTCTAGTTTAATGTATTTGCACATGAATTAGCATTTCATATTAACATTGTATATAAAAGGACACTAAATTTATAAAAAAATTTCCAGACTCAAATGTGAGTTCGGTCTTAAGTCCTTGCTTCAACCCTGATTATCTTCTGCACCTGATCTCATATTGAATTGATGGGGAAAGTTACTTGATTACAGTTCCTTTTGATAGAATCAAGTGTAGTTTGATTGCTGACTGGCTGGTAATTTCAACATTTGTAGATAAACTAACCCTTATAACAATTGACTGATCAGAGGTCATGTATTTGTACTTATCAGGACCATAAATGTATCATGGAGATCAAGGAGTTCCTCCTTAAAGCATGCCAGGAGAAGGATGTTGTAGATGACTTAAGATTACTTTTGGGTGAGCAAGCACAGAATGTGGGTCTCCTGGTCTCTCAGCGTGTGGTGAATCTTCCTCCCCAGCTTCTGCCACCTCTTTACGATGCCCTCTTTGATGAAGTCTCTTGGGCTACAGAAGATGAGGTTAGATAATAGCATTTGTGGATGGATGAGTGTGAAAAATGTCTGTTTCTTTACCTGCTGGAAACAGCATCCTTATTATGTTCTGATATTCTTGTTTTGCCTTTGGAAGCCCACGGAAGAGCTCAGGAATTCTTTCTGCTTTAAGTTTTATATAATTTTCAGTAAAATTTACAAGGTACAGTATCGTATCATCTTTTCTTACTATTGTAGGTTGCTTTTGATTAAGAGATGAGTTACAATTTGTTTTTTTCGTTTTATTTGTTTCTGGATGCAAACTACAGCACAAGAATGCTGATCAGAAAATGAAGCTGAGTAATGACAGTGATGAGGCAATAATCTATACAAAGCCAGAGGATGAAATTTTTCACAGGGTAGTGATACTTGTATTATGTCTCTCCATGCCAGAAAAAATAAAAAAATAAAAAACCTTTATTATTTACTTTTTTTTTCTTCTTCTGTTAACTTAGTTTACTTATGTGGTGTATTATTTCAGCTTAGCCAGTGGTCGTTCAGCTTTCCTTTGCACACTCAACAGCCAACTCAAGAGGTTAGTAGTTTTGTCAACCTAACATAATTTTTTGACTTACCGTAATTACACTAAAACTAGTTGCCCACGCCTAAAAAAAAAGTACAAAATAGAAAAAGGAAATAACTTAGAGCACAATAGTACGAGTTCAAATTTCCTTTATACACTTAGCAGGTTGCAAGTTGTGAGACAAGTATTTCTGTTACGCTACATACTTTGTTGCTGAATGTGCAGCGAATGTTTCAACACTTTTTGATTGCTGTGCCAATATCTATGAACCAAGATTCTTTGTTTCCTTCGTAGGCTTGCAATATGTTCTTGTTTCATACTCTCCCTCCCTCTCTTAGTTTTTTGTTCAGGTATATTTTGAGCGGGGTGGGGCTGGGTTGCAAATATTTTGTGTTCAAACTTAAATATCTCCCTCGTAGCCTCGTAGGCAAACAGGCACAAATTTTCCAAGATCTGAATGTGCTTCCGGATTTTACTTGCCTTTTCTTATCTGAATATCATTGCTTATCTCAGCACAGAAAAGATGGGAGTTTCTGCAAAAGATTTAGCTTAAGTTATTTACATCAGAAATATGTGAATTAATTTGATATCCAGTATCCCATCCAAGTGTCCTCTTTCAGTGGTACTTTCTTGTTTTTCATTGATGCTACTGTAGTGGACAGTCGTGTGTTGCTCTGTGGGCCTGTGGCTTTGTTCTTGGGACTAATGGCTTTATAATTTAATATTCTATTTATTCGGCTTTCATTAATTTTTTTTGCAGCTAAGAAATTATTGGTTTATGGGATTAGTCATGGCTGTTGAAGCAGAAAAAATTTCTACATTCCGACAAGAGTTGAAATCTTTAATAAATGAATCCTGAGGCCAAGGATAAGGTATCAAATTTTTTTAGTTTATAAGCTTTCATTTTTCTTCTGTCAACATTTCTAAATTAGCTTTCAACTTTGCTGAGCTTGTCTAAAAGAGGTCTGAGGTGCCTTTTTTTTTTTTTTGGGTGGGCATTTTTCTTGTACCATGGGGAATTTATCTGTAAGGATTTCACTAAATTTTGTAATCATGGGTAGTAGACCTGATTTACAAGACATTTGTCTTCTATGTTCTGTCCTTTTTTCTTAAACGTTTTAACCCTAGTTTGTCTTCTATAGTTTTCCAATTATTTGAAATTTTGGAACATATATGGCAGTTAAAACATGGTCGTGACAATATTAATGGTGACAGAAATGGTTAATTGATGGCTTAAAGCCTCGAAAAGAAACTTAATACCATGAGTAATTCATGGCTTCATAACATTAACTCATTAATAAATAAATGACAATTAATTAAAATGAGTAAGAAAGTAAGTTGTCATTCTTGTAGATGTTTTATGGCATCAGGTATACAGGTACAAACTTACATAGAAGACAAATTAGAGTATGGAAATTTTATTTTTTAGGGTTAAATTAGCAAAATTTTTATTTTCCTCTTATTTTATTTACAGTGCTCGTTAATTTTTGTTGGGTCTAAAATTTAAAGATGATGAACCAGCTCAAACCTTGTCTTGGTATGGGCTTCATGGCCTTGTCCAGGACCAGGAGATTCGCAATCCAACACAGGGCCCTGATCACATTTAACTTGTACATAAAGTGTCCCAGTGTGTTTAGCAGGCTATTAAATGATAAAGCCCTTTGCCACGTGATGCCATGTTCTTTTGCTTTTCTCCGTTTTCATGCCCTGGCAAAAAGTCATTAATAACACCTCAACAATCATAAACTTTAACAGCCCAAAGGGCCCATTATTGTTTTCTGGTTTAACTTACACTCGGATTTCCAAGAGCCTTGTAGTTCAACTAGTTGGCACCTTATAGTATTTCTAATGAGGACATTTAGGGTTTAAATCACTTTTTCATTTTAACTATCAAATTATCTAAAAAAAACAAAAAATAAAAGCTTGCACTCGGTTGTTGAGAAGCAAAACAATAAAAAAAAAAAAAAAAAAATCAGGGCAAGGGTTCAAGTGATAGTTCAGTTATAATAATTTGAATCCTAGCTCTCTTCTCTCTTATAGCTCAATTAGTTGGCAGCTTATAGTGTTTCTGAGATCTAGGGTTCAAATTATCTATATATAAAAGCTTGCACTTGGTTGTTGAGAAGTAAAACAATAAAAAATGAGGGCAAAAATATTGTTTCTGACTAGGGTTCAAGTTATATCCAGTTATAATAGTTTGAATCTTACTTCTCTTCGCCCACCCACACACTTATACACATTCCCACATAATGTGTTTGTCCCTAAAACTTGCTTGAAGTTTGGTTTTTCTCCTTAAAACTATTGAAAACTTTACATTTTCTATCATGTCATTCACTCTCATTAACTTTAATTCTATGTGCTTAACTAGGTTATAGTAGTATTTTTAGTATTAGAGAATTTGACATGTTTGATTTGGACCGTTAAATTTAAAAGAAAAAATTCATACTTGAGGAGAACATGTGGCACGAAATTATTGGTTAAATACTCAGTATAAAAGATCTTTTTTTAGTTTAGGAACAAAAAAGAAAGAACATTGTTCAATTGTTAAGGGGTGAATTTTTTTAAAAAAAAAACATAAAGAGCAACGTTTTCTATTGTTTAGGGAAGAAAAACGAAATTCATATAAATTTTAAGCACAAATACAATATTCTTGCCAAAAATCAACATAGTTGTAGAATTATTTATATATTAACTAATTACTTAAGAACGGAAAAGGAAAAAATCATTGTTCAATAGAAACCTTTTTTTTTTTTTTTTTTTTTTTTTACAAATATTAATGAGTAAATGTACATTGGTTGTATCCAACAGCAAAGTAAATGTACCATTTAAAAGATGAGTGGCCAATTCAGCCTTATCCGTGTCACTGTTTCCATTTCCATATATAGTCATGCCAGGGGTCCATATTCCATAATCATATGTCCTATTTAGCCCACCAGCCACCATTGTTAGGAAACACAGATCCTAACCCAGGATATGTGATATGGTGCTAATTAAGTACTATCAATAGAAAATAGAGAACAAAAAAAATCAATGCATGCACATATAAACACTAGACGTGATTCACCTAAAATTAAGACTTTTTTTTTTTCAAGGTAATTCAATAGTTAAGGGTGGAGAGTTTGAATTCTGAATGTATTTGTTAGAAACACTAGGAGGCACTAACCAATTGAGTTAAAAGGCTCTTGACATCTAAAACTAAGATTATATCCACGTAATCGCCTCAATTTTGTTATGATGGTTACCATATTACATGCTACACGCACGTGTGAATTATAATAATGAGCTTAGAATTTTTAATAGTTATAGGAAACCATTAATACCAAATAATAAGGGAAAGGGGTGACCTATAGACCCTTGAATCTCCGACATAACATTTATAGTAGATTATACTCAAGCACATATCTCTTTAACCATCTCCTCTACACATCCATACCTATTTATTTTAAGTTAGGAATCGGGACCCACCCAAAACTCAGACCTGCAAATCTGCAATGGTTATTCCACTTTTTTGGGTCCTCCTTGAGTAGGTGTCGAAATTTATTTTTTTTTCAGAGAGAGAGAGAGAGAGAGAGAGAGAGAGCTCTAAACTATAATGTAGAGGCAAGAGGAAGATGAAGCACATGGTAGGGGATTGGGACTTGCTGTCCTGTGGCCCCAAAATGATACCTAAAGATATTGACGAATCATTGGAGTGAAATCATGACAAGTTTTGCACCATGTGTTAAGGATCGTGGGATGGATTGTTGTTATTATTATTATTATTATTATTATTTCATGATTTTGCATGTGAGAAGATATAGAGCAAATTCATTTACATAACTTAATGCACAAATTAATGTGGTGCCAAAGTTGTGATTGATAGATGAGAAAGTGATGATAATAATGAGATTATGTTCCCATCAATTACAACTTACCACCTTAATAGAGAAGAAAATATTGTAAAATATATTACATACCTAGCATTACTTAGGTATTGACTGTATTATCCCATAAGTTTGAACCATACTCAAACTTATATAGTTTCCTAATTAAGATCAATCCATCAAAATTTTCCAGATTGTGGACCAAATAACTTCAACAAGGGAAAATATCATATTTGGTCCTTTTTTGCTAAACGGAAAAGGGGGGGGGGGGCGACTATTGTGACTCACCCTTCTCGACGTGACCATAAGGGCACCCCTCACTAGAGAATATTGGATTGAGTTATAGTTATTGTGGTCAGGGATAACCACAGACCTCACTCTAGCCCCAAGAGAGAGCTAGTAAATCAGGGGTTAGTTGCAAGAGGCAACCCCACTCTCCGCTAAGGTTCGAACATGGGATCTCAAGATAGCGGTCACACACCTTGACCACTAGGCCACCCCTCTCGGTGGTATCATATATATTCGATCCTTAAGTTCATCTAATTTTTCAATTTCATATGATCTTTAAATAATATAAAATGATTCAATTTAGTTTGCACACAAATTTGACAATACATGCGTTGACAAAAATTACCGAATACCGATGGTTACATGACACTCTTAGTCTTAACCATTATAGATTCTAGAATTAATTTGGTAGGGCATTTATGCGAGTTTAGTTTTTTAATACCGCCGAAAAAGTTTGTGTCTTTGTCTAAGCCTGGGCAAGGAAAAGAAACAACCCTACGATAATTAAATACCAACCCAAAAGTAGCTTAATTCCTAAACACAATAAATAGAGTTAAGAAACAGAACTACGTACTATCATTTAGCTCCAGGAAATGAATCGCAAAATTTATTGCTTTCCAAACCCAAGCGTTTATGAACACCAAACTTGGAGGTCCAAGCATGTCTTTTTTCTATGATTCCATAAAAGCCAATCGACAGTTAGGAAGATATCTAAGCAGGAAAAAAAGATAGTAAGGAAGATATCCAATTCTACTTTACTCAAGTCATTTAACGTAAAAGCAGTAATATCAAAGAAGGGAAAGTTTGGAAGGTTTAATTATTAGGCTTCACACAAACAACTTTTAAGCCAAGTTTCACCAACTACTTACGTTTGAACAAAATTATTTTCCTGGGTAGTATATCTGGGCAAAAACTTGTTATACACCCGTGTATTTTACACACTTAGATTAATTTATAACTGAAAACGTGATTTAAAGTCACGTTTTCAAACTATAAAAACAGCTGTGTGTTTAAAACAAACACCACCCATGGATCGATTTTGGCTTTCCTTTTATAGAAACAACTTAATTTTGTTGATACTAGGAGTTTCAAAGTTATTTCCTTAAGTATTGGGTCCGTGATTTGTTCGAGGTTTGCCCAAAAATACTACTAGAATACTTAGCATGAAGCATATATAGCACAAGCACTTTAACAGAATATAGACCTAAATTATTACTCAACCAAATTAGAACGTCATTAGAGTTCCCATTGCTTAAAGAAATCCCTTTGACGACAGCTTTGCTATATTAACTATTAAAAAGGACAATGATTAAAGTTCGCTAATCGCAATCCACAACTTATTATATCTTAATAGCCGGCCACGTTTATAAGTGAATACTAGCAACTCTTATCATTGGTTGCTGGTATGTTCAATGGTCCATTAATGATGTACTACAGTTTGGATTTATCCATATTGTCTTTTGCTTTTGTTTACTATATTTATCCAAAAGTTAGAAATGATGGCAAAGTTTTTTTTGATAACAAAAACCATAACTAACACTAATAAGCGTTAATGCACCATAAGCCGCGGATATTGAAATAAAATAAAAGCATCATTGCTAACATTGCCTATTCTTAACAAGCACATCTACACAACAGTTAGCTTCTCTGTATGTGTGCTCAATCTACAAATTAGGAAAATAATTCAATATATGAAACAAAAGAAAAAGAAAAGGGTCTAAACCTGAAAAATGAGAGAAAAGAAGATATTGGCTTTTATTTATAAATAATTATTTGATAAAGTACTTTAGATTAAACATCTTTTAATTAAATTCTTGGTTGAGTTGTTTTTAAGTAAATTAAAGGAAAGAAAATGATTAATGTAAATCACCTATACAGTTTACCAAATAAGAGGAATTAATAATTTAATTTCTATTTTTATTACATCATTTTTATCATAGTACTATTTTTTTTCCCTCACTGATCACATATGCACTTGAGTAAAATAAAATAAGACGAGATGCATGAATTTTCTCCAACTATTTTTAAGAGGTTTTGATAAGTGAAATTGTGAAAGTGTCTCTTCATTCCTTTCTAAGGAAAAGATGAAGTCTCAATTTCCTTTTCCTATCTCATCTGTCCCACCCCCGAGAGAGAAGGAGGGGAAGGGGGATGGTTTGTTTATTGTTGTCAAGTCAAATGGTCCTCAAGGCATTAACGTATGGCTGGGTTAATATGACAATAGCCATCCCTTTAAATCAGACCGGATTGTAAATGAAACGGGTTGTTTAAGAAAAGTGGATTCACCTCAGTCTTAGGAAAATCTTGTTTATGCTTATTTATTTAGCAAACGATCTAACTTCAAACTTAAGTTTATGCTTAAATATTAAACAAGTCAATTTCAAGCATATTAATGTATTTATTATGAACAAATCTCATGAGTACAAGACTCAATTTGAATATATATATATACACTTTAAAAAAAGATTGTAATTTTTTTTTGTAAATAAATTTATAAGATATTTTTTCTGACCCATTTTTTTTTTCCTTCGGCTACAAGCTCAAACCTAATGGAAGTACATATTAAGTGGGCCCTTAAGAGGGAGAAAGCCCAAACCAAAATATTAGCCAATAAAATCCTAGTATAAAAAGGAAAAATACAAGGGATTATGCAAAAATAATCAATAGCTCTAATAAATTTGACACAACTTGACCTCACCATATGCCCGTGGTGGCCAAGTCTAAATGAAAAGGTAGTGTGAAAGGTATTCTTTTACTCTTTTGTTCGATATAAAGTTCATATAAGATAACTGAAACCCATTATTATTCAATAATAATTGAAGTCTTATTTTCTTATGTCCTATTTTATGTTATCTAAACTTTGCATCGAGCCTTATTAAAATGGGACCCAATTTAGAAAGAGATCCTGAAATCATTCAAGGTTGTTGCTTTAAACCATTAATCTTGGGGTGTACTGTTCAGATATATATATATATATATATATATATATATATATATATTTATATTTTTCTTCTCTAGAGCTTAAACAACAATGACCAGTCGACTTTGGTGGTCTAGTACCTACCTAATATTAATATCCAGAAACTCTTGAGAGATTTAAGAACTGTAAAATGGTGGCCTTTTTCTTGGCTTTTTCCTATTAAAGACATTTGATTTGACACCAATTTCATCCACAATACCTACCAAGAAAAATAATAGATAGCACTACTTATTGGCAAAGAAAAAAAAGCTCAAGAGCATGCCTGTCACAGACACATGGCCATTGTGCATTCTTTTGTAATCTGAATGTCTGTATTGTGGCCTTCTAGGATGAAGATTCAAGCACTCTTTCATAAATATGTCATGATCCTGGTTGTTCATGTTTGCCATCAAGGGTATATAGCCTATCGTCCTTTTGGGCTCAAACATCCTTCTCCACTGACCACTGACCAGAAGTAAAGTTGTAAATACATTAATAGGAGGCCCACTACTTTCGGTGCTCGAGTTGAATGTTTTATGAAATTTCTAATTTCGATAAAACTTAGATGCAAACGTACAGTACCTTAGATATAGGTGTAACATGTCAAGTTTTTTAAATAGATTCAAACACCTGGTTGTATTGAGCAATAACATAGTAGGATTTTTGTTGTTGTTTTTGTCGGCGTTTCTTTACTTTTTTTTTATCAGAGTGTTAACAACTTGTAAGTGGTTTGAGATAGAAGGATTGGACTTTGGAGTTTGATTGACATTGGATATGTCTTTTTGCTTATTTTCGGTGCATCCTTCAATTATGTTTTGAAAAACACTATATTTTCATTGAGGACGCAACCCATTTAAGTTTCCTTATAATTATGAAAAAAGTGAGGAAGGAAAGAACAAGGATTGTCCACTTTTATACATGTAGATTTTTCTCAAGAAATAATTTAATTATCTGTCAGATAAGTTTAATTTGTAATTGCTTTCCAGATACTTCTTCTATAATGCAAGGAAACTTTCATCATTTATGGAAAATTTTTGTTTGTTTTTGAAATTTTTGATTGAACTTAGCTATCAAATTGGATGATTTTCTTGAAACCATGATCAGATAGTATCTTGTCATGTCTCTTTCTTTTCCAAAAATGGGAAGACTTATTAGTACCATAAACTACAAAATGAAATTTGAACAAAAATTTCTACCTTTTACTCAATAAAAAAGGAAAAGAATAAACCCTTTTTTTTTCTTTTTTCTTTTTTTTGAGAATGGAAAAGAATACACTCCAGAATGTTCTCTTGTAACAAATTTAATCCGGATTTATTACTTTTACTAATTTATTATATTTTTTTTGAGAAGATACTAATTTATACCTTGTATTATATAAATCAGGATGGTTCTGATAAAAAAAAGAAGAAGGGACAGTTTAGCCGATCCGTCCATATCTATTGAAAACCACTAATGTAACACTCTATCTAGCAGGAGAAAATTTTTCAATGGCGCTAATTGCATCCAAACACCATCATTTTATTGTGGACAGCTTGTCTTTACTCTTTTTCTTTATATTTGAGAGGGAAACTTTGAGAGAGAGAGAGAGGACAACACAGACAATACAAAGACAGAGAGAGAGAGACAACACAGAGTAAGCAAAAGGCTAATGACAATTTTCTTTATGTCATATAGATTCTTCTACTACCATTTTTTTAAAGATTTTTACCATAAAAAAAAAAAAAAAAAAAAAAAAAAAGCGAAAAAAAAGGGGAATGCAACATTGCTCAGAGCATGGCCTCCTTGGCTTCTTGACAATACCCTCTATATTATGTTATATATAAAAATTTAACCAGTTCCACTTCTACACCCTCCCCTAAAATTTTTAAAAAACTTATCCTACATTCATGGCATGCAATGTCTAATGTATCATTTTTTGCTCTTATTACTATTGTGTCATAAGTAGCTCAAAGTGTACTTAAGATATATATTATTTAAGAAAAAAAAAGATGTGCATTTCTAGAATTTTAAAAATAAAAATAAAAACCCATTTTGTTTGTTTGTTTTTTTTTTTTTTTGGTAGTTATTACGTTTGTCTTTTATGAATTCGATTTTCCTTTAATTTAATATTTTTCATATTGAATTGTATTGTTTAGACATATAAAGTGATTATTATTTTAAATTAATTGATTTTTACACGTTTCAAAAATTTTGTAACTATTATTATACTCCAACTATGTCTAATTTATCTAATAAAATATATTGATCTAAAATGTTTAAAAATAATGATTGTTATCAATATGATGTAAAAGATAGTTTACAATTTATTGATGAAAAAATTTATTTTAAAGTATGTAAAAACTACATACTTTATATATACATTGTGTTAACTTATTCTTTGGATTATTTTGGTATGTTTAACTTAATCTCTCTCTAAAAAAAACTCCCCAAACTCTGTGATGCTACCAACTAGGCTAACATGCTGGTTGTTCTTCAACCATGTTACTCTGTAGTTGAAAATTATGTCACACTTTTTATATACGTTATGGATAATATAAAACGGGATTGTTCATAGAAACGCCAACATCAAAGAACTCAATTTCATTATTTCAATCGTTTGGTATTATTCACTTGTCCATATCCTTTATAGCCGGCGCAAGTCTTCATGGATCATTGTTAAAAAAATACAAATATATTTCGAATCATATGCTTAATTTAATCATGTGTGATCGTGATTTGTAATTTTATATATATATAAACCCATCATGCACCAAGAACGGAAACTGAAATATACAAATATATTATATAACTCGAGCAAAATATTATCTTATCTTACAAGTTGATTTGAACTTATATAATTAAATTTGTATAGCTAGCCACGTTGATCAATTTATTAATCTCTTGAACATGGACGTAAAGCTGTCTAAGCTAACAAGCAACCTACAACAACAGAAATGCCCTACATATATAGAAGTAGTTTGTCTTTCTTGAAAGAAGTCTAACTTCAATTATAATGAAGTTCTCGAGAGATGCTCTATATAATTGATTTAAAAATAAAAATAAAAATAAAAATAAAAACTTGGCTTTAATTCTTTGGCTGGAAATGACATGGCATATTGGCATGGATTTAAAGTAGCAAGCTCATTTTTCAGCGGCTTGACACATATTTTGTCACAATTTGTTTAAGTGTTAGTTAGTGATTAGATTTACATAATTTACACATGGCTTCACCTCTCAAAACACTCCAATTACTAGTTGACACTTAAGCAAGTTATGATAAAGTATGTGTTTGTAAACTTTTTGTTTCAACAATGACTGAGTTTAACAAGGGCAGGGGGCTTTGTACTGCAGCCTGATCTTCATTTTTCGTAATTTCCTTATTTTTTGAAGTTTGCCAATTTCAACATTCAGGACGGCTAGAATTTGGTCAAAATTGTGCTTTTGATTAAGTTGTTGGAAAATTGCTCATAATTCCACCAGACTACTTCACTACAATTGATCAAACACAGATAGATATGCATAATTTATATAAAATCGATTCCAATGTGAAAAAGAAAAAGAAAAAGAAAAAGAAAAAATCATATACATATATAGAGTCATTTTCAAAGTTGCAGCTTCTCTGTTCTTTTGCCTATTTTCACTCCGCGAAGTTGTAGACTAGGTTTGCCCCTAACACACGCGCAAAAAGGCTATACTACATACACCACAATAAGATCACATCACATAATGTATGAAATTATTATTAGGGTTAAGTTTGTATCCAGTGCACCATGTCTGGTGTCCTTATCATTATGAGTTTTATAAATTCAGCAACTAGTTACTTCTTGGCAAAACTCATATTTGTAACAATTACAGCCGTATTAATTGGCTTTAGTGCAAATAAATAAAAAATAATGGTAAAAATTCTGATGCGTATTCAAAATCCAAGATTTCTAATACTAATTTTGGGTTTTCTCAGTTGCGAAATATATCAAAATTATGTCTTTGATCTGAACAAAAATTTCATCGATTTATTGTTGATTTTTTCAGATTTTATGCGGAAAATCCATTAGAAACGGATTTGATTTAATTGGGTCTTCCATGAATCTTGTGTTTTCTGATGTGTCAATAATAATGATGTATAATTTTTTAATATTAAAAATATATTGCCACATTATTTAAAAATGTCACATTATTACTCTCTTAATCACTTTTTTTTTTTTTTTAGAACAAAAACACTAACAGTTAACATAAGAACCAATGATGCCCATTTTTAAACTTAAGGACCAATAACATTAATTTAAAACTTCTAAAAAAAACTAAATAAACTTAAAAAACCAACAATGTATTTTAGCGTAAAAAGAAAATGAATTAAAGCTGGCGAGTGACATAGGAAGAAAAGGAGAAATTTTGGTCAACGAAAGAGACGCCGTTGTGTGGCATTTCTTACTCGGTTATAAAATCAATTGTCACACAAACTCCTAGCTGTGACAAAGAGTCATAGCTTTCCCTCAATATTATAAGTCATGACTAATATGTTTAAAAAGGGTATATTTTGAGTTCGTCTCATCTTCATTGTACATTTTTGCATACTTCTTTATGATATGCAGAATATGTATCTCCTTGTTGTAGAAGAAAAACGTACTCATTTGAAAGATTAATGCATGTATTTTAGACCTTTTCTTTTAGAGTGAGTCATGTAGAGCTCACATAACAAGGACCCATTTATATAAAAAAAAGATTAAAACTTAATTGATATCGTCAACTAATTTGTAATTGTTGCAATAAACTACTTTGTAATTATCCTCCACAATAAAATAGGCATTTTTTTCCCTCAAGATGATACACATTTCATTGGAATAGAAAAAGAAAACAGAGTACAAAGGTACTTGATTATAGGATACGGAAGTGAAAAAATTAGACAACATCCTCCTTAACACATTACGTGAAGATTTAAAAAATTTACTTCAAAACATTAGATGAAAACATAAATAAACAATCACATGTACTTAATCTCATAGTCTATTTAATAGTCAAGTGTCTGATTTAAATAACCTATTGAGTTATATTATTGAATTTAAAATACAAGTTAATAGTCTTATTAACCGTAGCATGATGTGTTGGAGGAGATTTCTCTAATAAGGTTTGGAGGAAATTTTATCTTATAAATATTAATATAATATATATATATATATATATATATATATATATATATATATATATAATTGAAGCCTTTGACTTTTTGTTGACCTCTTCAGAATTTGCCACATTATTATTAATTTTTTAAAACAAAATTATTTGACTTTTATTTACCCCATACATTGCCTAAAGAGAGTTGGAAACTAAAAATTATTCCCATACGTTGCCTAAAAATAGTTGGAAACCAATATGTCAACCAAAGTAGAGTTGAAAACTGATTATAACTCAACAAATTATCCACCAACCTACAACTATATATATATATATATATATATATATAATACAATAACAATGTACAAGCTGAAAAAGAATGAAGAGCCATGATAATTGAAAAAGCTATATTTAGGATTTTTATTTTTGGCTTTTGCTTTTGCCACTGCTAATAGAATTAGACATACAATGAAGTTGGTGTGGCTGGCTGTTGATAACATGCTCAAAGCTCAAGCATGGCTCCATGCAACCATATAGTACCTATGGTATTCTTTTTTCATGGTTTAATTTTGTTGTTTCAGATGCTGTGGTATTGAATTACTGCTTTGCCTTAAAGTCTCACATCTTAAGCTTGGTACTCTTTTTTTTTTTTTTTTTTTGTCATCTACAATATTATTATTTTTTTTTAATTTACGTACTTTTAATTCTTCTGTTACTCCATTTGGTTCTGGTGAACATGTTGGATATCTGAAATACGTACGTTTAATTTTACGCCTGTGATTGTTTTTGTTGTTTAGAGTTTACACTGGTAAAATTTATTGCTTTAATTATATCTCTTTAAAAAAAAACAAAAACAAAAACAAAAGCAACTTTTTTTTTGGTTCCTTTTGGTTTGTTGGGTGTTGGGTGCAAGTTGGTAATTGAGTGGCTAGGAGGAGAAATTTTTTGACTTAGGCTAGCCTCACCGGTCTCCTTCTCCTTCAAAATTTCCCTGCCACTAAATCGTTTCCTCCATGGAAAATACAAACACAAATCTGATTTATATCATAATAACTCTCCACGGACACAAATCTAATTCACATCATAATAACTCTCCACGGATGTTTATGATTTTGTGTCATCAAGTGTAGATTTTTTTTCCCTCTTAGGTGATGTAGGTGGTTTTTTTTGGGCTGTTTCCACTGTGGAGTTGTCGCCACCACCACGTTCCTCCTCCACCTTCGACCATAAAAAATGCTTCTTCTTTTTTTTGCTTATTATCTGTAAAACAATACAATAATTTATAAAACAAAATGTACATAAATAAAATTAAGATTATTTGATTAAGATTATTCTTTAGTCAAATATACATTCAGGAATTGTGTTGTCTTGGCTACATTTATATGTGTAATATGCTTTTATTGGGTATTAATGTGTATATATATAGGCCCTAAACGCACAAAATAATCATAAATTTTAAGAAATTTTTTATGAAAAATTGAAAAAATTGTAAAAAAAAGTTAATTATTTTTTCTTTTTTTTATAAAATATTTCTTAAAATAGTTTACTAACATATGTCTTAAGGATATACATTAGTAAAACCTCTATATATATATATATATAAATATATATATAAGACAGTTGTAACAAATCATATAACAAGAGACACCTACTTCTCCAATAGTATATATATGACACACCACTCTAAAACTCACTTTGCTCATTCTTTTTGTTTCTACAAACTCTTTGTCCTTAAGGTATGTGAATTTTAGACTCATCAAGTTTGGTGAAAATTTAATCAAACTATGTGTCGTTTTGGTTTAATTTAATTTTTGGCTACTTAAAATAAGATTGTTTAAAAAAAATTATTATTAGAGCAAAGTGGACATATTTAATAGAAAAATTATCACAAATTTTTTTAAGATCTCATTTTTATTAGTTTTCGTGCATAGCACGGGTTAGCAGCTAGTTAAAAAAAAAACATATGGTAGGTTTAAGCTTTTACAAATTTTGTTTCAACAAAAATACCGAAAATATTATAATCTGAAATAATATTGTACACCTAGTTAATCAAATCTATAATATATTTAAAATGAAAACTTTTAAATTTTTATTGATTTTTACTAATGTTGATACATACGTTTTTGAAAATTTATATTTTCCCATGCCATCATTCTAATATATTTTTTAATTTAGTTATTCATGCTACAAAAAGTGCTAAATTATGGAACTTTAAACTCATTAGAACGGAGAAAATGGGCTTTTGCCCTTTTTTTAAAAAAAATCCAGCATTTTGCCCCCCTTTCCCAAATTAATTAGAGAAATGCCCCTATTTTGAAATTCGATTTTTGGATAATCGAGTTATAACAAACTGAAAATTAAAAAAAAAAAAATCTGGAGCCCTATAGTGGCATTTTAAGGAGCCCTATAGTGACGTTTTAAAGACCCTATAGTGGCGTTTTGGAACTTGAGCTCATGAACTCAAATTCTATGCAAGTCTTTTTTTTTTTAGTTTGATCGCCCCATACTTATGGTGGCATTTTAAGAAGCCTTATAGTGATGTTGAAACTCGATTTTTAGAAAATCGAGTTTCAAAATATGGACATTTCCCTAATTAATTTGGAAAATAGGGTAAAATACTAGATTTTTTGCGCGAAAGGGGCAAAAGTCAATTTTCTTCTCATTAGAACTCATTGTCTTTTTGGATAAAGTATCCTAAAACTTTTTTTTTTTCTAAATTAGGTCTGGCCTGTTCTCTATGAACAAATTCTAATTAAATTATTTTGATTATTTTCAAAAAATTCTCTACTTTGGCCTTTTATTTATTAATACATACTAATTAAACATGTATCATATCTAAATCATTTTTGTTGAATATTTCTCTCGCTACATGGTTTAATGAATAATTCACATATTAATGATAAAGCTTAATCCATCTATGAATTTAGTCAATAGAAAAGGCTAATATTTTTAATACTTTATTCAAATCATTTAAACTAAAAACTGAAGTCAAAATAATTATATTCAAAGACTTTCATCCAAATAAAAATTACCTGATTTTGCAATTTTTTTGATTTATAAGTTTTAACCAATCCTCCACTTTCGTATTGATTTTACTATATTCCAATAATTTTATAACCACTCAGGATTTTTTTTTGGTAATTAATAAATTTCAAGGAATAGATTTCTATTATAATTGTCAACAAATAAAACCTTATACGTCAATGCCTTTTCTTGAATTATTTTGCCAGTTAAAAGAAGAATTTGTGATTTATAAGTTTTTTTTTTTAAAAAAAAAAATTATAATAATTTTTAGATATCATAGAATTTTGACTTATGTCATTCATTTCATAATGATTATTTTTTTAATGTTTTAACCAATCCTCCACTTTATGTATTGATATAACTATATTCCTATAATTTTATAAGCAGTCAAGATTTTTTTTTGGTAATTAATTTATTTTAAGGAATTGATTTCTACTTTTTTTTACTTTAATTGTGAACAGATAAAACATTCTACATCAAAGCCCATTTTTGAATTATTTTGCCCAATTTAAAGCAGAAGTAAATACCTTTCACTTAATATTCTTTGGCAAAAAATGTGCTTAAAAATATGTGTGGTTAAAATAAATAATAGTCAGTAACTCAATCGGTGTTCCTTGTATGCAGTGTTACTAAAATCTTAGGCAAAAGTCAAAATGTGCCTACGGTCCTGCACCATAGGAATGATCCAAATTGGAGTGGGAACACGAGTTGGATCGTAGGATGGTATAGCTATTGCACCAAGACACCAGAGAGAGAGAGAGAGAGAGAGAGAGAGAGAGAGAGAGAGTGATGACTACTTGATGAAATTTTATTATATTTAGCTGAGAGCGTAAAGCGTAAGTTGATGCATGTTTGTCAACCTTGTTTTGGTTTATTAATTTATTGTATTTTTTTGCTTGCTATTATTTTCACTTTTCTCTTTAATAATTCTTAAACTTGTTCTTTATCTTTGCCGTGGATGATGTGGGTGCCAGCAATGTCATGGTTGACAATGTTGTTTATGATGGTGAAATCACCTTTGAGAAAAACATTGAATAAAGTAATAAAGAACTTGGTTTATGGATGATTGAATATTCATCATTATGTATGTTTGTGTTGTTACAAAAGTGAAAATTGTTGGAAATATTACTCTTTGCATTGTGTTGATAATTTTGAACCTTATATATGTTTTGTGACATTAAAACTTGTAACTTTGAAGTTTGGAGTTTGTTTATGCAATGAGAATTTGGTATTTAATGAGTAATTATCTCATTTTATCATTAATGCATGCTCTAAAAAATACAGTCTAGTTATATCAATGCTTCAAAAACGCCGTTATAGCTCCTAAAAGCACTAGCATAAGTCCATTTGGGCTATACCCGTGCTTTTTATGTAAAATTTACTTTTTTTCTCCAATTTTTTTTTTTTTTTAACGTATATCATAATTATTGGTGATTTTTCAATTTCCTTTTACTGAATGTTCTAAAGGGCCATCTTAACGATGGAGATGAGCTAGGTATCTCCTTTTTTTTTTTAGCCATTACATATCATTTTTTTTTTAAAGCCACAGAAAGTTTTATTGATGGAGAATAGGAATCTCGTTCAATATTTAATGGGTGAGACAAGGTGGAATTTCTTCAAACCATGTCTCCACTCTCCAGATGATCAGCACTATATGAAAAGCATATAAGAAGCTAAAGTTATAGCAGTAGTGTTATGTGATGTTCGTATGGGAAACGTGTCAATAGAAGAAACTCCGAGAGAGAGCAAAGTACGCAGAGCTTGCATCACAACTTGAATATATCCAAGATGATATGATCAAATTAAGCTAACATTCAAAATAGGCCAATGAGTTGATCGTCTAGATATAGCAATATGAGAAGCTGTACTCTGAATTTGAACACCCAACTTTCGGCAGTACCTCCATGAGACTACATATATATATAAGGGTAACGCGTGGACCACTTTGTGGAGTCTTAAACACAAACACACCCAATATCCACCGTGTCAGTCCCATCAACTTCCATGCATTGTGGAATCTGTAAGTTTGGCAGACAAACATGAAAAGCTAGCTTTGCCAAAACGTCTGGTGCGTAATGGGAACAACGTACCGATCAGCAGGAGTGAGCAGCACGTGGAAGATCGTCTCCTCGGCACCTCGATCACATAATCCACACGTGTATATGAATAGGGATTCTTGTCAAAATAGGGGAAAGTTTTGGTTATCATTCCCTCTGTAGCCATGTGCATTACAGGTTGCAGATGAGGATGAACCACCTGCTTGGTGTTGTTCAAGCAAGTGATAAAGTACTCATTTACTGTGTATATATAATAGCTCGTTTGTACTTTGTATATATCTATATAATTGCATCACTAGGTCCGGCCCCCCTGAATCTCATAATTACTCACTTAGTGTAAATATTCTCTCACACACCTGTTCATGTTATGTAGACGTTTAAAATGTGAAAAAAACGATGTGTACAAAAAATATTAAATAAGTTGTGTGAGACTTAAGTTAATTATGGACCTTTGTGAGGGAAAATAAAATAAAAATATATCCTATTCACCACCTTTGAAAGCCCACAACTTTTTGCTTAAGTTGTGTTTGTTTCTATATAAATATATTTTGATTAAATATTTTTTGTAGAAAAACTTCTTATTTTCTATTGTTTGATTGTGTTTTTAAAAATATTTTGGAAAATAAATTTAGGTATTTTGCTAGTACATAATATTGATTTCCTCACAAAATCTAACATAATTAATGAACATAAAATACACAATTCCAACATCTAAACTCATAACAATCCAACCAACACCATATCCAATCAATCACACAGGTAAAAATTATTCTAGTAATTTTAATGTCACAAATTGTAAGCTAGTTGGAACATTTATGCAAAATAATAATTCCAAATCTTAAAAAAAAAAAAAATTCTTAGAAGGGGATGGTTATGCCAAACCAGTGGTGGTGAAAGTGGGTGGGAGGTAGGGTGGGGCAACGTTGGGGGGAGGGGATCCTATGGGTTGTAGGTGGTGGCGTCAAATTCACACGAGGGACATCTATTGGAAAGCTTAATTAGGGCATAAATTGTTTTACATTTATTGGAGAGCTTGGGGTAGAAATTATTTTACATTTCTTTTGAGGTCGTAAAACAATTACGCCTTTCAATTGGGCTAACACTTGAAAATGGAAAAAATGTATTACGTTAAAATAAACGCAAACTCAAATTCACTTTTTGTCTCACCTTTTACTAAATATACTAGCCTTTCTAAAAAAAGCTAATTTGATTGTTTGTTTTTGTTTTTTGTTTTTTTTTTTTTGGTCTCATCCTTTAGCAAATAAGCTACTAAATGTTATGGGATGCTAAACTTGCAATCACCTCTATTACACCTTATCAGATGACATAGCACGATGGCAAAGGTTGAGGATGAGATGACAGAGGTTGGATGATTGTGGGTAACTCGGTGGTAAATGTAGTGAAAAAGGTGTTTTTGGAGAGGAAACTTCCGGAGTACCCCAACAAAACTCACATTGCACTCATTCCAAAAATCCAAGGCCTGGAAACTCTTACTAATTTTAGGCCGATTAGTCTATGCAACACTGTTTACAAAATCATAACTAAGATTATTGTTGCTCGATTAAGGCCTTACTTGGACAAGCTTGTTTCACCCCTTCAAACAGCGTTTGTTCCTGGTAGGAAAGGAGTTGATAATGCAGTCATAGTTCAAGAAATTGTTCATTCGTTGGGTAAGAAAAAAGGGAAAGTGGGTTATATGGCCTTAAAGATTGATCTTGAGAAGGCTTATGATAAGCTTGAGTGGAATTTCATAAGGGACGTACTCATTAGAGCAAACCTACTGGCTGACTTGATTGAAATCATTATGAGCTGCATCTCCACCGTTTCTACATCCATTTTGTTTAATGGTGAAGCTTTGGAGCCGATATACCCCTCTAGAAGGATAAGGCAAGGAGACCCTTTATCTCCATACTTGTTTATCCTATGTATGGAGTACCTGGGTTAAGTTATTGTGGATAAATGCAATGCTAAGCCGTGGTAGCCTGTTAAGGCGTTTGGTAATGGACCAGCCTTCTCACACTTGTTTTTTGCGGATGATTTGGTATTGTTTGCAAGGGCTGATGGCACCAACTACTTTACCATTAGAGATTTTTTGAATGAATTTTGTAGCACATCTAGGCAAACGATTAGTGAGGCTAAATCAAGAGTTTAGTTCTCGCCCAATGTGGATAGGGATACTAGGGAATCATTAAGTGATATCCTTGGGTTTGCCTCCACTCCTTCGCTTGGTAAGTACCTTGGTCTCCCTATCATGCACTCGAGATCCTCCTCCCATGAGTATAATTTTGTTTTGGATAGAGTCAAACAAAAACTAGTAGGATGGAAGGCGAATATGCTTTCTTTTGCTGGTCATGACATTCTTATTCAAGCTTCTTCAGCAGTAATACCATCCTATATTATGCAGTGCACTAAGTTACTGGGAAGAATATTGGAAGGGATTGATCGAGTTAATAGGAATTTCCTATAGGTACCACGGAGACCGCCAAAAAAATACATTGGGTGGGATGGCAAAAAGTTACAAGAACTAAAGAGGAAGAAGGGCTTGGGTTATAGGCAGTAAAAGGTAGAAATACAGCTCTCCTTGCCAAGCTTAATTGGCGTTTGCACACGGAAAGAGAAGTTTTGTGGGCTCAAGTCCTTTGGCAAAAGTATCACAATAATAGAAGGCTCATTGCTAGTAACCCGGACAGATTGCCTTGCTTCTAGGTTTGGACAGCCATAAAAAGAGGTAGGGAAGTCTTTAATAAAGGAAGTTTGATGATGATTAGCAGAGATAGTAATATCAGCTTTTGGAGGGGCAATTGGCTAAGCAAAGGACCCCTCCGAAATTTGATTCATGGGCCTCTAACTCAAGATGCAATTCACTTGGAAATCAAGGATGTTTTAACAGACATGGGTTGGGATTGGAGCCTTGTTCCTTTTGATCTGCCCCTGGATATAAAATCATTGATCCAGGCCATACCTACTCCTATCACTAGTAGAGGAAGGGATAGAATTTCTTGGATGGGCAACCCGAGTGGCACCTTTGATCTTAGGAGTGCCTATTCAATTTCCATGGGAACGGAAGCTGATATGTTTGTTCGTGATTTAGGGTGGATTTGAAAGCTGAACACTTTGCCCCGTATTAAGACTTTCTTGTGGATGTGTGCTCATGGGAGTATAGGGGTTAAGGCTTGCCTTGCAAGAAGAGGAGTGGTTGAGGAGTAGTCATGCCCAATCTGTCAAAGGACCTCGAAATCAATATTACATGCCCTTAGGGACTGCCATAAGGTCAAAGAAGTTTGGGGGCAATTGGGAGTTCAGAGGACTGACCGAGTTTTTTGGACAAGTAATTTGCAAGATTAGATCAAGATCAATAGTAAAGAAAGGAAAAGCTACTTTCAAGGTAACCCTCCTTGGAATGTTATATTCCCAATAGCGGTTTGGAATTTATGGAAGAGTAGAAATATGTTTATATTCAAGAGGAAAAGCCAAAATTCAAGTATATCCGAAGTAATTGTTAACCAAGCTGTGGAGTTTTTGTGTTATGTAGCTTCTCCTAGGAACCCAACCCGGGTAGTGACAAGAAGCATCAGATGGGAAAGGTCAGCGGTGGGATGGAAGAAGTTGAACTCTGATAGGTCTATTATAGGTAGTTCTAGGCAAACAAGCTGTGGTGATGTTGTTAGAGATGAACATGGGGATTGGGTAGCTGGTTTTACAAGGCATATAGGGCCTACCAACAGCTTTGCAGTAGAACTTTGGGGCTTAAGGGATAGGCTCATTTTGTGCTCCTCTTTGAATATATCATGCCTTATTGTTGAGTTGGATGCTAAAGCGGTATTGGATGTCCTAGGGAACTCTCACTATGATAAAAATATTATTTCTCCTATACTAGATGATTGTAGGCAGCTGGTGTTACGTTTCCAGCAAATTCAGATCAAGCATTGTTATCGGCAAGCTAACCGATGTGCAGACTTACTGGCAAAAATGAGAATGGAGCAGGAGCTTGAGCTAGTTAAGTATCTTAGTCCGCTTGCGGACGTTTTGCATATTTTGCAGGATGATAGGAATGGTGTATGTGTTAATAGGATCTGTCATGACACTGATGTAACTCTTTGATTTGTTGATGAATCGCCTTTCATCAAAAAAAATAAAGATGTCGTCAATTTATTGGAGGCTGTGTAAACAATGTTGTAAAATGAGTAGGTAAAATAGAAAAAGTAATTTTTTCACTCCAATTTGAGGTAAAAAAAAAAAAAAAAAAAAGCCTAATCTATTGAAGATGCTTTTACTTTTAAAATTAGTAGTGTTTATTGCATACAAAATGTTTTACACACATCCCAAAAAACAACTAAAATGTGACTTGAAGTCATGTCAAGTCACCAACATTGTATTGTTATAAAAATTTTACTACAAAATTATTTATATAATAAATACATTTTAGATAATAATTTGTTATCTTATAAATTTATTTACAAATTTACATAATCCGATTTCAAATTTATATAAGTAGATATTTGTACCTATAAAATATAATATTATACATACCGGAGTTTCATACTCACAAGATTCTTCACCTAACATTGTAATATTTGGGCTTGACTCATTTGAGCCTAAACCTGAATTTGAATTTGGATAATTTTCTTCGTAAACAAAATTAACCTTTTTTTTTTTTTTTCCTTATTTGAATTTGAGTTATTCATAAACAAACGAATTCATTTACAACGTTATCCAAAAAGTTATAATTAATAAGGTTTGTACATTTTTTGGGCTGAATAATAAGGTTTGTATATACTTTCTAGCAAAAGTACTTTATGTTTTATGGTTACTATAAGGACACGATTCTGTTGAGGCCCAATAAGGATGTTGGGCTCGTACATGAAAGATCCCTCACAATATGATTTGTAGAGAGTGGGCTTGAAAAGCTAGCCGTTGGGCACGGGGCGATATTCCGGTCTTGATTTTAGAGGAATTCATATAGAAAGGGGAGTTGGGTTTGAACATTTAAGCCCTATAGTGTCGCATCCCATGGGGTTGGACTCCTCGGACTTGATCCGAGGAGCATTAAGGTCCTACTCCGTTTCCCCAATGGTGGCTTTCTTTCTGATCAGCATGAGTCGTTCCGGTGTTTCCCCCATGGAGTCTCTTCCTCAGGTGGGATGGAGAGAGCCCCCCCTCCTTTGGCTCACTTACTTTTTCTTTTATATTAGCCTGCGTTCGCTGTCCTTCGTCCACGTGTAGGGTCAACCTTTACAAGACTGATATTTGTCCCATCAGTCTCATCCCAGAATTGTTGGGGATGGTTGATAAAGCTGAAGAACACGGCTCTGTTAGGTGCAGAGCCTTATCTGGGAAGGGTAGTAAGGATAATTTTCCCAAGATATTTTAGATCTTCTTTCAAGTTTTAGTCCTATACCAGTTTTACCCTTCTTCTCAATGGAGCTTTGGGTCTGCCGAGGACTAGACTGTCCTCGGCTGCGTCTCCGGGTCATTTTTGCCTTATATTTTTGAGCTCGGGCCATCACCTTTTTCGGCTTGGGCCTTTGGACTCCCCATGAGCAAGTGGGCCTGGCCCATAAATTATTGGGCCCCACAATAGCCCCTCAAAACCCTGCTATCCGACTTCTTGGTTGGAAGGGAGGGTTTTGGTAAACCCGGGCCTTTAGTATGGCTTATTTAATTTAGCCCCGCATTAATGTGGGCGGTTTTCCACCTGTCCAGGAAACTCACCGGTTTACAAGGTATTCCCTTTAATTTGCTCGTGACCCGCTCCTGCCGTTTGGCTGTCCAAGACGCGCCTTCAATGATTTCCCTTTACGAGGCTCATTTACGTCCGGCGGCTCATCTGATGAGGTGGGGAAGTGGAACGGACACATCTTTATTCTTCAGATTCTTTTGGAAACCTGAATGAATTTAACACCTTCCGTTTTGCCCTTCCTATAAGAAGGCAAGTAGGAAGCCATCACTTTCGTGCAGACACCCTTCCATCTTTCTGAGATCTGAAACCCTCAACCTCCCTTAGCGTTCACTTAACCCAATTGTTATTCCCCACATCAGAATACGTTTACCATAACGAGTGATGAAGGAACCATACCCCTCCTCAAAACATCATGTTCTAATAAAGCTCGAAATGGCTCGGTCAGGGCAAGGATGGCGGAGACTTAAGATTTGCCCCACCTCCCTTTCAGCCAAAATCCGAAGCAGGGGCTCGTCACGTCAAACTTTCGTCGTGACTGAGTCGAGAACACCCACTATCAGCACCACCCGGCTCCTTACGAGCATACCTAACATGGCACCAGTGTGTTAGGAGTCAGGACTGAGGCAGGGGCCAAGTGCCTCTGCTTCTTCCTCTCTTTGTTCACTGGTGCCCTCCTCCGCCTTCCTCTCCTAGTCTTCCCAGCACCAGCTCCGTCCTGGTGCTGTCCTTCTCCCTCTTTTGCTCCTCTCTCTTTCTTTTCATCTCTTCCCCTCTTCTTCTCCTCCTTCTCTTACTCATGTCCTCCATCTTCTTCATTCATCTCCTCCATCTTCTTTTTCCTTCTCCTTCAAATTCTTCTTCTTTCTCCTTCATCTTTTTCCAAAGAAGGTTCTTCTTTCGATATGAGCAATACTGAGGCAGAGATTGGAGAGACTTTGAAGACGAGTTTAAAAGAAACCTGGCTGTTTACTTATCTGTACTGCGAATGTTAGTGCTGCTTCGGCAGCTCACCTTTTGTATAGGCTTGTTTGAGCCCCTTTTTGTACGTTGTAATAATTTTTCATATTAATAAAAATTGTTGTTATTTTACTTCGCATGTTTTGTCTCTATGTTTTTACAAACTTGCGAACGCTGCTCAGCACAATAATATAGCATTTGAATCGATGACAACTAAGGCCAAAATACTTGCTAATAAAAAGAAGTCACCACAACTTTAACAGAATTGCTTGACTTAGCAATGCGTACCTGTGAATAACGATACTTGCCCGAAACAATGCCGAGATTAGAACTGGATGCTCTATGTGGTGTAGGAAATAATCGTTCGAAAACATATCACCCGCAAAAATGAACAGCCCCCTTAGGCTACCGAATAGTGGAGTGCCCCACCATCATCCTAACACTTTTATTGGCCTTAACATTTCAGTATCTGAGCCGGGGACTTTTCCCATCCGAGCAGTTATAAAACTTGTAACTTTCCTCTTTTTCTTTTTCTTTTTTTTCTCTTTTTTTTTTTACTTGGTTTCCCCATAGGCTTGAGTCCGAGGACCATGCAAGGCCTTGGTTCTGTATAAAACTTGTAGTTTTCCTTTTTTGTACTTGGTTTCCCCATAGGCTTGAGTCCGAAGACCATGCAAGGCCTTGGTTCTGTCCAAAACTTGTAATTTTCCTTTTTTGTACTTGGTCTCCCCATAGGCTTGAGTCCGAGGACCATGCAAGGCCTTGGTTCTATCCCTGGGCCCCTATGCTGAACGGGCCTGGGCCGCGAATTTACTGGGCCCATAAATTAGGGGGTATTTCCGTAGTCTTAGGTCACGCGGTACTTTTTGGCGTCCCAGTGTTCGAGGCGCGCCTTCACGAGGCTCCTTTAATCTCAGGATTGCAGACGGAATTGAAAATCGAGCTGGAGACATTTTGTCTGTAGCGTCCCTTGGGACGCTGCGTGAATTAAATGCCACCACCTTATCTTTTAAATAAATAGGAGAGAAAGTTGCTTTACCTTCGCACAAATCCTTCAGTTTCCTCCCTTAGTATATCATGTTTGAGGCGAGGGTTGGGGAAAAGGAACTCTCTCCGCCACAAAGGCGCCGTGTCCTCCTGAGACTCAAGATAGTGAGGTACGGGCAAAGGAGGCATAAATTTAAGGGAATATTCCGTTTCGACAGAGGGGAAAGGGCGTTTCTCCTTCTTTTAGTCAAAATCCGAAGCAGGTTCTGTTCATGCCAGAATTTTGGTGTGTCAGAAGAAAGATTCTCCGCCATCAGCGCTTCTGCCTTGTTGCAGGCAAATTTTTGGTGAAGGCTCCTCAACCTCCGGCTCCCTGCACCTTTCCTTCAGCGGTGCAGGCCCCAAGCTGGGTTCTTTTGCTGCCTGAGTTATGGGCATGCAAAAGCATTGAGGAAGAACAGGGTCTTGAAGCAGTAGCCAACCTCTCATCTGTGCTTCTTCTTCGGCTTTACCTTCATTCTCTTGTATTTTTCTTTTCACTCATGTAGTTAGCTTTAGCATAAGCTTATTTCAGCTTTTCAATGTACGCTGTACTGTTTCTTTGTCTTAATAAAAAATGAATTTACTTCTTTTTAAATATTTTTCCTTTCTGTAACAATTATTTTGTGCATGGGACGCTACATGTGTGCTTTCTTTTGTTGATACTTAGAGTAGGAAACCTTGAAACAGAAACCTACTAATTCTAGTTTACCGACATTAACAAGCATAATAATGATAATTCCCAGCGAATTAAAACTCATAAAACTAACCGGGATAATGGTCGAGTGCTTCATAATGCATGCAAGGCGATCGTCCGAGAACGATAAACTCTAAATAATTCGCCCGAGAGGGTAGCCGAGCAGTGAGGGACTTCGACTGTGTGTTTTTGGCAACACATTGTCTTATACGGCATCAATCCTCTAGGTGTTGAGGATCTGAGGATAGATCGGGGAATCCATGTAGTTTAGGGGTTAGCCTGATTATCAACGGAGAATTCTCCTCGGATAGATTCTATGGTCTAGGTAACGTCCAGGTCGTGCCCAAACCCCCTGTGGGCTCTTCTAGGTAGTTGGTTTCCCCATAGGCTTGAGTCCGAGGACCATACAAGGCCTTGGTTCTGTCCAAAACTTGTAATTTTTCTTTTATGTACTTGGTTTCCCCATAGGCTTGAGTCCGAGGACCATGCAAGGCCTTGGTTCTGTCCAAAACTTGTGATTTTTCTTGTGTACTTGGTTTCCCCATAGGCTTGAGTCCGAGGACCATGCAAGGCCCTGGTTCTGTCCAAAACTTGTGATTTTTCTTATGTGTACTTGGTTTCCCCATAGGCTTGAGTCCGAGGACCATGCAAGGCCTTGGTTCTGTCCAAAACTTTTAATTTTTCTTTTATGTACTTGGTTTCCCCATAGGCTTGAGTCCGAGGACCATGCAAGGCCTTGGTTCTGTCCAAAACTTGTGATTTTTCTTGTGTACTTGGTTTCCCCATAGGCTTGAGTCCGAGGACCATGCAAGGCCCTGGTTCTGTCCAAAACTTGTGATTTTTCTTGTGTGTACTTGGTTTCCCCATAGGCTTGAGTCCGAGGACCATGCAAGGCCTTGGTTCTGTCCAAAACTTTTAATTTTTCTTTTATGTACTTGGTTTCCCCATAGGCTTGAGTCCGAGGACCATGCAAGGCCTTGGTTCTGTCCAAAACTTTTAATTTTTCTTTTATGTACTTGGTTTCCCCATAGGCTTGAGTCCGAGGACCATGCAAGGCCTTGGTTCTGTCCAAAATTTTTAATTTTTCTTTTATGTACTTGGTTTCCCCATAGGCTTGAGTCCGAGGACCATGCAAGGCCTTGGTTCTGTCCAAAACTTTTAATTTTTCTTTTATATACTTGGTTTCCCCATAGGCTTGAGTCCGAGGACCATGCAAGGCCTTGGTTCTGTCCAAAACTTTTAATTTTTCTTTTATGTACTTGGTTTCCCCATAGGCTTGAGTCCGAGGACCATGCAAGGCCTTGGTTCTATCCAAAACTTGTGATTTTTCTTGTGTACTTGGTTTCCCCATAGGCTTGAGTCCGAGGACCATGCAAGGCCTTGGTTCTGTCCAAAACTTGTGATTTTTCTTGTGTACTTGGTTTCCCCATAGGCTTGAGTCCGAGGACCATGCAAGGCCTTGGTTCTGTCCAAAACTTGTGATTTTTCTTTTTTTTTTACTTATTTATTTTCGAACGTAAACCCCTAGACCAGGGCGGGGAAAGCCGGCTTGAGGCCAGAAGCCCCTAGTGTTGTCCGCGCCGTTGTCACTGCGAGGCGCAGCCCCTAGCAGAAGTTTATGTCAAAGCAACAACTGCGTGTCGCCGGAGACGGAGGAAAATCCGCGAACCTCTGCTTGTTAGAGAGTTGACTCTACCGCCACCTGCGCCAACGCGCAAGCTTTCCCACAGACGGCGCCAATTGTAAGGACACGATTCTGTTGAGGCCCAATAAGGATGTTGGGCTCGTACATGAAAGATCCCTCACAATATGATTTGTAGAGAGTGGGCTTGAAAAGCTAGCCGTTGGGCACGGGGCGATATTCCGGTCTTGATTTTAGAGGAATTCATATAGAAAGGGGAGTTGGGTTTGAACATTTAAGCCCTATAGTGTCGCATCCCATGGGGTTGGACTCCTCGGACTTGATCCGAGGAGTATTAAGGTCCTACTCCGTTTCCCCAATGGTGGCTTTCTTTCTGATCAGCATGAGTCGTTCCGGTGTTTCCCCCATGGAGTCTCTTCCTCAGGTGGGATGGAGAGAGCCCCCCCTCCTTTGGCTCACTTACTTTTTCTTTTATATTAGCCTGCGTTCGCTGTCCTTCGTCCACGTGTAGGGTCAACCTTTACAAGACTGATATTTGTCCCATCAGTCTCATCCCAGAATTGTTGGGGATGGTTGATAAAGCTGAAGAATACGGCTCTGTTAGGTGCAGAGCCTTATCTGGGAAGGGTAGTAAGGATAATTTTCCCAAGATATTTTAGATCTTCTTTCAAGTTTTAGTCCTATACCAGTTTTACCCTTCTTCTCAATGGAGCTTTGGGTCTGCCGAGGACTAGACTGTCCTCAGCTGCGTCTCCGGGCCATTTTTGCCTTATATTTTTGAGCTCGGGCCATCACCTTTTTCGGCTTGGGCCTTTGGACTCCCCATGAGCAAGTGGGCCTGGCCCATAAATTATTGGGCCCCACAGTTACTATTGTCATATTATTATTATTTTTTATTTTTTGCCCCGGGCAAGCACCAAGAGATCATATTTTGGGGGATTAGATCCCCTCTCATTTAATCTTTTAATTCTTTTTAATTTTTGTTCTGATGTAAGAAATGTAGAATTTTTTAATATGAAAAAAAATGACACATGTCTCTAAAAAATAAAAGGAAATTAAAAGATTATTAGTTTTTTTCCTGAGAGGAATTGAAAGATTTAGTTAGAGAGAATCATTTGGCAGGTCACTTGGACTATAGTGAATTTCTTATTTATTAGTGCTTCAATGTTTGCAATAATGGCCTACAATGGCTAGAAAAAAAAAATGTTAATACATGATTGAACCAGGAAAGAGAGAAATAACGTGATGAAAGTGAAACATGCTCTTCAAGTAATCATTGAATAAAAAATTGTAAAAATTATTATTTAATCAATTTTAAGCTGAGATATCAATGCTGGTTCATGTATAAACATTTTTTTACTTGCCATTCAAACTATTTTTCTTGATTTCGACAGATAATCTTTGAGAAACAGTTTTTATTTTTACAAGTCTATATAAAATTACATTTTTGGAAAAAATCATCACATGCAAAAGAAAAAGAAAAAGGAAGAAAGAAAAAGAAAAAAAAAAGAATCTGATTTTGGTGGAGAGAGCACTATCATTAGGTGTGTCAAATGCCAAATATTTGGCATTTAACACACCAAACACTAAAAACCAACTATCATCAGATATCTCAAATCTCAAAATTTTTAACACACAGCTATAGTACCGTCTCATATTTGAGACGGTGCGGACAAATGTGCCAAAATTTTTATTATTATTTTATATACTTTTTCTCTCTCCTCCCCAGACATATCTCTCTCTCCGCCTGGTTCTCTCTCTCCGTCTGGTTCTCTTTCTCAACTCTCATCTCTATCGTATCTCTCTTTCCTCAGTCATTCTCAAACGCAAATGCAAACTCAAGGTCTCCCTTAAAAACAAAACACAAAAACTCTCTAAAGATCACTCAAAAACAAAACCACCGATCAATTTTCTTTATTGATTTTCCTAATTCCCCATCTCTCTTCAGCACTCCCTCTCAACCTTCGATCTCTCTAACTCTGACCCAAACTCTCATCTCTGTCTAGCCCTCTCTGTTGCTCTTTCACAGCCACGCCGATCTCACCACAGTGACCACCACACTGCGCCGCAGAGGTTCGTGCCATCCACCACGTCACACCACGCCGTCGAGCTTGCCATACCATCCGCCACGCCACGCCACACCGCCGAGCTTGCCGTGCCATCCACCCCCACGCCGCCGATCTCTCACAGTGTGAGACATTTCTTATTTTTGTTTTCTGATGGTGGTTTTTTTTTTTTTTTTTTGGTTGTCGTGGGTTTTATTGTTGTGGCTATTGGTTGATTTTCATGGGTTGTGGTGGTGGCTTTTTTTGTTGTTGTCGGTAGGTTGTGAGGTTCAGGCTTATCTAGAGGGATTGGAGGTTGGGTTTGTTTGATTTGGGATGGGTTTTGAGGTTTGTGAATGTGCTGGGTTGTGGGTTAGTTGTGGCAGTGGTATTGTAATTTGGTGGTTGTGGTGGCTGTCGGTGTTGTTGGTGTGGCCGTGGTTGTTGTTGGTGGCCATTGTTGCTGTTGTTGATGAGAGGAGTTAATATATTATTTTAATGTGTTGTGAATATTATTTTAATGTATAAAATTGAAGTATAGAACATCTGATAAATGGTATATTATAAAATGATGTACTAAAATGATAAAGTAAGTTTTTAATGTATCAAAATGACATTTTTTATGAGAGAGCTAATGAGAATACTATGATACGGTCAGATGACGGATGGAACTGTGAAAACATGTCTTGAAAAACAGTAAGTAAACAGGGGAATCAATATCATGATCGCTAGTTCTACCTTAAAAAGGAAAAAGTAAATTTTCACAAATCGGGTAGAAAATAAAAAAGAAAAAACAGGTGTCGGTAATGTGACACTAAAAAAATGTAAAAAAAAAAAAAAAGAAAGAAAAACTGGCAGAGAAGGACAGTGTCCTTCAACGGCCACCAAGGTGGGGATGGGTCCCACAACCTCCCCCAATAGAGGGAATCTCGAACACGTGTCAGGATCACATGGTGAGGTGGGGCCCTCAGTACAGCTAGTACTGCTTGATGGTACTAACTTCTAAGGAGGGCTCAGGGGCTCAGGGCTCAGGGCTCAGGGTGGTCTCTCTCAGGTCAGGAGGTCATGGGCACGGTTTTGTTTGGTTTGGGGTCATGTGGGTGCTGCTGTGCTACGCTGTGTTGTGTTGTGTTGTGGTGTGTGTGTGTCAGTTTCACACTTTCAGTTGAGCCTTTTGCCTGTTTCTCAGTGCGTCCATGGCGTAAGCAAGAGAGGCCACATATTTGCCATCAAATCACCTTCAAATATACTAATCTCATCACACTCATTTCATATTTGAGATGTGATTTATTTTTTTGAGTTTAATGTTGTAATTTTTCAATGTGAATTTTGTCCTTTTTTTTTATCAGATTTTGAATTTGACTACTGTTATACGACAAAAGATTTGTAAGAAATTAAAATTTAAAATTTTGAAAAAGAGTAAACTTCTGAGGTTTAATGTGTGCTAATTCTTTTTTTTAAAAATATATCAAACATATATAAAATATATTTAAATAGAATGTGTGTGCTAGATTTTAGAAAAAAAAAAAAAAAGTTTCCCTAGTAGTTTTTTGTTTTTGAATTTTTTTGAATTAAATTTTAACTCTATTTTTTTTTATTTTTTAGAAATAAAGATTATCTAATTAAATTAGGAGTATTTTTGACATTTTTTGAAGTTATAACTAACTTTCTGAACCATCTATATGTAAGGACTCAATTTGATCCACAACCCAAGAGATTTAGACAATAGCCCAATAAACCCAAAATAATAGATTTGTTAGAGAGTGGGTTTATTACTAAACGTTAAATGAGTTAAAACATAGATTACAATAGGCTGGTAGGTGTTGGAGGGGCTATGACAAACAATTTGAAAAGAAAAATACTACTCGGTCTAGTTCGAGGATGGTTTGTTCTTATATATATTTTTCTTAGACTTATACAAATATTCAAGTTCTTGGTTCCAGAATAGTTTTTCTTTCTTCTTTTTTCTCTCCCATCCTGTAATGGAATCCTCCCCCCTTTATACTCCCTCTCCTTCTTTCATCTTAGCCTTCCACGTGTAGATCAGATTACTAATCTTCTTGATACTTGTCCCATCAATACCTTCCTGAAGTCTTTATGGGTAGCTATAAGGTTAGAAGTCATTGTTCAGGTATCATTTCCACATTCCACGTGTAGATCAAATTGCTAATCTCCTTGATACTTGTCTCATTAGTACCTTCTTAAAGTTTTTATGGGTATCTGTAAGGTTAGAAGTTACTGTTCAGGTATCACTTCAATATCAATGTGGTCAGTTGGTTAGGTGCAGAGTATTCAATGCGGTGGTAACAGCTTTCTTCCCAGATATTTCTCAATTCTCTGTTGACTCACTTTTCTCTGAAACTTATCATCCCAAGCACGGTTGCCCATTGCCCAGTACTTGATGGGTGGTCGGACTTTAGGCTTTCACTATGTTGGCCAAGGAAGGGTGGCTCCTCGGACAACGTCACATGTTTATTATGACCAAACCTCTTCCTTGGCCCAACAATTTGCTTGCCTTCACTAATACTTGTCTGTCCTTGGGCTCTTTGGCGTCCTCGGGTGTGGCCCACGGCCCAATATCCTTACCCGAGCCTTTCGTCCCTACAATATATATATTAACTACAATATATTTTCAATCTAGTGTGTCCTTCTTCATAGTTAAGTTAAAATTTCAATTGGTTTTTGGTGCAAGTAAAGTTTGAACGTCAGATTTTTTATTTAACAATAAAAGATTTTATCAGTTGAACTAATTGAAACTCACTAATATATGATAATTTAATGTTATAATTTTACAAATGACAATTTTCTTTTGAGGAAAGTCTATATTTAAAAAATTTGATAAAATTTCACAACTGCTGAGTTAATAAATTGTCAACAGTATATAATAAAAGTTATATCATTGTCTCGTTAGTCAATTCTAATGAGAACTAGTAAAAGGTTATCAATTTAATAGTTGTAAAACAATTTATTGAAAATTTTTTATGTATGTATTATTGCTCATTTTTTTAGGGGACTTTTAAAACTTTTCTTATGTTTCAATTAGTTTTTAAACCTCATATAAAAACTATTTTTATTTTTTATTAATAAGTGATACCCAAGTTTCTGGTTTAACTAATCTATTCTTTATCTAAGAGATGGTTTAAAAATTCTATTAATCGGCAATGTAATTGATGGAACTTAAGAATTGTGGGTTTACATCATGCCCCAAAACATTAAGCACACCGCCAAGATGACCCCATAAGATATTCAAATTAAAAGTTAAAAACTACTTTATATTAAATAAATAAACTCTCAAAGATAATTATTAATAATATATTGTGTTAGAACATTTTAATATTAATTAATTAAAATGAATAAATATTACAACATAAATGTAAATACGTGAGAGTGAATATGAAAGATGAGGAGTTAGTAAAATTGTTATATCCCATATTGAAAAGAAGAGAGACTATTTTATTCTTTTTAATTGTGGTGATTAATGGACTACTTTGAATTGACTAAAATATTGGGCTAGATACGTCCGTAAAAAAGAGGTGAATGGTAGAAGTATAGATCCATCCAGATCCAATCCAAATTACTCACATTTATATTATTATATTATTATGTAAAATTTATAAATAATATTTAATAAAATTAAAGACAATTTAAAAAAAAATTAATTGTGACTCATAGGTAATAATAAAAAAATATCTATAACAAGAAAAAATAATGTTACACCAAAAAATATATGAGTTTGAGCTATAACACTATGACAAATATACAATAGCACTTGAGTCATACCATATCTTTTTTTTTTTTTTTTTTTTGAGAATGGACTCATACCATATCTCTATTTGATATATATCAAATTTGTATTTATTTGTGTTTTATTTATTTATCTGCATATGGCTTAGGAAGGATAATCGAAAAAAACACACCACATACCACACCACAGCATCGCCTTTGTGAAGATTACAAGGCGGAAAAACGTGGTTGTGACGACGGGTCCGTTTTGATAAATTGGTATCTTCCTTTGTGTAGTTTGTAGAGTAGAGAGCTGACCTGACATTTAATGCTAGTTGCCACGCTCTTTTGCACGCGCTTGATGTGTACCATTCACTGGAGGGTGGGAACCCATTTTACCAAAACAGCTACGCAGGGTCTTTAATTTTAATATTTTATACCAGTTTAATTACTTTGATGACAATTAAAGTCTTAAAAGAGGGCCTAAAATAGGCTAATAATAGCACTCGATACAAAGTCAGATCTAATAAAATGCTTTGAACTTAGCTTAGTTTAGGACAGCGATATTTTTAATTCTAATATAATATATTTTCTTACTGATTTTACAAGTTTTAATTGCCATCTTTATTATTATTATTATTATTTTTTTAATAAACTGCATTTTTTTAAAAGTACCCGTTAACCAAACTAAAAAAAAAAAAAAGTTTGGGGGAAAGTGTATGGATATGTTTAGTTGAGTTGAGTTCTAAACTTCGTTTCATTTTAGGTTTGCTTCAAAATTCAAATATACTAAGTTCATCTTAACTTTCACTAGCCATTTATTGCAATTATTGAAAAGGCAAGCATTCCCATTTATAATCAATTCAAGCTGGGGCTTACATTGGTCCCATCCACATAATATAAATCCGAATATTTTTTTTTTTCTTTTACAAAGTGATAGGTTTGTTAGCAATAAAATTAAAGCAAAAATGTCAGTTAAGGTATTTTTTATATAGCCATTAATATGCATTTAAGATCAACTAGTACTTAATACTTATTGGTGTTCTATTAAAAACGTCTAGAATTCAAACACTCTTTTCTGATTACTGACTTATCAAACATATTGACTATTGAGTTACATATTCAGAGGGAATTCTTTGTCAAGAGGGTTTGAGTTTTTGCGTATACTATAAACTATAAAGGTCCCACCTGGATGTAATCTATACTTTTAAGGTAGTAACATATACAGTGCCATCCTCATGCAATCTTAACCAAAACAAATAGACTCTGCAAACTTAGTTTGAACTTTGAAGTAAAAAGTATGGTCTAGTTTTAAATTTTTAATACTTTGAATTTTACTTATGTATCCAACTACAGTCTACAGCTACTCATTTCCCATGTACATAATCTACAATTGAAGGTATTTGTACAATTTTTTCCCCTTTACATCCGGATAATATTTGTATTGTCCCAAGAAAAAAAAAAGAGTAGACTAATTAAATCACATAAATGAAATTGGCCTCAGGAGTTAGGACACAACCAACTGGTTAATTAAAAATCAGTCTCTCTGATGCTTTCAGTAAACATAATTAATGGATGCCATTATGAGGGGGCATGTATCTTTCACTTTCCTCTTACCACAACTTTCTAGTAAACCTAGTAAACTCAACACCTCTCTCATTAACTAATATTTAACTATAATTAACTCAGAAACCCTAAATCATGTGCAACAAAAAAGTAGTAAAAAATTAATTCAAACCTGTCCTTTTTTTTTACTCCATAGCATCCATATGAGGCCGTCTTTCTTTTCATGTAGTACTTTCTTTTTTCTATCTCTAATAATTCAGATTATCAAAAAAAAAAAATTCAATCTTATCTTCTTGTGCTGTAGGAGTTGTTGTTGTTTGCCTGGTGGGTACATTGGAGCTCGAGCCCATCACGAGGGATTTCCATTTTTTTAATTTCCTTTTTATTTAATCTCATAAATAGTACTCCATATATCATATATCATCGTCACAATAATATATATATTTATTATTATTATTATTATTATTATTATTTCCTGAACTAGTATTCGGAGTGAACAACCAAGCAAAGCAAAAACCCCCCAATCCCCAACGCGCAGATTCTTCATCCATTCATAGCTCACACACATACCCACAAACCCATCTCTCTCTCTCTCTCTCTCTCTTTGATTTCCTAGCACCACCACTCAGTAAGCAGAGAAAAATACAGACTCTGAAGCCATGAAAAGAGAGCTTGACCCTCATCAAAGTCATAATCTCCAGCCCTTGCCTGACTCGTCCGTGACTGGCAGCTCAAGTACTGGAAAAGCCAAGATGTGTTGGGAAGAGGAAGTACAACAACAACAAGATGGTGGCATGGACGAGCTTTTAGCTGTGTTGGGTTACCAAGTTCGAGCTTCAGACATGGCCGAGGTTGCCCAGAAGCTCGAATTGCTCGAGGATTTGATGGGAAATGCTCAAGGTGATGGCCTCTCTCATCTCGCTACTGAGACTGTTCATTACAACCCTTCTGATCTCTCGACCTGGCTCCAAAGCATGCTCACAGAGCTCAACCCACTCGATCCATTGGTCCCTCCTCACCACCACCACCAACCCCCACCCACTACTCTCGACGATTCCTTCTTAGGTGAGTCCTCCAATATCACCTCCATCGATTTCAACACCACCACCACCAGCACAAGCAACAATAATAATAGTCAGAATCAGAATAATCCCACCCAAGTTTTTGACGAATCCTCCTCTTCTGATTACGATCTCAAAGCTATTCCAGGTAAAGCTCTGTACAGTCAACCCCAAATTCGACCCCAAACGCAAACTCAAACCCAAATCGAATCTCCGCCCTCTAGAGAACGCAAGCGTTTAAAACCCTCAATCGAGTCAAACTCGGAGATTCTCCCGGGCTCTTCTATATTCTCAGCGCTAAACTTACCCACCACCGAGTCCACTCGCCCGGTAGTCCTCATTGACTCGCAAGAGAACGGAATTCGACTTGTCCACGCTCTAATGGCTTGCGCCGAAGCCGTACAGCAAAGCAATCTAACCGTAGCGGAAGCCTTGGTAAAACAGATCGGGTTTTTAGCGGTTTCTCAAGCCGGCGCGATGCGAAAGGTCGCCACGTATTTTGCGGAGGCCCTAGCTCGTCGAATCTACGGGTTGTACCCTCAGAACCCATTGAACCAGTCGCTATTCGATGTTCTTCAGACTCACTTCTACGAAACCTGCCCTTACCTCAAATTCGCTCACTTCACAGCCAACCAAGCCATTCTAGAAGCGTTCGAAGGCAAGAAACGAGTTCACGTCATCGATTTTTCTATGAATCAGGGGATGCAGTGGCCGGCACTCATGCAAGCGCTAGCTCTTAGACCCGGCGGCGCACCCGCTTTTCGGTTAACGGGTATCGGGCCACCCGCACCCGACGATTCAGATCATTTACAGGAAGTGGGCTGGAAGCTGGCCCAATTGGCCGAAACTATTCATGTCGAGTTTGAGTACAGAGGGTTTGTTGCCAACAGTCTCGCCGATCTCGACGCGTCGATGTTGGAACTCAGGCCGAGTGAGGTCGAGGCAGTGGCGGTTAACTCGGTGTTCGAGTTGCACAAGCTTTTGGCTCGGCCCGGAGCGATCGAGAAAGTGTTGTCAGTGGTGAAGCAGATGAAGCCGGAAATCGTGACTGTAGTTGAGCAGGAAGCGAACCATAACGGGCCGGTTTTCTTGGACCGGTTCACTGAGTCGTTGCATTACTACTCGACGATGTTTGACTCGTTGGAAGGATCGGTGAACAGTGAGGATAAGGTGATGTCCGAGGTGTACTTGGGGAAACAGATATGCAACGTGGTGGCGTGTGAAGGCGTGGACCGAGTCGAGAGGCACGAAACGTTGACTCAGTGGAGAACGCGGATGGGATCGGCCGGTTTTGCACCGGTTCACCTCGGGTCGAACGCGTTCAAGCAAGCGAGTATGTTGTTGGCTTTGTTTGCAGGTGGAGAAGGGTACAGAGTAGAAGAGAACAATGGGTCTTTGATGTTGGGTTGGCATACTCGACCTCTCATAGCTACATCGGCATGGCAACTCGCCCACAACAACAGAGCTGGGTCTGTTGTGACGCAGTGAGTCAACTCAGAGAGAGAGCTGGTCAACTCGTTTACAGCTTGTAGGCCCCACCAATACACAGCTCTCAGTGGACTTGGTTGTCAAATGTGTTTTGCTGAGCTGGGTGGCTCTGGTTCTTGACTGAGACTGAGACCCACCACTCCTAAGTGTGTCTTCCCCATCCTATCTTTTTTTTTTTTTTTTTTTACTTTTTCTTTTAGGTTTTTTTAATTTTAATTAAAATTTTCTTAGTTCTTTTTGTTTTTGGTTTTTGGGTGCATGGAATGGAATCTTTTGTAATTTTCAGGGTGAATCAAAAAGGACAATGTGTATTTATAAATATATATATAGCTTTGTGGTAATAAGAAATTAGAATATTTTTCTTATTTAAATTAGTGATTTGGTCACATGGAAGCATAATGAAGAGAGTAAAAATAGCAAAAGCATAAATGGGGCAAAGATAAAGATCTGTTTGAACCTTCAGTTTCTGCACCATTAGTAGTAGTTTTTGGTGTAAATTGACTAAAATTGAACTACCACAAACTCGATTTCCTAGTGAGGCACAGCTTTGCTAAAATTGTCAGATTCAGGATATTTTACTAAAAATGATAGATGTGCTTTTGCATTGCATAAATACATGTAAGTTGCAATCCAATTCATGAATGCATTAATTCAAAAATTGATTGAACTATTTACATTTCCAAAAAACAACTGGTATTTGCAGCATCCTCTTTTATGTCAGGAAAGCACAATCATAAGAACGTGCAGAGAAAAAAAAAAACAGAAAATTTTCACTTATTATGTTAAAGTTCTTTATTTGATATTCACCATCTCGAAAAGGTTAACTTTTATTATGCTCTTTTTTAATGTGTGATATCACTGCCCCACAGCTTTGTCAAGTTTAATCCTTACTTCACCTTAAGCTTTTCTTTTGGGAAATCAAATTCCATCACCTTTTTTTTTTGTTTGTTTGTTTGTTTTTTTTCCCTTAGGAGAAAATATTTTCGGCCACCTATGACCTATCTCTTTCATATAGTGGGATTCATCTTGCAAAAGTGGATTAACGCTAAAAATATCAAATGAAACTACTAAGTACCGACCTTTCCTTAAGTTTCTTTTTAACTTTTTGAAAAACCCATCTTGTTTGACTAACGATTGAAAGGAACAAGCTCAAGTGAGAGTTAAAGTCACTAACTATTGCCAAAAAGAAGTGAAGTTTAGTTAATATTAAAAAATTTAAAAAGTTGAAGTTAAAGGTCAAGAGTGTTAACTCAACTGCCCAAACAGATTATATAATTTGCAAGAAAACCCCCCAACTTCTTGCCATCTTCACAAGATGAAAGGTTCACAGTCTGTTTGGATTGCCAATTTTGGTAACTCAATTCTCAGTTTCCATAACTCATAACTCATAACTCAAAAATGATGGGACACATAACTCAATATCCGTTTGGCAAACGATAACTCTGTTTCCATAACTTTGTTTCCATCACTCAATTCTCTGATTTTTGAGTTATGAGTTATGGAAATTGAAAACACAACTTTAATTTTTGAGTTATGAGTTATGGAAACTGAAAACACATTTTGGCTGTTTTCAGTTTCCATAACTCATAACTCAATGACATTTCCGTAAATAAACACACATGGAGGGACCCATAGCCGCAACTTTTGACTTTTTTTTTTTTTTTCACTTGTTCGGTCTTTAGTTCTGGGTTTTTTTTTTTTTTTTTTTTTTTTTTTTTTTTAGGCTTCGGTGAGTTTGGGTACTGAAAGAAAAAAAAAAAAAAAAAAAAAGCTGCACCGGCTGACAGGTATGGGCCCACAAATAGTGTGAAAAATATTGAGTGATGGAAATTGGGTGATGATGCCAAACGGATGTGAAAAATTGAGTAATAAGTGATGAGTGATGGAAATTGAGTGATCAAAAAAGTGAAGCCAAACAGTCCCTATATCTTCGCTGCCCAAAATGTATTTTATATTCCAAGTTTAGGATTGTTTCTATATCAGTCACTTGACTTTTATATTCTAACTTTAGGATTGTTTCTATATACCAAAGTATAGTAACAATGTCAATGTGAATCTTCAGTCAGAGTCCGAGTCTGTTACATTTTTTCTGTTAACCTACACAAAATGATGTCCTTTTTTATAATTTTTTTTTTCAAAAAAAAAAAATCCAAAATAATGTTACTTTTATATACTTTTTCTTCATGAGAAGTTTTTTTTTTTTTTGAGGAACTTCTTCATGAGAAGTTCTATTGCTTAAATAAAGAGCAATTACTAAAAATTAATCATATATAAAAAATATGCGGAAGAAACTAAAAAATTTCAAAATAAATCCAAGGCCATAAGTGCAAAATTTAGGCATGGCCACAGTAGCCCCCATACTATGATGAGGAACCGATGCCTGAGGGACTTAAATGGTAAGGAGGCCACATATGTTTCCTCATATAAAGTGAGACATAGTCTATCCTCTACCCCACTTTCGGTCCAATGGTTTTTGGAGGTAAGAAGGCAATTGTCCTTGAATGGATCCAATTTCATATCTCCATCCTTGAAGGGTCGAACTATTACCTACCCCACTGCAAGACTCTAGCCCTTAGGCCACAGCCTTAGGTGATGCTATGCAATTCTTTTTTGTGAGTAATTAAAGACTCTTTCTCAAGCAATTGTGACATACATATGAAAATATCTACCGTAAAGAGTGAATAGTTTAGACCAATCACAAATTGCCACGTTATTCATCAAGTCCACATAGTGGGTTTAAAAAGATCAATTACAAAATGCTACTTACTACTTAGTGGGTTCCACTGTCATTATTTAGAATCCAATGAAAATATTCCAAATATGAATGAATAAAAAATTACAACGGACACTCAAGAGTCAATTACATGTCGACACCTTTTAATACTAGTGTGTAGTCCTGTACATATGCATGGATACAATTAAAAATAATCACGATTATATAGTTCAAATTATTTTTTTTAGAAGAGATTCAAATTATATATGGTATTAGCTTATACTTGAGTAATACAACAACCACAAACTATTTTACAACATTTTTAGAAATTATTAATGTAACAAATTTTTATTGGTTTTCATATGAGCCCACCACTAATATCATTTTTTTTATTTACCAATAACTACTCATTACATTAGCCATAGGTAAAAAAGTTTGTAAATTTTTTTGTGACTTTAGCATTTTCCATGCAAATTATTCACAAGAATCTTGGGCATTTTAATCAAGAATTTGATTTTACACTCTGCAATAAAAAAGTACTTTAAATCCTTCCTCATCTATAAAGATTTCATACCATTGTGCACTTTTGGTGCGATAGTCACTCAATTAGTATAAGTGCTTGTAGAGTGGGGGGTAAGGACCGGAGTTCAAGTTTCCAAGAGGGAGTTTAACACACATATAAACTTAGATTATGTTAGAGTAGAATTTCTATCTTGTATTTAAAAAAATAAAAATAAAGATTTCATCAATATTTTCGTATGCATTTCATTTGTTATCTTAATTTTGGAGCCACTTCTTTATTACTAGAAATTAGCTGGAACAATCTAAATGTGTGATTTTGAAATTATGCTGCTAGGATTGCAAAATACGCTTTTTCTGATTTGCTGTCTTTTAGTTTTATGTACTCAAGGTGTTTACTTTATGTAGGCTCACATTATTAAGGGTACTTTGGTTTATGTCGTAGAAGGCAACAAAGGCAAAATGCTCATGATTTTACTTTTCTTTATGTCGTCGAAGGTGACTCACCAAATGAACCCACCTTTTCTTAAACATTGTCAAGCTTTTCTATTTGCCTAGCACATGTATTCGAGCAGCAAAGGGAATAGGGATTAAGAAGATTCTAGAGGATTAAATAATGTCACCATTGGTTTTACTAAGTGCATGTTTTTATATTTATTTCTCTAGAATTATCATGTGTTTTATATAATGTAGAAAAACCAAAATGTTTGGTTCTTGCTTGGCTATTTTGCCATATAAGGTTTTGAAATCTTTCAATTTTACGTGTTAATATCCTAATATTCTAATCTTACAATTTTAAATCTTCTTTGACGTTTAAAATCTCAATTAGAATCTTATTACCATACATCATGTTTTCTTTAAATAATAGAATAGACATTACATAATTATATATTTAATATTCCTTACAAAAATATCAGTGTGTTGCATTAGTTGTTGACTAATTATTTTGAAATAGTTATTGCCCTAAACTAAGGAAAAGGTGAGTTTTTTTTTTTAAAAATAAAAGTTTGACACACACTTTCTCTCTCTCACTTATGTCCATTGTGCAAGATCATATTCTTTTAATAAAATAAAATATTTTTTTTATTATAATTGCAATAATTTAATTAAAAAAATGATTGACGAGTATTACCCTAATCAACTTCTATTATGGTAAGAAATTTAATAAAAATAAACAAAGACAAAGGTACACACTCATTTTTTTTTAAAGTACTAATTTAAATTTTAAATGTCCTGTCATTCTCACTGACTACAAAGAAGATGGATCTGCGTACTAACTTTTTAATGAAATATTTTATTTTCTTTAAAAAATTTAAACTCATTATATATTATCATGATATTCAAGCAAGTGTTTTGAATAAAAGAAAATATATAATATTAATTATACAATTGTTTTTTCAAAACATACATAATTTAGTGTTAAGCAAGACTCACAAAGAGTGTGAACATAATTTTATAAGGGTATTTTAGGGATTAAGAAGATTCTAGAGGGTTAAATAACGTCACCATTGGTTTTACTAAGTGCATGTTTTTATATTTATTTCTCTAGAATTATCATGTGTTTTATATAATGTAAAAAAACCAAAAATAATGTTTGGTTCTTGCTTGACTATTTTGCCATATAAGGTTTTGAAATCTTTAAATTTTACACATTAATATCCTAATATTTTAATCTTACAATTTTAAATCTTCTTTTACGTTTAAAATCTCAATTAGAATCTTACCATACATCATGTTTTCTTTTTCTTTTTTTTGACTGAAGAAGGTAACACATCATGTTTTCTTTTAATAATAGAATAGACATTACATAATTATATATTTAATATTCCTTACAAAAATATCTGTGTGCAGCATGAGTTGTTGTCTAATTATTTGAAATAGCTATTCCCCTAAACTAAGGAAAAGGTAAAAAAAAAAAATTATAAGTTTGACACTCTCTCTCTCTCTCTCTCTCTCTCTCTCTCTCTCTCTCTCTCTCTCTCTCTCTCTCTCTCTCTCTCTCTCTCTCTCTCTCTCTCTCTCTCTCTCTCTCTCTTATGTCCATTGTGCAAGATCAGATTCTTTTAATAAAATAAAATATTTGTGATTATAATTGCAATAATTTAATTAAGAAAATGATTGACGAGTATTACCCTAATCAACTTCTATTATGATAAGAAATTTAATAAAAATAAACAAATACAAAGGTACACACTCAATTTTTTTTAAAGTACTAATTTAAATTTTAAATGTCCTGTCATCCTTACTGACCATAAAAAAGATAGCTCTGCGTGCTAACTTTTTAATGAAATATTTTATTTTCTTTAAAAAATTCAAACTTATTATATATTATCATGATATTCAAGCAAGTGTTTTGAACAAAAGACGATATATAACATTAATTATACAATTTTGGTTTTCAAAATATACATAATTTAGTGTTAAGCAAGACTCACAAAGAGTGTGAACATAATTTTATAAGGGTATTTTAGGAAATTTGATTAGAATATGATTTCATTCCACCATCTCAGGTTATATCAAACTATGAAATGCATATTCTAACTTCTATTACATTATTATAATCAAACAAATGAATAGTAATAATAATACATTCTTAACATTAAATGTAAATAAAGGTTCATAGTCCTTTTATGGTTAGCAGAGACGGAGGAATTATTGGACTAGGGGGGTCAATGGCCCCCTCCCCCCACCCCCACCCCCACTCCCCCCCCAAATGTTTTTTAAAAAATACTATTGTATATACGTGTATTAATTTTAGCAATTTTGATCTATAGAATTACATTTTGTTTCCCTTAAAAAATATCATTGATTTTTTTTTAACTTAATATTATACTCAAAAACTTTTTTACAACATTTTTATAAATTGTTTTGTAGCAAATTCTTATTGGTTTGCATAATAAGCTCACTACTTACATCATTTTTTTACCTATCAGTAACTACTTATCATATCAGTAATTTATAAAAAAAAACTAGTAAAACTAAAATATAGCTCAACAATAAAAATTACCAATAGTAAAACTAAAAAAAAATTATGCTTAACTAACCAATTTTATCCAAAATAAATAACCCCGTCCTTCAAAAAATTTTAAACAAAAATAATTTTGTTCTTACTCACATAAAAAATTCTCAATGGCTAAGCCTAAATAGTAGTAAAGTTATAAGTTGAAACTATTGCACATAGCTAATAATAAAGCCACCCCCTCAAACTCAAAGTTCTATCTCTGTCCCTGATAGTTAGTCTTTTACCTTTTAAACATTGGTGCCGAACAAAAAAGGGTAGCTTGGCTGGCAATTCTGGTCAAGTAGGAGTTGGTGGCATTCCAAGGGATGCAAATGGACAATGGATCAAGGGTTTTGCTATTAACATTGCAACTTCCATGAGTACTTAGGCTGAACAATAAGCAGACCATTGTGGCCTTCAGATGACTTTGGAGTTAGGACACAGGAACGTCATATTGGAATTAGATTCTTTAATTGTTCTTAATTTCATTACTTCTAAATTTCTAATAATCCTCCTGATAGTGGTGGGTGAGATCTTGGCATATATCGGGAAGCAAATCCGTGTGCTGACATTTTGGCAAAGTATAACTACTGTTTTGTATTACATCATTTTGTTTGGAATACATGAGGTATAACCCTTGAGAGTAACGTCTGAAACCCCTCCATTGATATGTACTAAACTATTTGTCTTTCCATAGGAGGGGAGGGGGGAGACTTGTAAGGTTCACTATAGAACTCAAGGGAAATTATGGAGTAGTGAACGTCTTATTTCACTTTAATTTGATTATTTGTGTTATGGTCAAATGTTGTTGTGTTGGAAAATCTGAGTCAAAACATATTTTGATGTAATTGAATCATTGAGTTTTTAGTGTCTAGGGTAAGGTTGAAGATCTATGCTGAAGATACAAGAAAATAGCTTAAGAGAGAGGAACCAATTCCTACTAGATACCTCTTCAATCAATCGAGCTTTAATGAAGCTTGACTCCTCCTTGATCGATCAATCGAGCTAACCAATTTTTTATGTTTCAATCCATGATGACTTGGCACACTTGGGATCCATGTACTAGGGTTTTCAAAGGTATAAAAGCTATATTTTTCAGCCATCATCATAGAAGAGAAAACATGCATATTGAGAGAAGTTGTTCCAACTTTGTGTGCCTTTTGTCTTTGTACTGAGCTACTTCCAGTTTGCCGATGAAGTATGTTATTGTGAAGAACTTTGCACCAACTATTACTGCAATTAAGTTGTCTTACTATGGTGAAGTCAATTCACGGATCGGAGATTTGTGCACATTGAAGAATGCTTCTAAGAAGAGTAGTCCAACTAAGTTGGAGCGGCACTTAAATAGCTCAAGATAGAGTATATTTCTTGTACTTGTAATCCCAATCTTTATTAGTGGATTTTTCAAGGAGTGATGACCTATATTACCCTTTGGGGTTTTTCTCATCATGACCATATCTCCCATGTCAAACTTATTTTTCGTTGCATTAAACTCTAAATTAGCGATGTTGTAATCTAATTTAATCAACTTTGGGTAATTAATTAATTTAATTGGGTCAAAATAACTTAATTTTTTTTTTATTACTTTACTAATAAACTTATGCAATTCACATTTTCTGATTTTTGTGGTGGTGGTGATAGAAGAGGGGGTGGGGGTGGGGGGAGAAAATGATGAGGGGGGTGGGGGGGGGGGGGGGGATTTAGAAAAATAGTCAAACTAAGATTTCTTAACTTTTATCATTAATTAATTCATGTATTTGGCTTTATTAGCCAACTAACGGATTTGGATTGTCATGGGCATCTTTGAGAAAGTACAAATGAACCAAAGCAAATTCCCTTTCCAAAATACATATTTTTTTCTTCTCTGATGCATGACCCGGCCATGATTACAAATTTATTAAGTCATGATATCCCAATTTGCAATTTTTTTTTTTTTTAAAGTCCATGGTATATATATTTTTTGAAGAGATGTCCATGGTCCTTTTTGTTTGTTATTTCATGGAAATAATTCTTTTTCTTTATTAATAAATTACAAAAACAAGAGTTTTAGTTAGCTCAATTGATGAAACCTCTTATTGTTGAATAAGATATTTAGAGTTTGAACCTATTTTCACCAAAAATTGATTGGTATCTATAAAGTCATAGATACTCAATTATCATGAATTCATAATCTCACTCTTCACCATAATATCACAAGGAAAAGAGTTACTCTCCCTTTCAAAATTGTTAGTCATTTATTTCATTTTTGGATGTCCCAAAATGTATCATCTTTGAAATCATTAGATAAAAATTTTAATTTATCATTCACTTTATTTAAAAAGTCAATAACCATTTTAAGTTAAGGAGTGTAATTTTTGAAACTTGTATATTTTGAAAAAGGTTTGGCTCAAAACATGCTTGAAACCTTAAGCTCTAACCATTAATAAGAAGTTGACATGTGTACCATCATGTGCAATACATTAAATAATGTTCGCTTAAAAAGTTAGAATTTCTAAGTATAACCAATAGTATGGGACAGATGGAATACTATTTGAGATTGAATTAATTGGAAATGATTTTAGTAATCTCTCTCTCTTTCTCTCAAACAATTGAAATTATTGTGGTTGTCGATACTCATAAGAACTTCGATTGAAGAAAAAAGAAAGAGGTATAATTTATAAACATTCCTAGAGGCTATTGCTATTGCTATTCCTATTGCTACTGGGGACCTCTCTGTAGCTGGTTCGTCTATTGCACTTTGTCTCTGAGGCCAAAAAACTTGTACAGTTAATAAAAACAAAACTTTCTTTCCTAGCAATGTAGCATGCGCATGTGCTTATAGTGAAAGTATAACCCACTATTTAATTTTAACAATCTTCCTTAAAGAATTAAACTTAGCTAATCATTTTAATGAAAAGCCATTTGATAAACGATAAAAAAAACACAGTTCCTTTCGTTATTTTGAAAGGTTGATGTGTTAAATGTTTGAATATTATCATATCTAGCATAAAGGAGCCCAATTGCCCCCACCCATCTTTCAGAAAACACTTTGAAAGACAACCCGGCCCCTAAAAGAACAAATAATTTATTTTTTTTTTAATAAAAATAAAAACCAAACTAGAGTGGGTACACAGGCAGCTAAAAATGTACGAGAACCATTCTTATGGCCCAAAATAAAATTTATAAGATGGCATGGCCCAGATAGATCACCTTGTAAGAAATCCCAAAGAGATATCTGTACTTTGTCAACTCTATAGGGTGCATTAGTTAATGATTTATAGACCAGTGAATGAAAGAAAAGCACCATGGCATTTTACTTTGTAAGTATTGGACCATCTCACATTATTTGCACTACAAATATATAATAAGTAATAATAGAAGTATATGATATTTTGGACTACAAGAACTTTACTGGTAATATGTTAACGTACAACAAGGACATAAAAATTATTTAATAGCCACTCGTATGAGATTGGAGTATGATATCTTTTATTTGACGGACCCCCACTTCACTAATCTTTGGAAATCACATCACACCCCATTTCAAAGTTCAAACCCCCACATAACATTTACATTCAATACCTTTATACTGTTTTCATGCCCAAAGATAGAGAAATGATTATAAGAGAAACTTCCCATAATTCTGTAATCATCTTTAGAAAAATTGGGGTTGAGAAAAAGAAAGTGGTTTAATTAGTTAATATATTCAGCTTCTAATTTATTTTATCATTTTATGGGATACCAAGTCGTTGCATCTTTATGAGCCTAAAGAAGCCAAGTCCAACTAAAATTGTTGATAAATGATAGCGTAAATGGAGACACAAAAAATTTCACAATATTCTTAATAATGATTTGGTTGACAAGTTATTACATATTTTTATTTGGTACTATGTACCATTGACGGCATTACTTTTTTTTTTTTTTTACCTATTTATTAACAATCTATCCCATCAACAATTGTGAAATTTTTTATATTTACAGACGTTCTACGACCTATCACCTATGAGATGTCTATTATATACACCAAATGGAGATAGAGTCAAATTGAAATGGCTACTTTTTTGCTATAGAAAACTATAATAAAAGAGGGCGCTGCATATTTTTCAACAGCAATTATATGTGTTTTCAAACATTCTAAGGAATTTAGATGCAGCAGTCAGTGTTAATGGGTCTGAATCACTCGTGAGGTTGAAACAGTTTTGCATGTCGGGCACTTGAATATGACGTACTGTCTTAATACTGCGTATAACCTTTGACCCTAGACCCTAATACTCCTCCATATACAATTTGCTCACGCTTTCTTCATTACTAAGAGCATCCACAACCCAATCTTATATCTCATCTTATTTTACCATCTCAAAAAGCTACTTTATCAATTATATCATACCATTTTACAATACACCCAACATCCCAAAACTCTATTATTTTACCATCTTATTAAAATATTATTTTTTTAATCTTTTTTTATTATTACTTTTCCAACCGTCATTTTTTTCTTTTCAAAATCAACTATTCCCAACTTTTTCAAATGCTTGCATTTCCAACGTTCAACCTGCCAGTTTTTTTTCTTTTCAATTTCAATTAATATTTTTTTTTTCTCTCTCTCAATAAATATTAAAAAAAAAACCCCTATTTCCTTAGTTCTATCATCTCTCTCTCTCTCTTCAATCACCGGTCTCAACGCTCTCTTTTTCTCCCTCTCTCAGATCAGCTCTCTCTTTCTCCCTCTCTCATATCAGCTCTCTCAAACCTTGCTCTGTGTAGATCAACGATGGCTGAGCATGGACCCACCTTGCTCTGTGTAGATCAACAATGGCTGAGCATGGTGGGTCCGTGGAGGTGTCCTTGCTCCGTGTAGATCGGCGGTGGCTGAGCATGGTGGGTCCATAGAGGTGCTGTGGTTTAGGTTCGTTCGTTTGGGTCCGTGGATTTGGTCTGTGGAATGGGTCTAGGTCCGTGTAGATCGGTGGTGGTGGTGGTGCGTTTGCTCATCGGTGGGTTTTTTTTTTTGAGATGGGTTTGGTGATTGGTGGTAGTGGGTTGATGGTGTTGCTTTGATTTTGATTTTCTTTGAGAGACCGACGGAGCTTCGGTGAATCGGCAGAGGCAGAGGCAGAGGCTTGGTGATTTGGACAGCGACTTGGTGATCGGAGAGAAAAGCGAGGCTTGGTGATCGGAGAGAAAAGCGAAGCTCGGTGACAGTGAAACGGATTTGGAGATGGGTGAGGGTGAATCGGCAGAGGCAGAGGCTTGGTGATTCGGACAGCGGCTTGTTGATCGGAGAGAAAAGCGAGGCTTGGTGACAGCGGCTTGGTGATCGGAGAGAAAAGCGAGGCTTGGTGACAGTGAAAACGGATTTGGAGATGGGTGAGGGTGAATCGGCAGAGGCAGAGGCTTGGTGATTCGGATAGCAGCTTGTTGATCAGAGAGAAAAGCGAGGCTTGGTGACAGCGATGGCTTGGTGAGACAGCGGCTTGGTGATCGGAGAGAAAAGCGAGGGAAAGAGAAAAGCTTGATGGCGCGAGAGAGAGCAGAACCTGGTAGTGTAGGAAGAGAGAAAGAGAGAGGTTGAACGGACTGTGTGTTATTAAAATAAATTTTTTTTGGATGGCATAGCGCTACAGTGCGATCTCATATGTGAGATCGCACTGTAGCACTATGCCAAAAAATTTTGGCCGGTCCCAGGTATAGCTATCCAATTGCTGGAGTAATTTGGGCCCAAATGCCAAATATGCTTTACAATATGGCATATGCCATTTGGGCTGCGGATGCTCTAAGAAAACTACATGAAATGATATCAAATGGGTATTTGGTAACTCATTATAACGCAGTAGTTGATGGTACGTACAGCATCAAAGTTTGACGGACATCTGTATGGTCTTTGTGTTTTTGGTGTCTTAATCAGTGAATAATCTTCATTTTTGGAAATAAATTAAAGGGGTGTTTGGTACATGCACTTGAAAACTAAAAATTATTGTTTGAAAACATGTGTTGAAATAGGTGTGGGTAAAAAAGTATGTGTAAATATGTGTGATATTGTTTAAAAACTGAAAATTGTTATTTAAAAACATGTACCAAACACCCCCTAAATATTCATAGTGTGGGATTTTATTTATTCGGGACCTTAGCGGGCGTATTATTAAGGATTATTACATTTATTTATCTAATTTTTAGAATCAACCATTACTTATATTATTTACTAAATATGTTGTCCCGACAGTCTAATTAAACTGGTAACTCTTTTGGGTACGAATCCGCCTAAATTAAGTGCGGCTGGTACCATTATATTTACTTGACTAACGGTCGTTTTGGTAGATGGGAGTTGAGATAAGGTTATGGTATTTTATGAGATTAGGCCAATTACATGGTCACCTCCATTTATATCAGTACCTAACATGCCATTGAGTCTGTTGTGGCAAACAAGCAGGTTCATCAACTAGCTAGGGTTTGTAATTAAAGGACTATATCATTCATGGGACCTTTTGCAATTCAGAAAGTAAACCCTATTCTGGTCCCAAGTTAATGCAACAATCCACCCAAAAAAAATTGTCATAATTAAATAATTTGTTTTTATTTTTATTTTTTTATGATTGAATGTTATGGGAACCATGAGTGAAAATTTAATTGAAATATGGATTAATTAACATCATCAAGATCAAATCTTTATTGGTGATTTTGGAAATATTACAGAGTTAAATTAATTTGTAATTAAAATAGGTCCGGGTTACATATTTTTTTTTTGTTGAAAAGATGGTCCTGGTTACCTAAATACTAAAGTTAATACATCTGGCTAATAATTAACTATACCTTTTTAAAAATTGATATAAAAAAACTATGCAATATTAAGCCTATATCATTTACTTGATTGCTTTTCTCTCCTTTCCAACCAATTATGAAAAATAAATAAATAAAACAACTAGGATAACAATGAAACATTTTAGATATTTTACAAGGGCTTGTTTCGAAAGTCCTTTTTTTTTTTTTTTTTTTTGAGAATTGGCTTGCTCGAAGGCGGGACCATCATAAGTCCAACTTTCCAAGCATGCAACAATCGAGTAACGATATCACCACACACTCTTGGTGTAATGATTACTTCACAAGTATAAGTATTTGTGAGGTGTGGGGGGCAAGGACCGATGTTCAATTCTCCAAAAGAGAGCTTCACACACATATACATTTAAATTATGTTAAAATAGAATTTTTATCTTGTATAAAAATAAAAATAAAAATCGAGTAACGATTATTAGTGTAATACACAGAAAATAAAATATTTGTTTGTGTAATACATAAGGCTATTGGCTCCTAAAAACTTGACATCACGAAACATGTCAATAATTCGATTGTTACGGCTCACTTAAGAAGAAAGAAGAATGAGGACATATGGTTGAGATGTTAACAGATAAGTTACATGGACAATTTCAAAATGTTGGGTCCATCATAAGTCCATTCTGTCAAAGAAGTAATCATTATTCTACTTTGATAGTTTCGGCCTTTCGGGTCTAAAATGTTCAGTTCATATTATTGTTCAACATTCTAGATTGTTTCATAAAGAATAAATAATAATAACAATTTAAACATTCTAGATTGTTCTACCAGAAAACCAAAGAAAAAAAAGCTCTTAATTCTTATGGGTACTGAAAAAATTTAAGAGAGACTGTAATGATCTCTTCAAGCTATTGGGTTAAATATTAATTAAAAATGTTTTACTTTCATTTCAAGAATGTAAATCCTTTTGGGTGTATGGAGTAAATTAGTCAACACAAAATAAAGAGTTAAATAATACATAAAATTTTAAGTTTACACAATTAAAGGGACACTAAATTGAAACTTTAAACCTCTACTTTGATAAGAAAGAATTGAAGTGATAAAGAAAATAACTCATAAAAGAAAGGGAAAAAAAGAAAAAGAAAAAATAGCAAGAGGTAAAAATGTGAAATATATTTCAGAAAGCCGAAAAAGAGAGCTGTAATGTGAAAAAAAAAAAAAAAAAAAAAAAAAAAATTGAGAAGATGAATCAGCTCATGTGATTGTAGGTTGACCCAACTTGAGGTTTTGATGGATCGATACAAGTTTACTTATTTTTTCATGGGTCTAAAAATTTCTACACATCCATATTTTTGTTTCTGGTTGGGGTTGTTAGGGTCATATTTTTATGTAGTTGACATATCTTTTGACAAAATTCACTTTACTTATATTTGGGTAGTTTTAAATAGATACAAGAATATCACGAAGTATGTTGATAAACTTTACAAGTGGTACTATTAAAGACATGAAGATTGCGCAAAGAATCAAGTGTGAAAAAGTTGAAAAGTAGTGGCTCGACACCTAGCTTGATAGAAGCATCAATCGAGAATATGAATGAGGCTCAATACCTCTTGATCTATCGAGCTTTGTAGATCTAGAATTTCCAAATCTGATTTTCAGCCCATAATGACTTGGCTATTCTAGGGTTTTATTCTTTAACCTACTAGATGATATAAAAGTATTATTTTATAGCTGTCATCACACATAGAGACTCATATAGAGAATCTATACACTTTTTGTGAAGCTACTTGAAAGCTCGAATTTGTGTGAAAACACAAGAGCTGTGTAGACTCCTAAATTAAAAATTACGGCTCGGTTGATTTTGCTCTAACTTAAACTAAGTAAGGAATAGAGTAAATGCGAGCGATCAAACAATATAACTACTCTAAGCCATATTCATCAAATATCAACAATAAAATGAAAGTTAAAAGAGTAGGGAAAAAGGATGCAAATACAAGATAACACGGCGATGTGTTATCGAAGAGAAAACTGAAGAATTCGATGAAAAACCTCTCCGCCGGCCTCTAAGCGGTAAATTGATCCACCAAAGAATAAGTTGGAGTATACGAATAACAAAAGACCCTCCAAGCCTAGTCTACCCCATGTACTTGAGCCCTCCAAGCTCCTGCTACCAACTGACTTGACGAAGCCTTGTCTTCGCTAGCTGTCTGGATCACACAATTCAACGCAATTGCATCCACCAAACAAATGGCTTCTTCCAATGCTTCGCAGCAGCACCAAAACCTCACTTTACACTCAAAATGGGTGTGGTAAGTGTTTGGGCTATCAACCTCTCAAGGATTTGGATATAGAGAGGTAGGAGTTGAGGAAAACCACACAAGATTCTGTAGAGGATTATGGGTATGACAATCTCTAACTCTCAAGGATTATGACTAGGGTTTTCTGTCTGAAAAGCACTTCTCTCAATATGTGGATAATGATGATATATATAGTGTAGGTGAAGACATAGTGGAGCCTATATGCCAAAATAGTAAAACAAAATGTTTTGCAAGTATGTCATAGGAAGGCCTTACTCGCGAAATACTCGCGAAAACTAGCTGTCATGACTCTTCGCATTTCAGTCATGTGTTGTGCACATGGCTTCACTTCGCAGGAAGTCTTCTTGCAAGCTACCCGCGAAAACTCCTTTGATCTTCAATGTTGTCTTGAGTCTTCACACACTCTCTCACACAGAACCCATATAATTAAATCTCACATAAAATACAGGGTACATAAGATTGAACAAAATTACAATTAAATGTGGCACAGAATTAAAGCCAACACAAAATAGTTGTAAATCACAACTTTACACTACTGCATTCTTATGAGCCTTAGGGTTTTATGACCAAGTTGTTTTCTCATCTACAAGTGTGTAGTGAAAAACTTTGCATCCAACAACAAGTTTCAAGTTGTAGAGAGCTAGTCATGTACTGGGATTCGTGCAAAGGGAAAGAGTCTCCACAAAATCAAGTCCAATTAGGGATTGGCATGAGAATTTTACTATAGGTAGGTATTTTGGGATAGGCCAAGAGGGCAAGATTCCTTATACTTGTAATCACTTGATTTTAATGAATTTGTAGGAGTGGTGACCTGAAAATCACCTGTTGAGGTTTTTGCCTTGTGAAGGGTTTTCCCATTAGTCAACAAATCACTATGTCAAATTTATTTTTCGTTGCACTATAGATTAGAGTTGTGATTTGTTGGTGCCTCCACAATATTGCATGTAATTTGACCTAATTAATCAAATTAGATAATTGAATTAATTAACTGAAGTTAATCTATAACCTAATAAGGGTGAGTTAATGTATTCTAGGCCCAATTTTATCAAGTATACTAGTGTTAGAGAACCCTAAGATGTGCTTGGTCTTTATTGTATGTGTGTGTGTCTATATATATATTGGTAATAAACTGAGAAAAATTAACGAATGTCCTAAGGATATTAGTTTAGGAAATATTTTTAAACTTTTTATGGGTAAATAAAAAGTTATATGATTTTTTTGACAATTTTTTATATTTTCTATAAAAATGGTATCAAAACTGATTCTACACCATACCTATTACAAATAGGAACCTTTTTTTCATTTTTCTTTTTAAAAAAAAAAAATTTGGGTCGGGGTAGGTTTAATGTTCAACAACTATTTTTGGACCACCCATTGTTTATTCAGAGAAAACAGGCTACAGACTATAAAATAATTGAGTTCTTGATTCCAATTTTGATTTTGAGATAAATAGACAACTCCGTTGAAAGCAACAGCCCATTCAAAAGGTTTTCGATCTCTATCCATTTGTCAGTCAGATGACCAAAATTTCAATGGGCTAACTTTCTGCAGTGCTTCGTGGGCTAAGACGTGTTATAGTATATGCCCTTTCTGATGCTCGTGGACCAGACCACAGTGATGCAGTTAAAGCAAATTAATAAAACCCCAACACCTGGTATTATTAGTATATGCCCTATTTGATGCTTGTGGACCAGACCATAGTTATGCAAAGAAAGCAAAAGAGCTCATCGTTTTTTTTTTTTTTTGAGAAACTAGAGCTCATTGTTTAGTAAGAAAGTCTTTTGCTTTTTTTTCCCCCCAAGAAATTTAGTCAAAAAGTCTTATTCTAGGACTTTTTTTTTAATTGTCTTGTCACCTCGAAAGTTTAGTAACAATCCGTCCTTTATTGTTTAAGATTGAAGTGAACCCTGCATGAATTTATAAGGATGGTGGTTATAACTATTAAAAAAACTATTTATAATCTTATGGGATTGGTCTTGTGAATTTTAGGTTTCGTGTAGGTCTATAACTCAATATTTTGGGCTATCCTCAAGAGATTGATCATTGTAATTTTTCAATTATGAAAAAGGGTACTATACACACTTGGGTAATTCAATATTTTGGGCTATCCTCAAGAGATTGATCATTGTAATTTTTCAATTATGAAAAAGGGTACTATACACACTTGGGAGATTTATCATACTCTCTAAGAGCCATAGATTCTAACATGAGCAAATCTAGGCGTTTAAGTGTCAGTGTATTCAAATTAGTCTGTTTGTACTTGGCAACCCAAAACTTTTAGTATTGCAAGATAAACGATCATTCTATCACAAAATGAGACAATATAAGGACAACTATCAGTCTAAATATAACAAAAAATTGACAATCCAAAAATTTTAGTATTGCACGAGAAATGACCATACTATTACAAAATGACTGATAACTCAAGGACAACTATTGACCGGCATCATAGCAAAATCGTTGATAGGTGGAATCAAGATAGGATCTTGAATTGGATCATGGGGATCGTATATGATTACAATCCTAACCCAATTCTACTACAAGGAATCACTCTTCTTTGAGTTGTATAAAATATTGATTTATGACATAGCAGGCTTGATGTGAAACCCAAATCAATACTCAAAAGCCTTTTTCGACGCCGAACGGGAAAAAAATCACATTTTATTTTACATGAAAATAAAATGGATTTCTTCAGATATACCACATTTGCATCAATATAAAAAAGTAAAGATTGGAAGGCAAAATCATATTTCATTGTTTTGGGAAGATTTGAAAAAAGTTACGACAAGTGGGTGTAGTTAAATGCGGTGAAAATATTAAATTATTATTTTCTCCTCTACCCTTTTTCTTTGTTTGTTTTGGGAAGGGTGTGTTATGCAACACGTGGTGCTGATCCTCTACTTGTCCCCAAAAATAAAAGTTGTTGAGTATGGCGAATATTTAGGACTTTAAACGAGCCGAGTTTTGTTAAGTAGTAAATGTTCAAACTCGGCTCGATAGCAAAAATAGAATGTTCAAGCTTGACTTAAGTTAGATACAAGCCTACAAATAATGTTCAAGCTTGAGCTCGTTATAAAGTATAAAAGTTTGAACTCGGCTTGGCTTGGTTTGATTCATTAGTCAAGCCAAGCTCGAGCTCAATATCAAGCCCAAACTCAAGTTCAATATCATGCTTTTGAGCTTGAGATCCAACATAAGTATTATCAAGCCTATATCAAGTTTATTATTTAGCCTATTTGGTTTAGATGAGTGGTCTCAGCTTATAATTAATTAAAGTTTTAGAAAGATATGAGTTTACTTGTCAAGCTCGTATCAATTTTATTACCAAACTCATAAATAAGCCTAGACTCAACTTGTTTTGTTACTTTTGTATCGAGCCTTGGTATTCACGAGCTTGTTCATGAACAATATTTTTTACTCGAGCTCGGCTCGTTTATTAAACAAGCCTAAAACTAAAGCTTAAGCTTGGCTTGTTTATAAATAAACAAACATGAACGAGTTTTTTATCGAGCCAAGCCCGATCTGTTTATGAATGGCTTGGTTCATTTACAACCCTACGAATAATTATTGACAACCAATTACCTAATAACTTGTGAAATATTAGAGTTTTAATTGGGTTGGATTTTTATTGATGTCTTATAAACAGCAAGTGCTTTAGCTTACGGGGCAAGATATTAAGGGTTTGTTTGCCATTTTTATTTTGTAGACAAAAAGTGTGATTTTAAATGAAAAAGAAAAAAGATTGCTAGATTTTACGTTTTTAAAGAAAATTGAGTTTTAAAAATTGGGAAAAAAAAAATTATGTTTGCAAATTACAACTCATGGGTGCTTTTTAAAAAATTGCATTTTTCCACCTTGCAATTTTTTTGCTACAACAATAATTTTTTAATGTTTTCATTATTTTACCAAACGCTTTAAGGGTGTTTAGTACATATACTTAAAAACATGTGTTTTGTTATTTGAAAACATGTGTGAAAATACATGTGGGTAAAAAAATGTGTGAAAATACGTATAATATTATTTAAAAACTGAAAATATATGTTTGAGTTGTCATACCAAACGGGGCCTTAATTACGGTTTTATAAAAATAGTGTTCAAAATCAGAACACAACTTTTATAATCGTTGCTTATAATAATGCAGGTTTTCAAATAACTCATCTCATACCTAAGCATCCAGTTCCAGGCTAGCCCAGGCGTTGTGGAATTGAAAACGGGCCGGGCTGAAATCAATCAATCACGGAAAAGACAAAACTTCACGTTGTGATTGGACAAGAGTCACCTGAGCCCATTGATGCCCATCTCAAAGTTGCGTTTTCCTTTTCAATATGCACCAAGATTTGGACCCCAAGATAAATCAGAAATTTTACGTTTTTCAGTTCATCACAGTATTCATGGAAGTAATAAATTTTGGAATTTCATTTTTAAGTTTCCATCACAACATTAAAATGATTTATTTTTTTTAAGAGAGTTTTAACCTATAATGTCTACTTTTGATGATAGTACTTTATCATCAAACTAGGACATTAATCAGTTTTTAGTTTTAGCGGGGATTGAATCCAATCTCTTATTCAACCACAGTATTCATGGAACTAATAAATTGTGGAATTTCATTTTTAAATTTCCTTCACAACATTAAAAGGATTTATTTTTTTTAGAGATTTTCAACTTATAACGTCTGCTTCTGATGATAGCTCTTTATCATCAAACCAAGACACTAATCAGTTTTTGGTGTAGGTAGAGATTGAATCTCAGATCTTTTATTCAACCATCAGAAACTTTACCCGTTGAACTAACTGAAACCCACTAAAAGGATTTATTAGTTAAGCTTATTGAAATTCTCTTTCTAAATTTTGTTTCTCTAAAATTTATGTATAATTTAAAAAAAGTTAAATATAACATGTTTTGATTTCTTTAATTATTCTTTGAAGAGAGAATTTTTTGGGATGATCTTTGACATGCTAATAATCTTCTGTTGAGATGATATTTAAACGTTCTACCCTTTTGTAATTTACAACATGGCTACTCGTGAAAGCAATTTTCACAGTTTTGGATAAAATTTCGTTTTGAGCAAAGGAATAGTGGCATCTCCGAATCCGATGCCCAAGTGGGATTTACTCTAGAAAGTGAGCAAGTCTACACGTGTCTGTTAGTTTCACATAAATTGACTAGTACCTCACTTTTCTCACACCCCTCTCGTTTCTCACATGTCATGAATCTTAGAACATGTGTTCAAGAATCTTAGAAAATCCTATTAATCTTTTGAGTCTGTATAGTCTTGCCGTCTCATATATATCAGAAAATTACAGAAAATAATTTTCTGGAAATGTTCACAAAAGATGGCAAAAAATAAAAAAGGAAAAAAGAAAGAAGAATCTATTAGGGTTAGGAAATTCTAATTGCTATTAAATAGTAATGATTAAAGGTGTCAAGGGATCAAGTCGGGTTTGTGCTTGACTTGATCATATCGGGTGGAGGAGAGCGAAACCCACAGTCAATCATTAAGGAATGGCAGTTGGAGGGATTAAGGCTTTCACTAGTGGTGGTCATATTCGATCAACATTGGCTAATGACAAGAAGAGGTTGAGATGTTCAAATCTTCATCGGATTTTGAGGAGATCTCACTAGTTTAGTGAAAATCTTGCTAGATTCGATAAAGATTTCACCAGATCTAGCAGAGATCTTATTAGATCTGGTAGATCTATGCTGTATTTGGTGATAACCCTCATGAATTTGGTAATATTGTTGGTCGAAAGAAAACTTGCCGTCAACCATCATAGTCATTGAATTGATTGATTTCCGATTCAGATTTTTCAGGTGGATAAGTTTGCCCATGTCTATGGACAGCCCTAATAATGATCATTTTTTTCTCATTACTAAATAATACCTATACATATGCATATTGTAATTATTACATATGATGATGAGCCGAAATTGCATGACAGCCCTGGTGATGAAGACTTGTGATGCCAAACCTTTAAGCACCTAAAATAGGCAAGACAACTAGGGTGTTGCCAATGTAACATGGCCAGGAAACTTCAATACCAAGGTTAGTGTTTTTAAGAATAAGTGGAGAGAGCATTCATAGTAAGAAAGCTAAAAAATATAGCTTTTGGCAACTCAAAACACTATTTTAACTATTTTAACACTCTACTTTATAATACACTCAACATAAAAGGTTTTATTTTAACATTCAACACATTAAAATAATATAAACAACACAATAAAATAATATATCCAACACAATAAATAACAACAACAACCATCAATACATTAAAATACTATTTTTTTAACACCCCACATTAAAAAATTATTTTTTGTTTTGAGTTTTAAGCTACAATGAGCTGCTATCTCTAACAGCTCACTATAACTTAAACTTGAATTGTTTTAACTTTGCCTTCTTTGTTGTAGAGGTTGTTTTTAGGGTATTGATTGCTAAATTGAATTTTTAGTCAATTTAACAACCTTATTGAGGATGCTCTAAGTACTATGAATTTTCACACTTGACTCTTTTGAAGATAGTGAGGATTTATAATTCTTATGATGGCATGATTCACTTTTCCACTTTGGCCATTACCTTTATTGCAGTTAAGGAGGGCACCAATTGTGCCCAACTAGGAGACATATATGGAAACTACTTAAGGGTCCGTTTAATTCACTTTTCCACTTTGGCCAAGGCCAAACCTTTATTGCGGCTATGGAGGGTGCCAATTTTGCCCAACTAGGCAACATATAAGGAAACTACTTAAGGGTCTGTTTAATTGGAGTAAAAAAGTGGGAGGATAAAAAATGAGAAATGGATAAAAAAATAAGAGGATAGAAAATATTTTAGTTTCTCTCATTTGTGTTTAGTTGAGGGTGGAAAAGTGGAGGGAAGGAAAGATGATACGCCATTGTTAAAAATGATGGTTAATTAAAAAAAAATTACAAAAAAAGACAATTATCCAAATTTATTAAAAAAGAAAAATTATTCTAAAAAAAAAAAATTCATGTCTAGTTAAAAAAAAAAAAAAGAGAGAGAAGAAGAAGAAGAGAAAGACAAAAGAAAGCACCCATGCTGTATCACGCCCAAAAGAAAGCCACAACAACCTATGTGCTGTATCACGCCCAAAAAGAAAAAGAAAAAGAAAAAGAAAAAGAAAAAGAAAAGAAGAAACCAACAGGTCCATTACACCACCAAAAAAAAAAAAAAAAGAAGGTCCATCACACCCCCCCCCCCCCCCCCCTCAAAAAAAAAAAGGTCCATCAAGCCTAGGAAAGCCAAAAAAGAAAGCAGGGGGTGGGGGGAGGAAGAAGCAACCAATAGATCCAACACGTGAGAGGAGGAGGAGGAGGAGGAAGGGCGGATATAGGATTTCAAGTTAGGGGTTCGAAGTGTAAGAAAAAAAAAAATTTAAATAGGTATCCATACAGTACTAATAAAATATCAACCAAGATAAATATACAAAATCATTATTTCTTAATAGATTAAGATGTAATCATCTACTCAGAAAGACAAAATAATATTGTTTCTTAAGAGCATTAACTGTTGCAAAAAAAAAAATAATAATTTCACAAATCAAAACTTACTTTTGCTACTTCAATATAGTATTTGAAATGTCTCGTACAGTAGTGTTTTTGATATTTGGTGTTCTAAAAACTAAATATTTATCTTTTAGAACACCTAATTCTAGTACTTTAATATTGGGCTAACTATGATTTTTTTTTTTTTTTTTTTTTTTTTTTTTAAGTTTTGTTTTTGTTAAGTTTTTGAGTTTGATAGTTGTTAGTTGAGCTAAACTAATTAAAAGGGAGGAGGTCTAAGTTTTTGGAAGAGGGAAGTGCAGCTCTAAAATATATATATATATATATATATATATATATATATATATAACCAATAAAAAAAATTTCTATTTTTTTCTTTGGGCGGGGGCTCGGGCCCCTTGGGTCCATCCCTGAGGAAAAGCGTAGTTTAGTTATTGATTATAACTATTCATTTTTTGTCATTTTTATTTGGTTGGGAGTTAAAAAGTGAGTTTATATAAATTTATTCATATACTCATGTTAAAAAATGATGCTCAATTAAAAAAAAAAAAAAAATACAATCACCCAAATTTATTAAAAAATAAAAATCATGTCTAGAAAAAAAAAAAATCACATCTAAAAAAGAAAAAGGAATGAGAACAAAAGAAACATTTAACAAGGGTAATGAAGCCTAGGAAAAAAAAAAAAAAACTCGTGCTGAAGCTCATGTGCATTCTTATCCTTTACCCATTAGATTTTTCCTTATCAAGGTTTCTCCCTATTTTGGAGAGAAAACTTTTTAATGGACAGGTGGACTTCACTATCATTTTCCCTTTCTCCCTCTCAACTAAACACCCTCCAACAAGTTTTTCCTTTTTTTTTTTTTTTTTTTTAATTCTATCTAAAATCCACTCAATCAAATACACCTTAAGAGATTAAAACGGAGGAAAGAGCATGTGAAGAGAAAGGAGGTCTGAAACAATAATTCACATTATGGGCCCTACATGGCCAGAACGGGAAATAAAAACAAGGCGCGGGAAAGGGAACAAGTATGGGAGAAGAAGATAATTGAACGGCAAGTAAGTGCACTTTACGTCTTTTAATCAGAATCACACATCTTGTTGTGTTCGTACAATACGTTTGTACCATTATATAGAAGATATGTGGATAATATAATTTAATAAAGTTCCCTGGCCTTTCTAAAGGAAAATGACTGACCTCCTGCCCCAAAAATGATATTTGGATATATGGCTAGATTTTTCTCTCACTCTATAATTGCCACGGCTCATGCCACAATCTCACATCGTATGTGTTTGAATCTAAATTCCAACATCATTGAAAAGGACCATTGAATTAAGAAGGGAAAATCAAAAAATTTTGAAGACCATTTTTGACAAATCGAAAGAAGAAAATATAAAGAATCTTTCCTATCTCCACCTTTAGGACAAAAACATCAATTTATGATAATAAAGATGAGAATCATTAACAAGTCTTCTCCATAGATTTATTCAGTTCTTCTTCTTCTTCTTTTTTTATTTTTTATTTTTTTATTACTTTTTTTGAGAATAATGTGTGTGACATTACACGTGCGAATCATTATTTTGAGAGTTGATATTTTTTTTTAACATTTCTTGGAAATAATATTGTAAATTATTATTTCTTTAGGTTTTTATTTTTATATATGTAAAAGTTGTTGTGTGATTATGTGTGATAATTGAATTATGAGCAGAAACATGAAAGAGAGTGCACACATAAAAGTTTACATAATTCGGCCTAATGGCCTACCTCCACAATGAGAAAGCTCTTGATGACTACATATTATTATATTAAGCACTTGTGGGTTTTGGTAAGCTCAGCTGGTAAAATCTCTGATGGTTGTATAAGAGATCTGAGATTCAATCCTCGCCTACATCAAAAACTGATTAGTGTCTTGGTTTGATAATAAAGAGATATTATCAGGAACAGACGTTATAGGTTGAAACTCTCTCCAAAAAAAAAAAAAAACACTTGTGTTACAATGAACCCAATATAGGATTTATATGCTAGAAAATACTTGATTAACCCTAAGATAAACATACACTAACCTAAGATTAATATGCTTGTTTTACAAGTGTATGGACCTACAACTGGTATGGGCTACTTGGGCCATAATTAGTATAACAATATATATATTTTTAATTTTATTTAAATAAATGTTAGAAAAATTCTTTAGTTAGTATATATGGTTCTCAAGACTGCTTGGAAATTATATCTTTATTTATTTTTTGTTACCTAATTATATAAATGTAATTAAGGGGAAGCACTGAGGCCATATAGTTTATGGTGTGAAAAGTTTTAGACTCTTTAAAGTATTAAAGGCACGCATTATTTGGTGAACAGTTTGAGATAATTGTAGGTAACATGGAGATGGAGCCGAACTGGCAAAGCAAGTTATATCACACCCCATACCCATATGGCCATATCACTCTTTTGTTCTCATGTGGAGTCATGCCAACAGCAGATATGTCATACCTGTAACGCCTTATTTGATCTGTCACAATAAAAGAAGCTTATTAATTCCACGTAGCAAAATGAGTGTCACCAGACAAGGAAACCTATTTATTTTTTAAAGTGTACCTTTGGGCAATGATGATTTATGATTAAAATTGCCATATTTTTCATGAGCATCTTTTAATTTCAATGCTTTCACATGCGTGCATTAATCCTTTTACTATGACCTGGTTAGTGGTTAGTACACGTGGAGGAACGACTCAGTGAAGACTAAGACTTCTGCCTTAAGCAAGTAACCTTAAAAGCATTTTATTTTTTCTAGAAAATAAAAGTTAATGCATGTCTTAAGAAAGTATTTTTAGAAATTTTTATGAGAAAAGAAAAAAATAATGAATTTTTTAAATAATTTTTTTTAATATTTTTCATAAAAATAATAATAATTTTAAAAAAAATAATTAGTTAAAAATACCATAAGAGCATCCATTAATAGGACCCGATCAAGTTTATTATAATTTGATAAAAGGAGGAAATTTTAAAATAATACTACAAGCGTGTTTGATATTAGCTTATAAGCTTAGCTTTTAACTTTTAGTTTTTTTATACTTTCAGTAAAAAGTTTTCAATAAAAAACTAAATAAATTGTTCTCAAACAGACTCTACATTTAAGAAAGTGAAAACCTAAGAGAATACACCTACCATTACCAACCAATTAGTTTTAAACCCCAACCCGAGAGCTAGCTACATTTGGACTATATCTTGGAAGGGGTAGTCAATCCCTTACCCCTAATTCGGTAATCCCAAGCTTTTTTTTAATGGAAATGATATGTCCACAACATTTTCACAATATTTTTACAACAAATCCTAAGTGACAAGTTGTTATTGTTGGGGCAAAAAAGTAATTTTAGTGTTAAGTTTTAATTTGAATCAATAACAACTAATCACATGTAATTTGTTGTAAAAATATTGTAAAAAATAATATTGTACAACAATTTTTTTTTGACAACCAAGCATCTTTTTTTTTTTTAATGGCTTATAAATGGGTACTTTTCTTTAACAAATTCGGTTAGTGGGTGCTGTGGTTACCACGTATTTCACAGAAACTGCAAAAGCAAAACGAGCTGCCTATTGTTGACCTCAGAAATCAGGATATGCGCATATCCTTTTGTAAAAAGGTAGAAATGGAATAACTCACATGCTGTGGTCGGAGAACCCAAGATTGGTGCCCAATTTTGGGGACAAATTCAAATCCTCACTAGTAGTTGTGTTCAAAAATCAAAACACAATATTTAGGATTCATGAACCTTAACAAATACTACCCTAATGACATTTATTAATGAAGGATTTTTTTTATACCACTTTAATAAGAAGAATAAAAGTTTGTTAAAAAAAGTTAGTTAGATTATGTCTAGTAACAGTTTTTATTTTTTATTTTTAAAAACTTATTTTTGAAAATATGAAGAGAAAGTAATTTTCTTATATTTTTGAAATAAAAAATATTTTTGATTATCTTCGATCTTTATTATCTTCAACTTTAGTTAAAGCAGAATTTCCACCTACCGAGATAAGCATAGGAAATTTAGGCAAACTACCCCAAGTAAAATCTAGGCTTATCTGGTGGCTCTTCTGATTTTGCCACGTTTGAAAGCAAATTTTGAAAGCATCCCATGTGGGCTTTGACCAACAATCTATTTCGATTGTTTTAATTTAATAAATTGACCTTAATAATCTATGCAGTCTCCGGACATTTCAAAGTTTAATACAAATTTCTCGATTTCAATCTACAAATATTCCCAGAATCAGCGGCCAATTTTATATACCATCTCAGAAACAATGAACCCATTTACCCAAAAAAAAAAAAAAACACTAATTTTATTTCAAACCAAAACCTCAAATTTTATTTGTGAGGAGCAATTGCAAGTTCTTCTCCAACACACACCATAATCATCAACTTCGAAACGAAAACAAAAACAAACAGATGTCTATGAGCAGCGAAGCTCATACATAATTTATGTCTCTTGGAAACTGAAATCATCAGAAATGAAACTAACAAAAACAAGAAAAGCATAAATACTTTCCTCCATCACCATTTAGATTTAGTTGAGGAATTATGATAATTAATCAATGGGAATAAATCTTGAGATTGAGGGACTTGTTGATCCATGCCTTCCAACTCCCACTCCCATTTCCCTTGCCAGAAATTTGCTGCATCGATCCTTCCTCATCTCCTTCCATTTTCACTGGCTGGGGCTTCTTGCACAGCATGAAATTCCGAACTCCTTGCGATCCAATTGTGTCCCATGGACTCAGTGCTGCAATCATATTCATATACGAAACAAGTTTATTACCCAAAATCCAAGTTGATTCCCTATCAAAAAGTTGAAACTTGCAACTTTTTGATAAAAAAAAAAAATCTGTTCTTGTCTATAAAATTTGAATCAAAACTGAAATGGGTTTTCGATATTTTGATCATAGGAAACAAACAACAATAATAAATTGAAAAACGATGAATATCAGAGATGGGTTTTGGAAAAAAAGAAAAAAAAAAAGAAAAAGGATTACCTTCAGGTCCAGCATTTGGGCAGTAGAGGAAGAAATCATTGAGATTGGATCCGAGAACCGGAAGGCGACCCTCACGGGCGTAGGATTTGAGGGCGGTGTCGATGACCGCAGCGACAAGCTCGTCCTCACTCACCACGAATCGGATCGGACCGGCACTCCCTAACACGGTTATGCTAATCAACAACCTGTTACCGCCTTTGTTGGCGGCGGTCTGATTCTTCTTTGGCTTGTACAGCAACATCTTTGTAACCCAAAATAACAAAGACCCACAAATACAAATACAACAACAAAAAAAACTAAAACAAATCTAACCGAGAATTTTTTTTTTTTTTCAAATAGGAATGAGATGTTGTTGGAGAATGAAAGAAATTGTAACTTGGTAAATTCAGAAAGTGCAAAAAGGGTTTGAGGTGTTTGAGAATTCAGGGGTCGACGCCGAGGCAGCGGTAGTACCAGCCTTCCTTGCAAGATCCGAAAGCAAAAGCGAAAGCGATTGCAGCGCTCGCCCTTGTTTGGGAGAGGGAGCGCATGAAACTGCTACTACTTGAGATTTCCACCATTCACAATAACCTGTGATTCAATTTTTTGTTTTGGTAGAGATCGATTTGAGAAGTGAATCCCTCTGAGAAGAGAGAAAGATTGGTATTTTGGGTCTTTATTTTTGCTTTGTCTTGCTGTGTGTGCGTGTGAAAGAAAAAGAAAAGAGTGGCTGGCGTTACTTAAATAAAAATTGAGAGAGAGAGAGAGAGAGAGAGGGGTGCTTAAGACTTAAGAGTTAAGCTTTATTACGGTTTAGGGTTTGTGTTTGGAAATTAGAATTAGAGTTTGTATTAGGGTTTGCTTCCTCTAATTAAAAAAAAAATGGATTTGTTGTATAATTTAGCACCGACTTTCTGCCGTTTCTATTTCTCTCGGGAAGTTTTCCAAGTCCTTCCAGAATTACAGATTTATTATTTACAGCTTTGAATCTCTTAAACAATTTATGAAATTTTATTTTATATTTTTTTTACCGCACAACAGCCCGTTAGTCCATTTCAATTTAAGGCATTCTTTACGTTTGTTTGTTTGTTTCTTTGTTTATTTATTATTATTATTATTATTTTATAAACTTGTTTTTCTTTGGATAAGACTTAGGTACAGTACTTAAGTGTTATTCTTTAGATTTTCGTCTTAAAATTCAATTATGTGAATTTGTTCTTATGCGATGGAAGTGTATTTTTTTGTTAAGTAGCCACATGACTGAATCTTAAAAGGAAAATTTAAAGAACAACACCTAAGGTACTATACCTAAATTTTGTCGTTTTTCTTTTCTAGGTGGAAAATGAGAAAGAGGGACACGGGTTAGCCCAAATCTTTATACAATATAAACACCTGCTTTATTTTTGGTACGTGTTTGCATTAGGTTTGTTCTAGTGCAGTGGAGTTAATCCTTAACCCAAAAAGAAAGACAATTGAACCAAATCTTATTTTTCTTGAAATGATAGCAAAACCAAATCCGCTTTAATCTTTATTTCAATGAGCTACAATTACAAGAGATAAGAGATATCATGCACATATAAGTGTGCATTCGGCAATTGTTGGAAAATGTTTTGTTTTGTTTTTTTTTTCCTTTTGTCTTAGAATGCGGTTGGCATTAGTTTATTTAGGTTTTTTTTTTTTTTTTTAAATTAAAAATGTGATAAAATACACTTATATTTTAAAAAAGTGAGAAAAAGTGAAGTTTAAAAAAAATTGTATATAAAAGCTAAAAGTTGAATAAAAAGACTCATGCCAAACAAACTATTCGCAAATTTTCTAACTTTTAAGCTTTTTGTAACACATTTAACATAAAAATTACCAAAAATTATATATTTTGATAAAATATTATGCAAATAAGCTACCGAGACTAAGCAAAGCCAAACACACTTAAGTCTTGAAATTATCTATAAAAGAAATTACATTTTTTCCCCTATCCCTATATGCACAGAAAATTTAAGATAATATGATTTTTTTTTTGTCTAAATATGTTATTATTAGACATTCATATTTTTAAATAATTATTAAAAATTTATATATGGAATTATATTATTTAGCATTAAGTATTTATTTATGGAATTGGTCTCTCCTCTGTTATCCTTGAGGGTGGTTTAGAGTAGGTCATCAAAGTTTTAAGAAGTTCATCCAATGTTAACTTTTTGTATATTTGATAAGTGGAGTTTTGAAATAATATACTGAGATATGAAATAATTTGAATTTTTTATGTTCACTTCATGATAATTGCTCTTTATTATCAAAGTGAGACACAATTAAGTTTCAATCTAAAGTCATTTGTTTGATAGTAAGAGACTTTACTAATTAAGTTAACTGAACCAATGATAGTTTCATATTCATAGTTGTTATGTATGTTTTTCTTGACATATAAAAATAAAAATTTAGAATAAGAAGGTAATGAGTCTTGCATACTTAAAGCTCCTAAAAATAATATATTTATAAAGTAGCTAGTTTATAAACCCCTTCATACTCACTATTGCATTTAGGAACAAACACAAGTAGATACATATAAAACGCTCATGCCAAAGTTTAATACTATCAGTATTCATTTTTGAATTTTTTCTAACTCTTGGAAAGTCCATGGAATGATTTCATTTAGTAGAGCATGTAAATTATGCAATACTGATTACTTTAATTTTGTAAAAAAAATTTATTGAATTTATTGTATACTTATTTTCCTTACAACAAAAGGTGTGAGAAATGAACTCAAGTTCTTCTTCATAAGTAAATCGAGCAGTCTATTGAAGTACAAGAGTACTCTTGACGACTTATTTTGATACTAATTTTTTTATGTTATTTTTATTTTGATACAATAAATTTATTTTATTTCTCAAATAAATTATGAAAATTGAGTCATTATGTACATTGATTGAAAAAGCACAATTGTTTTGTGATAATCTAAAAAAAAAATCATTCAAGTTTATAAGAATAAGTTTTGGAAAGAAAATTTATAGTAGTTTCAAATGGATTGGACGTTGATTAAAATAATTAAATGATCGAGCTTGAAGAAGTTTCAAATGGGTTCGGGTAGTTGTAATGGTCTTTAAGGCACAAAATTAAAGTGTATTTAAATTTTAAACTGGAACATTTAGCACAAAATTAGAGTAAATTAGTTTAATGCTTCATTCAGTTTTCATTTAAATATATTATATATCTATCTAGATTAGATTTCTCTTTTATTTATTTACTATTATTGTAAGGGTGGGTTTTGGGCTCTAGGCCCAAAAGGTAAAAGAATTTAGGTCCAAAGAGCCCAATATAATGAATTTGTAGAGAGTGAATTAGAAAACTAGGCTTTAAAGAGTTGAGTCACAATTATAATGGATCTAGATCACAGTGAAGCAAAGATAAACAGGTTTTATCTAAAGAAAATCGTTCTCGGCACAGTTGTATATATTTCTTGAATTTGATTACAAGCACAGTTCTCGTTGCTACAGTCTTTTTCCCTTAATTTTCGATCCCCTTTTCTTCTGGGTCTCCTTTCTCTTTCTTTACCCTTCACGTGTAGAGTAGATGGTTGGTGTTGATCCTTATCCCATCAACACTTTCTTGAAGTCTCTAATAATAGCTGTAAGGCTGAAAATTACTGTTTAGGTATCACTTCCTCATTAATGCGACCAGAGAGTTAGCTGCTAAGTATTTAATGCGGTGGTAGCAGCTTTCTCTTAGATATTTCATAGCTCCCATGTTTCCATGACGTGCATCCTTATCAATAGAAACTCCTAGAATGTTGCTCTGGATGACAGGCTGCACTTTCTGACTTCTGCTTTGCTTATCCGGGAAAGCATCCCTCCTTGGATCACCTTCCTGGACCATCATGTCCGGATCTCTTCCTTTATTCATTAATGCCGACCTCTATAACAACATTTACCCATCCTCAGACTACTAGGAGTCCTCGGACCAGGCCCTCGGCCTAATATATACTACTGGGCCTATCAACCCAATAATAATAATAATTATTATAGAATCAATTAGGTTTCTCGCTCAATTTGTTTTCATCTCTTACATAACATATTTTTCCTTATTATTTACTCTCACTTGTAGTCTAAGGAATTAATCTATAAATATAATAATATGTGAAGCTGAAAGAAACACAAATTAGAATTCCAAATTAGAGTTCCAATTTTGCGCCAAGTCTCCTAAATTATTTATTTATAAAGAGTTTATTTCTTAATTTTAGAATCAAATGTGGGACCACATCATAAATATTCATCTAAATGAGTTATTAAGTACAAAAACCAAAGAGTTTAGAGTAAATGAATCATAAAAAAAAAGTGCTTCATAATAATTAAAAAAAAAAATGGAGAATTTACATTTTATACATAATAATATCCTTACAAATTTTTTTAAAGAGTTAACAAAATATAAAAATGACTATTAATAGTATTTAAATTATATATATAGGAATTATATTATACATCTTATTGTATATCTTTTAGTATATCCATGCATATGCATGGAGTTACAAGTTAGTTAGCTATAATGGACTCGCCCTTCCATAATTTACAACTTATTAAGTCAATAAATTTTTTAGGTAAATTACATCAATATCTATTGAAATGTCATGAAATGACATACTCCTCCATAGACTATGGATGACATGACACTTTCCCTTTAGAGTTTTTATAAATATTACAAATAAGTGTATGCTCAACTCTCCGTATGGAATTCATCTAAAAAAAGTTTTCATACCCAAATTACGGAACAAAAAGATACTCACACTATGTTTGGTTATAACTAGGGAAAGGAAAAGAGGAAGGGAAGGGAAAGAGAGAAGAAAATATTTCCTTTTAATGTGTTTGGATATAGGAAATAAAGGATAGAAGAAAATGTGAAAGTTCTATCTCTCATTTGTTTGGTTTGCATAGGGAAGAGAAGGGAAAAAATGCACACATTTACCTTTGTGCCCTCATTAATGATGGGGAAATTCATATATTAAAATAATTGTAATTTCTTAAGAGTGTTAATGACAATTCAGAAAAAAAAAAAAAAAAAAAAGTGTGTTAATGACATATTAGTTATTTACAGTATAAGGTGGTGGGCTCTAGAAAATTAGTTCTATCCCTTCGTGCCATTTCTACACAAATTGGGCTGATACCAAAACAGTGGGGCCTGTGGAAAAAACATCACTTCACCTCATCAACTTTTCTTTTCTCTTGGACAACCAAACAATAGAAATGATTTACCTTTCCTGCTTTTTCATTCTTCTCTCTTTCCTTCCCACTTTCCAAACATAGTGTTAAAGTCTGTACAAAATAATAAGAATATTTTTTATAAAAAAAAAGAATATCTAATTAGTGAAGTAACAATATTAGAGCACATTAACTTAATTATTACATTTATAAAACCCTTAAGGGGAAGGGCTATTTTGATAAAACTTAGGAGAAGTTTGTGTAATATACCCGTCTTTTTTTTCTTTTCTTTTCTTTTTTTCACCTTTTAAGAATAAGGAATTACATAATACTTTTTTTAATAAATAAAAAAGGTGAAAGGACTAAGGAGATTAGTCATGGACCTCATGGTGGCCTTTCCTAGGCTTTACCATAGTAGTTAATCTATTTATTGAGGAACCAATTAATACTTGAGAGGCCTATAGGCAAAGAGAGGGTCGCAAACGTTAAGCTATAACTTAACCTTACTGTTGTTCAAAACACCGATGATTTCTTTCTTCTTCTTCTTTTTTTTTTTTTGAAAGCAAACAACTGGAATCTCATTGCCAAACAGAAAAGAGAGTACAACAAAGCCAAAACGAAAAGCTCAACACAGTACAAACTAAACACCATCTTCTTGAATAACATGTGTGGGGCCTAAGAGTCTGATAAGCTCGACCCACTTCATACTAGGGCCCAAGGCACGCACTGAGAAGAGGCGTAGCCGAGGACATACAATTAGAGACCAAATGACCTAGGGATATAGCCGAGGACGATTCTGTCCTCGGCATCCTAAAGCGCTCCTGGAAGAAGGGGCAAATACGGTATAGAAACAGTTCATGGAAAAGCTAAACACCTCCACATTGATGGGGAAAGGACCCTTGAACAGTGTGGTGACAAAGGACAAGGGAAAGACTGCCATTACTGCAATTAAGTACTCTGCGCCTGACAGGGCAATGCTTGTCAGTTTTTACAACCACCCCCAACCACTTTGGGTATGGGCTGATAGGACAAGTATCAGCCCTAGAAAATTGAACCTACACATGGATGTAGGAAAGAAGGAAAAGGCGAGTATAAAAAGGAAAGAGAAGCAATTACGGAGGGGGAGGGGGGGGACAGATCGTCCCCCGGGTCATGAAATCCTAAAAAAGGAAAGTAATAAGAGCACCAAGCCCCTCGGATGAGGTTGAAGGTCCGGAGCCGCTCCGGCCGTACCGGGGGAAAAGTCTTATTAGATACGTTAAGTTCACCCTCATGCGACTACTATGAACACCATGACCAACCATTGTCCGGTGACCAAGGCCTAGCCTTTTAGCCCACGCTCTACAAATTTTATTGTATAGGCCTTTAACGTGCGAACCCCATATTAGTTTGGGGTCGTTACAAATTGAGTCCTTACAACATGAATCACCATAGGAGGACAAACTCCCTTCCAGACATGAGACTCCTCCTTCTGCCTCGCATACTGCGCAAGCTCATAAGCTGCCCTGTTGTAATCTCTTTTCACATGCTTGATTTTCCAGCTACTAAATGAAGAAAGCAAACTACGAATCCCCTGATAAACATGACCAACACAGCCACTTGTTTCAGCTGCGGTGACACTAGTAACAGCTATTAATGCATCAGATTCCAAGATGATTTGGGATAGCTTTTGCTCTTTGGCAAGAAGTAGACCACACTCCATAGCTAGCGCTTCAACTTCCTCCACCGAGTATTGACCCTGAAGATATTTACAGCAAGCAACGTGAACATTACCAGTTGCATCCCTTATAACTACTCCCACACTTGAGTTCTTATCATTTTCAGATGTAGCACCATCAACATTGATCTTGAACACACCCGGAGGAGGCGTTGTCCACTTTCCTTCTGACTGAGTTAAGCCTTGAGAGCAAGCTATTGAGGTGAAACCCCAAATATGATCAAGAACCTGACTTGAGGACTCATGTACAATTTTATTCCTGTTATACCAGATTGCCCATGCAACCCCAAAGAAAACCTCCAAGTCACTGGATGTACCAGATTCAAAAAATTTCATAGCAATATCTATAATATCCATATTTACATTCAGCAAATTAACAGGACTACCATCCAACATCTCCACACTTTCTTAGCCATTTCACACTTAACAAAAACATGGAGATTCGATTTAGGCTCCATCCCACAAGCCAGACAAATATCACAAAAATTAACACCTCTTCTTTGCAAATTCACAAAAGTAGGAAGAGCATTCATACACATTTTCCAAGCAAAGATACGTACCTTGGGAGGAATGTTTAAGTGCCATAGTTTTCTCCAAAGAGGACTCCTAGAATCACCCGAAGAGCTTTCACCTTCCTCCATTGTATCTATCACCCCAACAACAATATAATAAGCACTTTTTACACTGAATTCTCCCTTTCTATTACCCCCCCCCCCCTTATAATTTGGTCTTCTGGAAGGCTGTGGCTGAAGGGAATATTCAAAATAGTCCTTGCTTCAAAAGGCAAGAACAAAGATCTCACTACATCACCTTTCCACCTCCTCGTGTCTCTATCAATTAGCGCTGAGACCCTAGGATAATCATTAAATGACTTTGGGGGGGAGATTACTTTGTACGTTGTTGGAGTAGGTAGCCACTTATCCTCCCAAATATGAATCCTCTCACCATTGCCAACTCGCCATTGGGTACCTCTTTTCACAACTTCCAACCAATTGAAGATGCTCCTCCAAGTATAAGAAGGGCTGGATCCAAGTTTTGCTTTAAAAACATCACCATGTGGATAATATCTTGCTTTATAGATTTGGGCCACCAGAGAGTTAGGATTCGAAATCAACCTCCAGTCTTGCTTAGCTAGCATAGCAAGGTTGAAAGCCTGTAAATTTTTGAACCCCATTCCTCCATTCAGCTTGGATTTACACATTTTCTTCCAACTAACCCAAGCAATTTTTGATTCTTGACCCCTTTGACCCCACCAAAACTTTCTCATCATTCCTTCAATCTCATCACAAAGACTCTTTGGGATTTGGAAACAGTTCATAGTATATGTTGGAATTGCTTGAGCAACAGCTTTAATAAGGATCTCTCGGCCACCCACTGATAGCATTTTCTCCTTCCACCCCGATAATTTTTTCTCCACCTTCTCTTTGATTTCAGCAAATATTTCAACTTTTGACTTGCCAATGATTGAGGGTAAGCCAAGGTATTTTTTATGTCGGGTATCTTGCATTGGACCCAACATATTCAACACTTCACATCTTCTATCATTCGGGGTATTGTTACTAAAAAAGACTGAAGATTTATCCGCATTAATTTTCTGACCTGATGCAACTTCATATAACTGGAGAATATCAATAAGATTTTGGTATTCTTGACTATTTGCTTTACAAAACAAAAGACTATCATCTGCAAAAAACAGATGTGTGATCTTGGGATAGCCTCTACATATTGATACTCCACTTATTCTTTGATTCCTGGCAGCATCATTAAAAAGGGAGGAAAAACCATCTGCACATAAAAGAAAGATATAAGGCGAAATTGGGTCTCCGTCAATAATACTACCATAAGCAACACCATTAACAAGGATAGAGTAAGATATAGAAGTGATGCAGTGCATGATCAACTTTATCCATTTTTCATGGAAGCCCATTTTTTCCATCACTTGTTTAATAAAGCCCCACTCCACTCTATCATATGCTTTACTCATATCCAACTTTATTGCCACAAAACCCTCCCTACCTTCCTTTTTATGTTCTAAATAGTGCATAAGTTCAAAAGCTATAGCACATTGTCAATAATTAGTCTCCCAGATAGAAATGCACTCTGATTTTCAGATATAATCTGAGGAAGGATTATTTTAAGACGATTGACTAACACTTTTGATATGAGTTTATAAACAACATTACAAAGACTAATAGGTCTAAAATCTGTCATTTTTGTGGGGTTTTTTATTTTTGGCACCAGAGTGATGTTTGTTTTATTAATCTCTACCATAGGCATATTAGAGTTAAGTACATTTAAGACCATACATATGACATCATTACCAACAATACCCCAATATTTTTGAAAGAAAATAGCAGACATACTATCCGGACCTGGGGCTTTTGTTGGATGCATCTGTTTTAGTGCTACCTCAACTTCCTCCCTTGTGAATTCTTGAATAAGGACCTGATTCATTTCCTCCGTGACTTTAGTTGGAATAGTATCAAGGACTTCCGAAATGCGAGTCGGGTAGGAAGAGGAATACATATTTTTAAAATATGACACAGCCACCTCCGAAATACCATCAATAGAATCTTGCCAATTTCCATTTTCATCCATAATACTGCTGATAGTATTTCTCCTTCTCTTGTCTAAAGCTCTAGTGTGGAAGTATTTCGTATTTCGATCCTCAAGGCCTAACCATTGCACCTTCGATCTCTAATGCCACATAATTTCTTCACTATCCAATAATTCATTAATCTCCTTTGTTATCATATTGATTTCACCACCCAAGCTGCCATCTTTATCTCTACGGACCAGAGTACTGAGAGTCTCCCTTTTCTTCTGAATTTGATTTGGAATTTGCCCAAACACCATTTTGTTCCATCTAGAGAGATTTTCAGCACAACAACTTAACCTAGCAGCTATTCCTATAGGAGAATTTAATTCTTAGTTGCCATCCTAGACTTCTTGGATAATATCTTTGCATTCGTCCCTTCTTGTCCATATAGCTTCGAATTGAAATCTACGTCTATTGGGATACTTCTGAACAACAGTAGCATCAGTTATAAGCAAAACGCAGTGGTTAGATGTGGATTCTACCAAATGATGCACTTTAACATCTTTATAATGATCAACCCAATCAAGAATAGCCAAAGCTCGATCCAATCTTAAATACATTTTGTTTTCACCCTCTTGCATATTACACCAAATAAACTCAGGACCAACAAACCCAAGATCCTTGAACCTATAATGGTGTATTGCTTCTCTAAAATCATCCATTTGTTTTTGAGACCTTTGTGCCCCACCCAATATCTCTTCCACCGACACAATTTCATTAAAATCACCAAAGCATAACCAAGGGAGTTGATACTTTTGGCTAAGGCTTCTCAAAAGATCCCACGATTCTTTTCTACGATGAGTTTCAGGATTTCCATAGAAACCCGTGATATGCCACTTAAAACCTGATTCCGGGTCAGTCACAACTGCATCAATATAACTTCCTGAATAGCCTTGAACTTCCACTTTTATATCTCTACTCCATAACATTGCTAATCCCCCACTCCTCCCTAAACTAGGAAGAATTAAACCATTCAACAAACCAGTTTTAAATTTCTCCTTTTCCATCTGATACTTCTTCATCTTTGTCTCTGACAGGAAGACAATTTTAGGCTTCCAACATTGCATGAGCTCGCGCAACACTCGAACTGACTAGGGGTTCCCAAGCCCCCGGTAGTTCCATCCTAATGCAATCATTGGTCTAGGTGGTGCTGCTCAGCAGTCACTGCCATTTCAGCAAAGAAATTAACACCCCCTTCCTGTTCCCTTTCACATAAATGTTTCTAAACTCTTTCATTAGAAATAAACAACATTTCATCATAAACTTTTCTTTTTTTACTTACCTCTTAGGCTTGTTCAAACTTCACCACCCCTTGGGCCTTTCCTTTTTCCCTTGTTATTTTTTTAATCCTTCCTCTAATTTCTTGTTTGATCATTCGGCTTGGGCTTAGTGGCTGTTTAATCCGTTCCACACTAGTGCTTTCTTTTTCTTTTGGCCTTATGGGTCTAAACACTTCAACTTCTCTTAAAACCGGCCCACCTTTCTTTTCCTCACTTAAGCCCTCTATTTCTTTTATCCTTAATGGGCTTAACATTCCAAACTCACTTATAACCGGCCCATACTCCTTGTTAACTACTTCCTGACCAACCTCATTCCCATGCCATTCATTCCTGACCATATCAGTTCTAACTCCATTCTGTCCATCACGAGCAGCTCGTTCCAGCTCACTATTCGAAGCTTCTGGCACTCTCTCTTCCCATCTGACCTGCTTTCCTTGTTCCCTGTGAGGGGACGTGACAGGACTCTTCACCATGTTCAAGGGAGCTGCCTTCATCATGATCACCATACCACTCTTTATCTCAGCTCCACCGCCCACCACCAATGCAGGCGAGCTTTGACTTCCAGCCCCACCCTCTTCACCAGCTCCATCATCCACCACCATAGAAGCTGAGCACCCTTTTTCAACCACCGACTGCACCTTCATCTTTTCCTTTTCACCTCCATCTTTTATAACTCCACCAACTTTCAACCATTCACCATATTGCCTCCTTGACAGTTGCTCCATTGAACTTGCTTGGCAATGCTTTTCATCATGCCCAAGTATTCCACATCTATAATAGAAAGTAGGAAGCCTCTCATACCTAAAATCAACCCAAAAGCTTCCACCCTTATCATTCTTAACATACCCCCCTCTATGAAGAGGTTTATCAATCGGAACCTTAACTCTTATTCTTAAAAACTTAGCTTGATCTGCTTGCATAGCCCTCTTGTCAACTTCTAACACCCTTCCAATCTTGCTGCCAATATCCTTCCCAATATCTTCAGTCATATTCTCAAATGGCAAACCCCAAATCTGCACCCAGAAAGGAGAATGGGAAAAACTAATATTTTTTAAAGTTAAACCTTTCCTCCATCGACAAAGAAGGAGAAGGTTATTGTCAAAATTCCAAGGACCACTTTTTTCAACCCACTCTAACTGGCATCTTGAACTAAATTTAAACTGCAAAATATTATTCCCCACCTCCACAATTCTTAAATCAGAACCCATCTTCCATGCTGCCTTTAAAGTGTTCTTTAAAGCTCTTAGATTTTTATGACGATCTGAAAGTAGACGCCCAAATAAGCTCAAAGAGCACTCTTCAAAAATTTCAGAGCTGTTGATATTTGCAATAACAATATCCTCCTCTTCTTCTTTTGTGAGCTTGAACTTTCCCAAACTATTCACTACTTCTTGATCCATTCAGACACAACCGAAAAAATGGGCTACAACCACTTTTGAAAAATGGTGTAATCCAAGAAAGAACCCTTAAAGAGGCTTTCAAGGGAGGGAGTAAGCTCTTACCTTGTTGAGAGAGAAAGAAAACTCTTACCGTAATGAGAGAGAAAGAAGACTCCTACAGGGGAGAGAGAAACTAATCTTGATACATATTTTACCGATGATTTCTTTCAAGGGGTAGAAAGTATTTATTTGTTATTTATTTTTGGATTTCAACAAAGAAGCTGTATAACGATAAAAGACAGAGAAAAGTGTGAGGGAGAAAGAAAGTTAAAAAAAAAAAAAAAATTTACTAAACCAAACACTTTCAGACCAAAATTGAATGGTCATTAATGTAGGCTTGATTTTGACAAAAATTCTATCTGTTGTTCCATATGAATAGGGATCCATATATGATATAACTTGTGTGGATTGTAGAAATTCTTCCTTTGTTTTCTTGGATGATAAGACACACTTATTCCAACTAGGGGTTGCAATTTTTATCCATATCCATGAACCCGCCCATTATCCACCTTATTTGGATAAATCTTAACCTAACCCATTTGAATATTTGGATTAAATGGATAAAGACCCATTTGGTTATTTAATTAGATGGGTCTAAATGGATAAATCCACTAATACCCAATAAACCCATCTAAAATTTAAAATTAAATAAACCCACCAATACCCATTAAACCCTTCTAAAATCTAAAACTTAAATAAATAGTATGACCTCAGTCTCACTCTTAGTCTCACTCTCCCTCAGATTTTCTTAGTAACCAAATAAAAGGAAATTCTAGAGAGAGAACGGGGATGGAATCAGAGTTCACCAGAGGTAGTGTATCAGCTTCGTCTCTGGTGAAAGAGGAAATGAAAGGAATTTTATGACTTTCATCTGAAGCGTTTGGTAGGTCAGAAACTGAGAAAACTGAGTCCAGTGACGCATCTGGGTTGATGTTAGGAAGAACTGGGTCTTCTTGCCAGCTTCAGTAGAAGAGTTCTTCTTTGGCAGCAGAATTGGGTTGATGTTAGGAAGAATTTGAATTTTGAATCTAAGAATTTTGTATATGAAATAGAGAAGCCTGTGACCTAAAAATTTACTTTCCACACATTTTCCTCAATTTTCTCGGTGCCCAAAGAGAAAACATGAAAAACAGTAAAAATTATCATTTCCATTTCCATTTTAATTTTCTTGTTACTTGCAAACTAAATTTTACATTTCATTTTGAATGTTCAAATAGTGTGTAAAACACCTTGAACATTTAGACCCCCAAATTACAACTTACCAATTCAAGCTTATTATCAAACAATGTATGTGCGGAATATGAACATAAGCTTAAAACAGAATAGATAAAACAATCTAAACCAGATAAAATCACAACCACAGCAGAAATTAAATGGAAAAGATTAAGGGAAGAGAGATGCAAACACAAAGACAACACAGCGATGTGTTATCGAAGAGGAAACCGAAGTCCTCGGCGTAAAACCTCTCTGCCGCCCTCCAAGCGGTTAGTAATCCACTAGAGAATGAAGTTGAGATATATGAACAGTAGAAGACCCTCCAAGCCTAATCTACCCAGTGTACCTAAGTCCTCCAAGCTTCTTGCTCCAACGAGGTTACACCGAACCTTTGTCTTCTCTAGCTTACTGGATTCCGCTATAGCCCATAGCATTAACCAATATCAATTGGTCCCTTCCTAACTGCTTCCCAAGGACCAAACAGCCTCCTCACAAATATGGGTATGGTGAGAAAATTTTTTGGCTAATGTACCTCGAAAGGATGTAACAATGGAGAGGGTGAGAGTAGAGAAATTTGGAGAATCAAAAGGATGAAGATTGTGGATGAGTCAATCTTGTTTTTCTCTAGGGTTTCTCTCTCAAAATTCTCTCTGGAAGCTCTCTACAATACGTGGGTATAAGGGGTATTTATACTGGTGTGTGTTTAGAATGCGAAAGGTTAATTTTTCACAAATAGAGTGGTCTGGCGACTTGGCCTCGCGACTGGGCTGAGTTACGAATTCAAGTCGTGAGCTAACTTCTTGGCCAGCCTGGGACTTTTGTCCTGTAGTGTAACAGCTAGCGTGACTCTTTAGCTCCTCTGCATGCTTCACATGTGTGCCTCTTTTGGCGACTTGCCAGCCGCGAGCCACTCGTGAGATCTAGTCGTGAGATCCAGTCGCGAGTCCCTACAGAATGCACACTTCTGAGCTTTTCTTCACACTTTCTCACACACTACCCTTACATGATTCCCACCGAAATACAGGGTTTCTAAATGCTGAATTACAAGCAGATTGGCATGGAATAAAGCCAACAAAATGGTTGATTAAATTCAACCTTACACATTTTCCCTAACTTTCTCACCAACCAAACCCCAAAAAGCCAAAATGTCTACCAAAATTTGTATGTCAGAGAGTGAGAAACAGTTTCAATAAACAGAAATATCCATTTTCCTTAAATTTTTCCATCAGTTTCTGACCTACCAAACACGAAATCACAAAGAACACATTTTGGCTTATGATAATATTGCTTGAGACTCTGTTTTGTTGCCGAGAGGAAAAAAAAAAAAGTCATTTTTTTTTCTCTCTCTGTGGCTTTGTTTGGTTGTTGGGAAATGAATTTTGTGAAGGGAAAATGAAAGGAAAGAATAGGAAAAGTGATTTTTGAACTTTTTAATTTTTGTTTTTAAAGTTTTTAATAAGTTATTTATTTATTTGGGTCATATTGGGTTAAATGGGCGGGTTACTAATTTAATGGGTTGGGCGGGTAATGGATAATTAATTTATATATGAACATGTTATAATTGGATAAATAGGTAATTACACATCCAACCCATTTATGACCCAACCCGCCCATTTGCCACCATTTCCAACAATGACATGTTATTGTTGTTCTATTGGCTCTTAATATTTATTCTAGGGACGATTGTTCTAAAACTATTATCCTAAAAGTAAAAGTTTTATCTCTTAAAAGAAAGTTGCAGTTTTATCTACCTATTTAAAGGAAATAGTAGAAGTTTTTTTTATTGGATTAGATTATGTGGTTTCCCCGGTAAAAATAATGTCTTGCTTGTGGGTTGCTGGATATTTATTTCTCTGTCACATTATTGTGGTTGGTGTGAGAAATTATTGTTGTTTGTTTATTAGTCTGCACAAAGAAGAAAGGGAGTAGAAACGTATTCTGTTCTATGTTATTATTGGTAGTCATCCTGACAAGTAGTAACAAAATTGTAATTAGGTTTTGTTTGTATCTTCTTGTGTCAACTAAATGGTGGAGTCAGTGGCAGTGCCACGTTGGTCCTAGCAGGGTGTTCTCAAGAACACCTTGAACTTGAAAAAAAAAAATATATATATAATAATTAAATTTTTTTTTATTTGTTTACCCTTTAAAAAAAATTAGGAACACCCTCACAAAAAAAAATATTTTATTTGTTCTAGTTTCAAGCAAAAAAAAAAAAAAAAAAAAAGCCTAAAAAAAAATTGTAACAAAGCAAGCAGTAAGCCCACGGATTCTCAAAAAAAAAAAACAATGGACGGCAAGCCCACGGAAAGCCCAACAGATGGTAGCAAACCCAGTAACCCACGGATTCTCAAAAAAAAAAAAAAAAAAAAAACCTAACCTAATATATTGAAATCAAATCGGGCCTCAAACACTTCACAGACGCAAGTTACGTAACAACCAACAACCAACGGAATGGACGGAGAAGGAGATCGTGGATCGCCAGATCTAGCTAGCCTCAAACTCGATCTCCCATTCAAACGGAAGCTACATCTCGACGTGTTGCCTGATCGGTCTTCCTTGCCTCGCCACTATGCTCAACGGCGCTGCCCCTCAGCCTCAAGCCTCCCTGCTCCCTCAACAGGTATTTCATCTCTGTCTTAGTCTCTCTCTCTTCATCTCAGTCTCTCTCCCTCTCGCTGTCTCAGTCTCTCAGTCTCTCTCTCTCTTCATCTCAGTCTCTCTTTATTAATATTTACCCTGTTTTTGGCTCTATCCGGTATTGGTGTTGGTGTTGGTGTTGGTGAGATTATTAATTGTCTTTTAGTGTTGGTGTTGGTGTCTTTTGGTGAGATACAATAAGTTGGCTTTATGTGATTGGCTCTAGTCTTGTGATTGGGGGCCATGGGGTATTGGGGTTTGTCTGTTGAATTGGGGGCTGGATGGGGGCATGGTGCCGGGGTAGTGCAAGTGTGCTGTGTGCTAGTGCTAGTGCAAGTGTGCATCTAATAATTGATAAATATGGCTGTGTGTTGTGTGCTAGTTGATTAGTTCAACTAATGGTCATAAAATATGTAATAAATCACTCTTTTTTAGACTTGGACTTAAGCTATACGGCCTATATATTTTTGTGCTGCACAATTTATTGAATTTTTATTTTAAGTAATAGTGTGATATTCCAAGTATCAAACAACCATAGTAATTAGTTGAACTAATTAATTTTGTTTGTTTGGGATATTAATTAACCAATAATTAATTGGGGAAAGCAACTAATAAACAATAATTAATAATTTAATTAACTAATACATTATAAAAGACAAACAAATTAAATTATGTTAGGCTAAACAACAATTAATAATTTTATAATTAATGAAACAATAATATAACAAATTATGGTTTATAAAAGACAAACAAATTAATGAAACAACTAAACAACAATACATTTGGAAAAAAATTCTTGGAGCTGCCACTGGGAAAAATTATGCTTCTTAAGGAATACTCTGGAAAAAATTCCTGGAGCCGTCACTGGATGGAGTCTTCTCATACCATATCAACTTGAAGATTCTAATAATCACAGAGCTTGGAAGACTAGAAAGGAGGATGTTTTGTGTTGTAAAAGTTGTTTGGAGCCCATTGAGATGGACAAAGGGGTATGGAGCGTATAACTTGAAAGAAGTTTTTAAATGAGCTATCCACCACGAAACTCATGTTAGGGGATGAGGTTCAAGTTCAACTACTACTTTTACTTATATCGGGTCCAGAGACTCCAGATAAATATAAACTCTGTCTCATTATTATTATTATTATTTTATCATTTTATTAATTGTAATTTGTAATATATTTATTTTACTTTCCTTATAAATTAAACAATGTTTAATAATGAAGCACAATTTCGGCAGTCGAATGGTCGTCCAGACAGAATCCTATGAGAGCATGTTTGTAACCTGTAATATAATAACAAAGATGTTCTTCTCTCTAAGGTCAGTAGCGTGGTGTCATTCAATGAGCCTTTGATGGCAAAGTCAGATGCTTGGAGAGAGAAATAATAAGAATCAAATGTGTATTTTAGTATATGTGTGTACCTTCTCTTAGGTTCTAAGGCGGTTTAAATAGATTATGTCTTTCTGATTGTTGGAGGCCTTCAATGGTGGCTTTAATGCCTTTGATAATGTCTCTAGTGGCTTAATGAGGCGATTGATGATCTTGCCAATGGTCATGTCTACGCGTGCGTCTGTTGGTAACGGCTCATGCATTAAATGCGCGTTTATGATGTTTTGGTCGTCCTACGATAAGTTTGGACGATGCAAATTTATTTATTCATCATTTAATATGAAAAAAAAAAAAAAAAAAATCAAACATATGATATACTATGATTGGTAGAGCATGAAGTGAAAGTGTAGAACCAAAGTGTGAGAAAATATTTGTGCTCAATACCTGATAGTTAGGAAGCCTTAATTTTATCACCTAGTAATTAGAGTCTCAATGGTGTGATAACCACTACAATGGAAAAATTAAGACAACATGATAAACCTGACAAATGAAGAGGAAGTTCTAAGTTAAGAATAATGGAAAAGATGTTTTTATTATGGCAATTTGGGGGACTTGAAGAATAAGTATGGAATTATTATTTTTATTATTTTTTTAATTTTAAAGAGATGGTTTCACAACTTATTCTTAATTACTATTTATCATCAGATATCAATTGGTTTCTTGGTGTAGATGAGAATCGAATCCTAAATTTTTTCTCTCAACGACAAAAAATATTAAACTTCAAATTTTTTATTCAACTATTAAAAACTTTTCTAATTAAGTTAAATGGAATTCACAGTAAAAAAATAGTCTTAAATTAAAAAAAAAAAAAAAGGGACGTGATATGATAATAGTAATAATGGTGATATGCTGATTCTATAAAACAAAAATGGTGATATGCTTATTGTATGATATCGAATGGTAATCTTTCTTTGAAAAAAGAAGAAGAATATACGTATATATTCACATTTACTACAAAACCCATATATCTCATGGGCTTTCTACAAAATCTCAAAAAACCTTTGGGCCAGCAGCCAACCCAAATGCCACCTTTTATTAAAGATGCTATTTGAGGCGGTGAGATTGGTGGACCACTTTTGAGAGCTTTTAATTGCTACTATAAGTTTAACATTGTAGATGCCTTAGGTTGAAACCTTTAAAAAAAAAAAAAAAAAAAAAAAAACATTGTTCCAGATATCCATCAACCATAGTTTTTGTTTTTGTTTTTATTTATTTATTTTATTATTATTTTAGAATCATCCATCAAACATAGTGAGTTGCAAATACCGATATACAAAATTCTATCAATGAAAAAATTATATATTATTCGGGGTTTATATATGCCTTCTCTCTTACTACAAGTTGATCTCACATACTATAGAACTCACATGTTGTGAGAGAAATGTCATATATATACACCCGAAACAAGATATAACATCTATTGATAACATCCATTGGGCCCCAATTTATGTCAATGCACTTTCAGTGGTACACATTAAGATAAAGAGTGGTCCAGAAGGGATGAACCACAATGGTCCCAGAAGGGAAGAACCACAAGTACATACGAAAGAATCTTGCTACTCTGAATTGAGTCTGCTTTCTTCTTTCATTGACAGCACACTAGTGGCTTAATCGAAAAATCATCTGCATCTTTCACCTTTTAGACTTGAAAATTTTTAGATGTGATGATGCACAAAAATCGTCAGTGAGTTAATTGTCCACACACGTGCCAATGGGTGTACTTGAAGAACAAAAGAGAAGAACTAAACAAAGAGCACTGGTGGGGTGTCGGCCGAAGACCCTCTGAAGGTTAAGTCAGTGATAGCAAAATCTCCAAGAACTCTAGGGTGCAAGAGTTAGGGAGAATTCACGTACCTCAAAAAGGTTAGGGTTTGCTGTTTATATAGTAGCGGATTGCTGACTTGAGTCCCTTGATATGGGGAGAATTTCCTTATAGGGAGAAGGATCTCAAGATATTAGGGATCACCTATCCATATAGGGGAGATTTGATTGCACGGTAGGATCTTTGGTCGTGGTGTGCAAGCTATTCCCATGTAGGGACATATGAGTGGGCCTCACGCAAGTCCCATGGAAAGATCCTAGGGCCATGGATCGTTGGGATGAAGGGTTGGATCGGCATCCGACCTGACCCGATGACCCATGGGGTCGGTCATCCCCTTAAGATTGGTTTAGGCACAAGGCCGAAGATTGGGTGAGAAAGGATCGGCATCCTGTGTCGATTGAACAAAAATTATCCTCATCAAGATGTATAAACATCTCGTTTATTAATGCTATAAATAGGGTTCCAAAATACTTGTTAAGAATATTATCCTAGTTGCAAATCTTAATGCAGAGAACTTATTTGGTTCTATTTGGCTTTACCTTTCTATTTTGTCGAATTTCTAATCAATATTATTTTAATTAGACAGGAAAAATTGGATCCAGACCTGTCAACCTGACCTAAACTTGAGAATTTTTGACCTAAAGTAGAAATAGGTTGACCTATATGTGACCCAGAGGTGTGTAAACTTAAGAGCAATTAACATTTTTATACCCAAAACTATCACCTTGATTAAACTTATAAATTATCAAAAAGCACCCTAAAAGATAGAACTCTGTTTCAATGTCCCCGTGCTCTTTGTTTTGTTATTAATTCTAACTAAATTTAACATTAAAAATCAATTTATCCATTTCCGAAACAAATAATTGGGGTAAATTAATCTTTTAATGTTACATTTAGTTTGAATTAACAACAGAACAAACGGTAGAGTGTTAACGTACTTTCGAAATTAAGGATTTTTTTTTAATTTTAATTTTAACTTTTTTTTGGAGAAGAATTGGAAATTGAAGTTTGATGAATAAAACAAGAGACTGATAAAAGAGTAAATGGTTGATGAAAGGAGAAACCAAATAGAAGCTGCTCATATGGTCAATGAAGTCCACGCGGTTCATGATCTGTTCACACTGATGACTTTTTTTTCTTTTTCTAAAAAAAAAAGAAAAGAAAACTTCTCATCAACCCACCGACAACAAAATTTAAAATATTGTTGTGATATTTTTTTAATTCCTAATTCCTAGTAGAGTTCTTCTGGGGTATTATTTTGTTTAATACATCTTTTACTACAATTAGTTGAATATATAAATATATTATGTAATGTGGTGTAATATATAAAATATATTAATTGTGTATTTTGATAGTTTAAAGAATTAAATGTATAATTTTCGTGATAGCTTAAGATAGGAGAATATAATTTACTCTAATATTTACATTTACTTTTTCAGCTTCCCCTTGCTTTCCAGATTCAACCGAACACAAGTTTGTTTAATCGGGTAATATCAACAAACAAAACAAAACAGTCTTTGGCTTGGCTTAGATATTTTTGGTTGAAGGTACTACTAGATAAACAAAATTGCACCTCTAATTTCATTCCACTATGAAAAATGACCAGTATTCCCGTGAATAGCAAGGAACGCCATCATTCTTTATTCGTGGCTGAGCGTGAAAACTGGCCCAAGTCTACTACTTTACAAATGCTTTAATCGCTAAGATACAAATTTGAAAGTGACACCCATTTTAGTTCTAGACAACAAAACGCGTCACATTCATGCAACGGATGACACGTGGAAAAAGTATATTCCTTTAATTTGATGGAACCAACGTTAGATATTTGTGCCCATACTCCCATGATAAATCCCAGTTAATATATATATATATATATTTTGTTTTTGTTTTTTTAGCAACTTTGTTTAACTTCTATTTCTATATATAGAATTTTCAATCTTGTAGCCAAAGACAGGGTTTAGATTTCTTTGTTTATTAGCTTTGCTCAAAGCTCAACAGGTTGTGTTTCTAATGGATAATCTGCTGGGTCTTCTTCGAGTTCGTGTACGGAAAGGCATTAATCTTGCTGTGCGTGACACCATTAGCAGCAGCGATCCTTATGTTGTTCTCACCATGGGTCAACAGGTCAGTCACTTTGCTCTTCATTATTATTACTTGCATAATCACAACCTGTTTTTGTTTTGGTTGATGATCATATATCATAATGATTTTGGTTTTTTTTTTTGGGTAGCTAGGGTTTGATTTAGAGCTTCCTATACATGAAACATTTATATATTTACTTTAGTTTAATTGCTAATGTTGGTTTTTTTTTTGGTCTACCTTTTGTTCTTTCTGTCTTGATAAGTTTCCAACCAAAATCAGATTCAAGATAGTATTTTATATTATTAGAGTTTTAAGGTTATTAAAAATTCCCTTCTTTGTCTTCCCTTGAATCCTAATTAGAGTAGCTCAAATTCCCACAAGATCAGTTGCTGCTTTCCCTTTTGCCTCCAATATTCTATGTTTGCTTGTGTTTGTGAGAGTTATATATCCATATACTAGAAGAGAGGACAGCAATTATAGAGAGAAATTGTCACGTGTAAAATTTGGAACTTTCATAGATAAATTTAATGGTGTGAAACGCATATATAGCTGTAGAAATCCAAAATTGGTTCCCCTAATTGCAATTTAATTAGTCTTTGCAAATTAATAGTGCAGAGGACCCCATTTGCTTCATATTTTCTGCAGCATATGACCTCTGTAAATAATTAAGACTTTTCTATGAATTACATGTGGGTTGACTGGGACGGATGGAGACCCCAAAAACTGGATGATGGATCTGGGTTCAGAAAGCAATTTTTTGGTTAGGCTATTCCTAATGATGGTTCATTTGCCATTCCTTATGTAGTTATCTTCCTCTGAGGTTTCAAAACAAGTTGCTGCTTTCCACATGCTCCTGAATTGTTACTGTTATTTTTCCAAGCTCTTTCATCTGTCATTTTTCCGAAGTTTATTAGATTCTTTTATTGTAGCAAATTGACCCATGTGGACTTGAAAGTTTGCATTACATCTCCAACATGGAGGTGTTAAAATCAGCTTTTTAAACTTGTGTATTTTATCATGGAGGGACGGTTCTGTTTACTTTTTGAAATTTTAATTTGGAGGACCACAATTGAACCAACATCAAATTTCAAGGACGAAAAATTCACCCCCCCCCCCCCCCCCCCCACCTCTTTTTTGCTTGGCAGTTTCCTATGTATTTAACTTTGAACTTTGTTGATGTTAATGTATTTGGTTTTGAAGCATGCATTTGCAGACTGACTGGCTCGTTTCTTTATTTTCTTACCCAAAAGAAGACCCTAGTACTTGGTCAATGACATAATATTTTTGTGTATAACTAACTCATTACAAATGGATAGCTTTGGCACTGAAACTTTCATGCACGTTTCAAGATGGTTATTTAAGATACGGTATCATCTGCAGAAAGTAAAAACATGACTAAGGATGTAATCTATTTGTTCCATTCATTTTTCCCACTTTTTTAAAATTTAAATTTTATTGGCAAGTTACACACCCACTCAAAGGATTTTGAACTTAAAAATTCACCCTCCACGTAGCACTTATTTATAAGGGGAGGAGTTACCACTTAAGCTAGAGCTTACTGTTGGGTTTTGTAGAGCCTAGTCATGTTTGATCCGGTTGACGACCCGACCCGACCCGAATAATGTTGTGTGGTTTTTTAATGGGAGATTTTCTGAGACTTAGTCCATGGAGTGGAGGCTTGGGCCGACAAGTCCAAGCCGTAGTTTTGGCCTGTTTTGTAGCCCATTGTGAATCTTGTGCGTAGGATATAGAAAATGCAGCTTTGGTGATTAGGGTTTTGTCGATGTAGTTTTTGAGAGAGAGAAAAAACTGTACTGCCGTACTTTGTATTTTCCCTGATAATAGTAAAATCCTTGCAACTCTGTGGACGTAGGGAAATTGCCGAACCACGTAAACTTGTGCGTGTGATTGTTTTTCTTTGGCATATGTTTTCTCTATTTTTGTTTCTCACAAGTTGGGAATTTCGTGTTAATTTCCCTACACTCACTGGATTCTTTTCCTCAGCTTTTTGATTGAAGTATAATGGATGCTGACATTATTTCCTTCTGATGTCATATACATTGGTGCAGAAATTGAAGACTCGTGTGGTGAAAAATAACTGCAATCCCGAGTGGAACGATGAATTGACTCTTTCTATTACTGATGTTAATGTTCCTATCACTCTCGTAAGTGATACCTTACTTTTCCTTTCTCTGTTTTGTGGTTTAGTGCTAATACTAAAAGTGTTCAGGAACTATTTGTTTCATGTTTACAGGATCCCAATATTTTTATTGGTTGATTCATCATTGTCATTAGGGAATGTTCGAATATTATTTGCTTTTATTTTCCTGAAATATTTGGCTGGTAAAATGATTGTAAAGAAAAGCTACAGGAAGCTTATTCAGCAGGTTGTTGGTAATTTTATTTATTTATTTTTCCTCTTTGCAGACAGTTTACGACAAAGACACATTAACTATAGATGACAAAATGGGCGATGCAGAGATAGACATTAAACCATATACTGAGAGTCTGAAAATGGGCTCGGAGAACCTCCCAAATGGTTGTGCAGTAAAGAGAGTTCAGCCGAGCAAGACAAACTGCCTTTCGGATGAGAGTTGCTGCGTTTGGAACAATGGAAAAATTGTCCAGGACATGTGTCTCAGATTGAGAAATGTTGAGTGTGGGGAAGTGGTGCTCCAAATTGAGTGGATTGATCTTCCAGGTCGTAAAGCTTTCTCCAACGAGAGCTAAATGTTACTGCTGCATTATAGGTCTCAAGCTCTTTTACAGTGAGGGTTGAAATGAGTTTAATGTATAATTACGTTTTATCGGATAAATGAAAACTAGCCTGCAGTATTTTAGTTTATTACTTACGTATATGCTCCCCCTGTGGTGTTTTGATGCATACAACTTGGTATGTTTACAGTATTGCTTCTAATCTTGTGACAAGAATTGCATACAATACTTGTTATCTAACAATTAATCAGCAACTTTCTCAATCTGCAAACATGCACGTTTTTAACTTGAGAGACCTTATTGATCTGACCTCTCTTTTGTCGTTTAAGTCATGGAAGCACCATGGCATTAGGTAAGTAATGTGGCTTTGTGAATGATATTACTAACCAAATCATTACATCCTCTTCCTTATTCTTGAATTCTTCCTTAAAATGCTTAGGTGTTTTACGTGAGGATATCTGCCTCCATCAGTCCATATTTGCTCAAAACAGAAATTTGCGCATCTTCTCTATGATCAATACTATATATATATATATATATAAACATCATATCAAACCAATTTTTAAACAACATTTTTTTTTTTTCCTTTTTTGTTTTGACATTAGTACTCTTATTTTGTTTTTAGTGGCATTTGCAAACCCACAGCCACATGTTAAGCAAAATGGGGCTTCCACTTTCCTTGACCACAGCTATAGATACGATAACCATAAGCCACATATCATGCTAGGAAAATGGATCTACTATTTAGTATTTACAAACCCACTTCTTGACCTTGACGAAGGCACAGCTCCATGTATGGCGACGCAAAATTGAAGGCTGTCATTCAACAACATGGGCTACTGACAAGGTAACATAACAGTAGCAGATTCTTGGTGCAAGAAAGCAAACAATTCTTTGGTTCTTTTCTCTAAAATTGTCTACTTCCACACTGTGGTGTGCAGAGAAACAGCCCCTTCTATGAGAAAGAAGTAGATCAGGGAAAAATCATTGAAATTCTGTGTTTTTCTGACAGTGGGCTTCGAACTTGGGCCCAAGTTGGTGTTTTTGAATTTTTTTTCTCCATGTTTTCATTGGGCTTTAAGAGCAATTGCATTAGAGTATTATTATTGGTGGTGCTAAAAAGTCATATTGCTATTTTTAGCACCACCAATACTAAAAAACATACTACAATGGTGGTGCTATAGTTAAAAAATTTTAGTTTCTTGCTACAGTGCACAAACATTTATGGCTGTGCACTATAGCTCAAAGCTAAACTCAAATATATATATATTTTTTATTCCCACTCACATTAAAATAATATTTATTTATTTCTTTTTCTATTTCTTTTACTTACCGTTTCACACTCATTCTCTCCTCTAAGTTGAAATCAATCCCTCTCCTACTTGTTTCATTCCTGAACTCATGACTCTTCTTCTCCCTCTTTGTTCCGCCTCTCTCACATATCAGCTCTTACTCATTCTCTTCACCATGGATAATAAAAAAGTATGAACATTAGAGAAAATAATAAAAAAAATTAATGAAGAATGAATATTTTAATGAAATATCTTCTAAAATAGATAAGTTGATGTGGATGTTTTGGAAAAGTAGTTGTGTAAAATAGAAAAAAGTAGGTTTTTATGCTAAAATAGACTGAATATTTTACACGGACTGATGCAATTGCTCTAAGAACTATAAATAGAAAACAAGTAAAAGCATGCTTTCATTTTCCTTTTGTATCTATTTGGAGACTTAATAACAATTTTTGTTTTTTACTTGTTTTAGGTTACCAAGCAAGTTTTTTGGGTTAGAAAATATAAAATTGTTCTTAAAAACAGAAAAATTGCTAAAAAAAAGTTACCAAACATACCCTGAAAAGTTTGAGATTAGAAAATGAGAACAAGTTTACGGTGCTTTCAAATATAGCAAAAATGAACTTGTATGACATTCTTTTTTTGGCTCCTTAGAAAAGATATTGAAGACACACTAGTTTATGGTTACTCATTAGTATTGCCTTTCTCCCCCATAATAAGTGCTTGGTTCAAATCCCTCTTCCACTTGTTGTGAAAAAAAAAAAAAAAAAATCAAAGAATTGAGAAGAGAATGATTGGGGTTAGCTTATGGCAGCATTGCTGCTGAAGATTGTTGTACAATATATAGTGGAAACTCTAATATCAATAGATGTGATTTAAGGATAGCAAAAGTGCATTTAGGGAAGAAAAAAAATCTACATGAGATAATAATATCTAATTCAGTCAACTTCATGCTACGTTTGTAGGTAACATCAACCAAAATCCACTATCAAAGACATGGATTACAACCACATTTTATCAAATCTCACAACTCTCACAACTCACACAAATAACACTTTCACAAAGCTCACTAACATAAACAAAAACCCTCTCACAATACACCCAAAATCCCTCTCACACTCACAAAATAAACAAACTTTCAAAACACAATCACAGGTCAACCCAAAAAAACTCCCAAACTTGAAGATCCAATGGGTACCCAAACTTCTTTGTGACATGACAGGTAAAACCCATGTCACAAGTCATCAAAGTTGATCACACCCACAAAAGGAGCTTCCTTTGATTAAATTCATAAGGATCCATTCTAAACTAAATTCTCAAATAAGCGTTATTCTTCTCTACTTGGTTGGATCTCTACTTGGTTGGTAGCCTAAATGACCCTTCTGAACAATGGGATGGTAGGGTTAGTTCCTAACCCAGTTCTTCATCTGAAAAAAGAAGGAGATATTAGAAAAAAAAACCTTCATTCAGTCCTCCATTCCTAGGGGGATGAGATCCATTTCCACCTATAAATACCTCTTCACCAAACCTAGAAAGGAGAGGAAGAGGGCATCCCATGGAGAGAGAGTTCTTAATCGAGCTTTGAAGGAAAGATATATCAACTCCCAAACAACCTTCCTAAATGTGATGGGAGATACCTGAGTGTTCTTGTTGTAATTTTCCAATGGGATTGTAATTTTTGGATTTTATGTGTGGTTTTCTTGCAAAAATATAAATACGTTGTGCTGAGTTGATTGCCACCCATAATCGAACTAAGTTGATTGTCACCTAATACAGAACATATCTGGATTGACATTATCAAAGGATGTATTAGTTGGTTTTGTATTTTTGGAATGATAAGAAGAAAATGTCTTTATGAAATACATTTTATTGATATAGCATGATTTAAATATGTGACGTTTGTTTCATAATGATTTCTTTTATTATTAGACCAATATATATATATATATATATATATATATATATATATATATATATATATATATAGTGGCGTGTATAGCTTGGTTAGTGCGCTGACAACTAAATTGCGCTCACAATTTATTTGTTGTTGTGGGTGTATGGATATCCTACAATGGGAAACTCCTAGAGGCGAAACTCTTATACCTTTCAGATGGTTCCCTAATACTTCCCTGTACAAGTTCTCTCTCCCTCTCTTCTCTTCCTTGGTGTTCTCTCTTATTTTTTGACATCTCCCTCTCAGTCTGTCCAACCCCCTTTTTTTCTTCTTCTTTGCTATTTATACGCTTCCTTAGTGGGTTGGCTATGATTATGTTAGATGGTTTTTCGTGCAAGTGGGGCCCCTTGGGATTATTCTTGGCAAAAAGGGGGTCCTACTTTGGGAATGAATGTGTTAGTGTTGGAACTTGCGACAGATGCTCGGTGCTGTTCGGCTGGTGACCTTCTCCAAGGCATTACCGAGATACCTTGGAATAGGCTCCGAGCAATACTGAGTCCGGAGGCTATAATAGTTCACTGTTACTTCGGCCCGAGCAGTATGGATTGGGCCCCCTGAGCGACCTTTATTCGATCCGTGGCCTAATGGACCATCAAACGATGGGCTGGTGGATCGGTCATTGTACAATAGCCCCACTTGATTCCTTCCCCATGTCTCGGGGATGGAATCAAGGTCTCACATTTAATGACCAGTTACTTTTTGGTCACATCAACTGTCAGCTATTAATTGCAGATAAGACAGCCAGCGTTTTTGGCGCGCGGAGCAACATACTGTCATATCGAACGGTCATCATTACCTGATGGTTCATATACTGAGGTCTCATGTGCAACAGTTACAACAAAAAGGGAAATCAATGCTTTTCCCCCCAAAAACCCTTTTAATGTTCCTCAGGATTCCTCATCTGTAAATAAGGGCCTCCCCTCTTATTGCACATTTCCTTGCTTCACTCTTTCTCTTTTTATATCCACATTTCCCCAAGCATCTTTTCTCCATCCTGAGATTGTTTTTCCTAGCATATTACTGTAAGTCCCCTATTCTCTGCTCTCTCATTTAAATTTTGTTGGGAAATTTAGACCCCGGTTGATAGAATTAATAAGTTATAAACCCAAGTTATTAATTAGATTTATTATGAATAAACCTTGTTAAAACAAACAAACATCAATATCATGTCAATATCATGTATAACAGAATAGTAAATAAGACAAGATATGATGACCTAAGAAAACTAATGAAATAAACTAGTTTCATGGTAAAAAACCTGGGGGGAAACCTTTTCAAAAAGCAATTCACTATAGTAAAGAGAAGTTTCAAATCTAGTATAAAACCTTTGTCTCTAGACTCTACAATCTCTATAAATGAACTTACAGTAGAAACCTTTTACCACTTCAGAACCTCTGAACTTTTCAATATATGGACGCCACCCTTTTGCATGAATCTTAGTATGTGACTAACTCCAGCAACTTGAAAATGTTGTTGGCTGCAAAGTTCTTCACTTCATCAACAATGAAGATCAATAAATACTTGGTTACAAAACACTAAGACCCAAAAGACGTGGTAACTTCTTATAGAGAGAATAAGGCACTAGGTCACTTTTTGCATGTGTTCTCCATGTATAACGGCCTTTAAAATATGTCTTATATATGTCTAGGGTTGTGAGAAAAGAAACCCTACACATACATATCAGCATGAGTTGAAAATCAGATCTGGAAATTCTGATTTCGTAGATCTGGACAGATTCAGCTTCTGTCGAGCTTCATTCTTAAGTCTCGATAGATATTGTTTTTGTCGAGGTATCTATCGAGCGTTAATGAACAGCTTTTCTTCACTTGTTTCTTGGTCCAATCTTCATGACTTTAATACTTGGCTTGAACAACATGTTTCTTGAAATACTAAACCCATCCTAGATCTACGTATAATTACAAGTAAAGTGCATTTTGTTAAAGGATTAGCCAATTACATAAAATATGTCCCTAACAAATTTTATTCACATTTCCTTATACATTCAAATGGGTTTTGCATGTCTTCTTAGGATTGAGGCTGCTTTAGAAACTTTTAGGACTAGGTTTGATATTCCTCTAGATGTAGATATAGAATACTACCATGAGGGTAGCGTAGAGAATGATAGGTGTCCTCTGGTAGTATTTTTTCCCTTCATGGCTGTCTTAGAAGGTGAGTTAGATTTCTCGTGGACCCTTTACTACTTAGAACACTTAGTTTCTACAGCTTTTCCCCCGACCAACTTCCACCAAATTTCTATAGAGTGGTGAGTTGCGTGAGTCGCCTTAACAACCTATATGACTTAAGACTTAACCACCATGACATCAACTTCATGTATAGCATTTGTAGTGGTACAAGGTTGGGTTACTACCTTAAAGTCCGAGACACCATAGTTTGGCTAATATCGTGCCTCCCCGACTCCAAGAGGAACTTGGCTGAAGAGTACGTTAAAGTGAGCGGTAACTGGCTTGCCCGCGAGCACCCTTATCCGACCTCACCTCGAGAAATTGGTTAGTATTCTTTTTCTTTTCTTTCCCCCTTAACCGTAGGACATTAATACTCGACATAGTTCTCTTAATCTTGCCTGAGGATTTCCCTCTTTAATTTCGTCAAGCTACCTTATAATCCCGTGATACATTAAGTTCTTTTCTAATGAAATCTTTCTTTGGTAGTGCAGTCACTAAACGCTTCAAGCCTGATCTCAATGTTGCACATCCTCGGGATTTGAACTTCGTGCTGCGCTTGGAGATCTTCGTACATTATGACGGCCAGCTGAGAGCATCCCAGCTCATCCTCAGCTGCGTTCCATCATATACCAACTATCAAGATCCAGGGCAAGCTCTTACTGTCGGCAGCCCTTTACTCTTTTACATTGACATTCGTTTCCGAGGCTTTCTCTTGAGAGGTCTGACACTTGGTGAAGCACGGTGGCTTGGTCCTCGTCAAATAAGAGAAGGGTCTTTGCTTCCTATGAGGGATGGTTCAGTTGACAGAGTGTTCCACGGCAGAGCAGAACACATTCTTGTTGAGGAGCCAGTCGCAGCCGAACCTTTAGCCAAAGAATATATTTCGAAGAATCAACTTCCAACATGGTGGTGCAGCGAAAGATGACTACTAATCGTTTCATTCCTGGGGGACGATCAATTCCCCAGCAACAATTACCTCCCCCCCCCGCTCCTTTTGGCCACAAGAGGCTGTGGGACTCCTCTGACCCGACCGACCCCCCACTGATTCGTCCTCAGGCCCTTCCCCAGTTCCAACTACTGTACCTTTAGTTATTCGAGGCCCTCTAGCCGAACTGACGCCCGCCATGCAGGTCGGCTTTAATATTGCTTCCTCCTCTGCATCTCCCTCCCGAGGTTGGCAGAGTGTTTTCATGTTGGGAGATAGCCCCCTTCCTATTAACTCTTGTATCTGAAACTGGGCCAGTGGGCAGGGGGGTTGGATTGCGGATAGTCTCAGGCAAGCACCTCTACTGCCCGATTACATGCAATACTTTGTAGAAGGCAATGATGATGCCATCTCTCTCAGGCTCAAATGGCACACCATTGCGGCATTCCTTTCACTTTTGCTTCTAACCTGGTCTCCCTTTTCTTATTTCAACTGTACTACCAGGCTGCCCAAATGACTCATATCCTTGAAAGCCGGCTTAAGGGTGTCGTGGAGGAAGCTGACAAGGAGAGAACTCTTAAAGAGGTATCTGTGTCCACTTTTTGGGAAAAGGATGCTGACCTAGCAGCTTCCAAGCGAAGATCTGCAAAGACCGAGAGAGCCCATGCAACTGCCGAGAAAAGGGTGGCATACTTGGAAGGGAAATTGGGTGAAGTAGAGGAGAAGCTCGCTCAAGCCGAGGGTGACATCTCGGCCATGGATAAGGAGATAGCCGCCTTGATGATCGTTGTGGTGCAGAGCCAGGATAAGTTCTACAATATGGGCTTTGCCGACACCGAGAACTCCAATGAACCTATTATGCTTGATTCTCTGTGCTATGGGTTCGAGGAGGGGTTGATGGCTGCTGTGAATGCCCTAGGTCTTTTTGAGGATTCTCCTTTCAAGGATCCTAATCAGATACCTCTACCTGAGCATCTACGTCCTCCTCTCGAGCATACCCCAGCCTCGAATGAAAAGGAAGATAGCCTTAGTATGAGAGAGCTGGTTGAAGAGATTGACTCTCATATCGAGGTGATTGATCTTGACATTCCGACCCACCCCGATACCGCAGAGGGTCAAGAGCCACCTACCCCCTTGCTGAACCCCGACCCCCTTGTAGAACTGCATTATGTACCCCTTATGACTTAGGCCCACGTTCCCCAATAAAGCTCAAACTCTAAGGCTTAAGGCCAATTTAGAGCCCAATCAAATATCAAATTGACTTGAGGAGTGTTAAAATGGAAAATATCACTTTTTATATGCACAAAAAAATATTTTTGGAAATAAATGACCAAAGTGGCCCTCGGCCCATGTATGTGGGCAGTGGCCTGCATACGTGGGTCAAAGCTTGCGTACACATCTAGGGTTTCAGTAGCATGGAAAATGCAAGTTTTCTGCAATAATGGCTTAGGTTTGGAATGAATCCCACATCATCTAAGAGCCATTCCAATCCCCATTTTTTCCACTATAAAAAGTCTTACATGGTACATTTTCAAAACACATAGAAATCCCAAGGGAAAAACCTAAGATTCACTAGAAAATAGTGAATCAAAAGGGAGTTTTTCACAAAACACTCTCAAGTCATTTTCATTTGATTGAGACATTTTCTGGCCCTAATCCTTTGGGTTTAAAGTTTCTAATCACTGTTTTATTGAATTATGATAGATTTGATTGAGGGGAATGGTAAAAAATCAAGCTTAGGAGCTTTTGCTTTAAGGTATTCATTCTTGCTTCCTTCTTCCTTTTCTATCTTTCTTTTTAGTTTTAATCCTGTTTCTTTGTATAGTTTAGGTTTTTATATGTTTGCTTAGGTTAGTTTTATAGTTCTGTTTGTGTTCCGAGCATGCTAGATAGCTAGAATTAGGTTTTTTTTTTTTGTTCTGTTTTCTGTTTCGGGTTTCTAGGTCAGAGTTCTAGAGCAAGTCCCATGCACGTATGTCATGAGCATGTGTACGTAGGTTAAATCTTACGCACGCAAGCTTTTGGCTACGTACGCATGTACTTGCCCAGAAACCCTAATCCAGATTCCTTATATTGTTTGTTTGATTTATTTCACATGATTTGTCCCTTTTTAAAGCCTTTTCATATGTTCATAAGTACTTGTACCTCTGCCTTATATGCTTGTTTTTTTTTTAAACATGTTTAGACTAGGGTTTTATATTTGATGCCATGAACATGCATTCACATGTCCATTCATGATGCCATAGGTGCTGAGATGCTGCAAGGTAAGTAAGGTAAGTCATGCATTCACATGAACATGCATGTTGCTTGTTTAATCCTCCTTTGATGTATGTGTATGAAGTTAATGCCTTGTTCATAAAATGATTGCTTGCTTTTGATGATATGCTTGCTGCCCTGTTTGGGGTTGCTACCTTGTTTAGATGTATGATAGGGTTTTCACATGTTAGATGAATGCTAGGGTTTCTTATGTATGTTTGGCTCTCTTTTGCTTTGCATATAGAAGTATGCTTGTTTAGGGATAAAGATACCATATTGTATGCTAGATGCATGATTAGTGTGTGTGTGAGTTTAGAATACAAATGTTGAATTAGTTTTTAATAGGGTTAAGACATAAGACACAATGATGGGAGGCCAACCCTAGGGTTAGGCGATCTTGGGTGCCTAACACTTTCCCAAGAGTGTACCTAAACTCCGAACCCATACTCTGGTAGTAAGATCAATAGTCATTCCTTGAGAGGATGCTATATATATGGTTCCTAGACCATTGCAAGAACTAGGTGGCAACTCTCCCCCTTTTGTCCACACCCCTGACGACCGCAAATGTTGCTCCTACTCCTCCCGAGCATACCCAGGATCCAGAAATTTAGACACTATGTATATTTTGTTTTTGCAATCTTTTTCACATTTTGTAAGAACTTGTTGGTGCTCTTATATTTATTTTAAAGTTTGGGTTAACTTTGCTAAGTTTTTGGTGGACCAAACAATTTTTCATTTAAAATAAAAACTCCTATGTTTATTTTAATCATACTTTATTGTTTTGCTCTTCCTTTCTTTATATATTGACTTTATAACAGTCCTATCTTTGCTCGGATGTGCTATGTAAATATTGATCACCCTTTTATCGTAACCTAAGTCCTATGTGGTTTGTTATAAATACTTCCTTTTGAGGTGCGCATGAACTTGGAACAATGCATGCTGAGGAAGGGTCCCACGCTTCAAGTTAATTTACTATTCCTACCTCATCGGTGGTCAACATTTCTTTCAACGAATCCATTCATAAAGCCATTTGATAAGGTTTCCACCTAATCGGTGACTGGGGTCAGGCTGAGGCTAGGCTTCTGTCCTTAGAAGCATTTAATAAGGTTTCCACCTAATTGGTGACCGGGATCAGGCCATGGCTAAGTTTATGTCCTTAGAAGATTTGCTAAGGTTTCCACCTAGTTAGTGACTGAAGTCAGGCCAAGGCTAGGCTTCTGCCCTTAGAAGCATTTGGTAAGGTTTTCACCTAGTCGGTGACCGAGGTTAGGCTGAGGCTAGACTTCTGTCCTTAGAAGCATTTTGAATAGAGGCAGATCATAATATACAGATGTGCAGTATTATAGATATACAAACAGTAGCTATGTAACTTACAACACTTCTTTAAGTCTATTATGCCTAATGGCAGTATCTTTTTAAGTTCTGCACATTCCATGGTCGAGGGAGTGGTCTTTCCTCCAAATCTTCCAAGTAGTAAGCTCCAGCCCTAGCTATTGCAGTAACTCTGTACAGTCCTTCCCAATTTGGCGCCAACTTCCCTGCGTTGAGGTCCTTAGCATTTCCCATTGCCTTACGCAGCACAAAGTCTCCAGCTCTAAACTCTATTGTTCTCACATTTGTATCATACCTTTAAGCCATCTTCTATTGGTAATCTGCTAGCCGGATAGTAGCCAACTCTCGGTGTTCTTCTAGTAGATCCAACTGTTCGGTCATTAACTCATCATTGCTGTCTGAGGAAAAATCTGAAACCCTCATGCTGGGCATGCTTATCTCCACAGGGGTAACTGCTTTAGTTCCATAAGTCATGGAATAAAGGGTTTCGCCGATAGATCTACGAAAGTTGTTTGGTAAGACCATAAAACGTTATGTAACTCCTCCGTCTATCTACCCTTTGCTCCTTCCAACCTCTTCTTTAATTTGCTCACAATTGCCTTGTTCGTTGCCTCAACCTGACCATTAGTTTGAGAATATGCTGGGGTTTAGTACCTATTCTTAATTCTGAGGTCATTGTAGTACTTACGAAAAGCTTTGCTGTCAAACTGTAACCCATTTTCTGACACCAAAGACTCCAGTACCCTGAATCTCGTCATTATATTTTTCCATACGAATTTCTTTACATCAACATACTGGATATTTGCTAAATCTTCAACTTTAACCCACTTGGTAAAATAATTGACGGCCACAAGCATAAATTTTATGTTTTCGGTTACTCGAGGGAATGGCTCAATGATGTTTAACCCCCACTGAGCAAAGGGCCACGAGCTGCTTATTGGATTTAAGTTTCCATCTGGCTGATGTATAATTAGGGCATATTTTTGGCATTGCTCGCATCTTTATTCGTATTTGAGGGAATCCCTCTGTATCTTCGGCCACTAGAATCCTTGGGTCATTGCTTAGTGTGCTAGAGAACGACCACCTACATGGCTTCGACATACTCCCTCATGCAACTCGGTCAGAAGATTGTTAACCTTCGATGGGTGGAGGCATAACAGATAGGGTCCACCAAATGACCTTCTGTATAATCTCCGGTCTCGAGACAACCAAAACCGTGCAACAATTCTTCGTACCTTCTCCTCTTTGGCTTCGTTTAGCAAAGCATCCTCAGCTAGAAATGCTATGATCGGATCCATCTAGCTTGGTCCGAGCGTCATCACTACCGAGATTCCCAAGTGTTAGTCAATGCTAGGCTCACTTAACACTTCTATTGTAATCAACCGAGGAATGCAGTTATCCATGGATTAAGCCAATGTTGCCAATGAGTTAGCATGCTTGTTTTGCCCTCGAGAAATCTAGATCACCTTCACCTTTTGAAACTTACCCATCAATTGACCTACCAATTTCAAATATTCAACCATCCGAGAATCCTTAGCCTCAAAGCTTCCATCGACCTGACTCACCACCAACCGAGAATCTGAATAGATCTCTACATCTTTTGCCTCTAGCTTTTTTGCAGCTTTAAGCCCCATAATCAGTGTTTCATACTCAGTTTCATTATTCGATGCTTGGAAACCTAATCTTAAAGAGTGTTCCAACTTCACCCCTTCTGGTGACATAATCACAATGCCAGTCCCCGCACCCCGAACATTAGATGCCCTATCAATGAACACCTTCCATGGCTGAAGAGAAACATTATAAATCCCACTAGGGCTCTTTTCTACGAGGATGAATTTTGGGATCAAATTTGCAAGCACCTGTCCCTTGACCGAGTTCCTTGGTCTATACCTGATATTAGATGATCTGAGCCTTGTTCTCCACTTCGCTATCCTCCCTGTAAAATCAAATCTTTTTAGCAAAGACTGCAGTGTACTCCGTTAGCACGTACATAGTATGCGCTTGGAAATAGTAGGGTAGTTTCCTGGTGGCATGGACCAATGCTAGTGCCAACTTCTCTAATGCCAAATATCGAGTTTCTGCATTTACCAGCGTTTTACTGATATAATAGATTGGTTTTTGCACCCCCTCCTGATTCTTCAGCAAGACCACACTCATGGCATGTTCGAAAACTGTGAGATACATAAATAAATCCTCCTCTAGATCCAGGCAAGATAAGATCGGTGGACTAACGAGATATTTCTTTAAGTCTCGAAATGATTCATCACACTCTTCCGTCCACTAAAACCCTTTCCACTTCTTTAATAATTGATAAAAAGGTTGGCACCTGTCCCCAGACTTTGATACAAAGCGGTTTAAGGCAGCTATCATCCCTATCAGCTTCTTTACATCCTTCGGGTTGTTCGGGCACCTGAGACGCTCGATAGCATTTATTTGGTTAGGATTCACCTCTATTCCTCGATGCATAATCATATACCCTAGGAACTTTTTAGCCCCCACTTTGAAGGCACACTTATTAGCGTTGAGGCATAGTTTATGCCGCTTGAGTATCTCAATCGTCTCCTTCAAATCTTCCACATACCTTGGATTTTCCTGACTCTGCACAACCATGTCATCTATATACACCTCCACTGTGCTCCCGATCTCATTTCTGAACATCCTAGTCATCATCCTTTGATAAGTGGCCCTTGCATTCTTAAGTGCAAATGACATCACTCTGTAGTGACAATTGCCCTCAAGGGTTATGAATGACATCTTCTTTTGATCCTCGGTTGCCAGCGCAATCTGATGGTAACCTTAGAAAGCATCCAAAAAGCTCATCCTCGTATATTCGCACATCGCATTGACTAACTGATCGATCTTCGGGACAGGGAAGGGGTCCTTAGGACATACCTGGTTAAGATCAGTGAAATCTACACAAAACTGCCACTTGCTGTTCTTCTTTTTAACCACCACAGTGTTCGATAACCATTATGGAAAAAATACCTCCCAAATAGCCCTAGCTTGCTTCAATCTTGCTACCTCCTCCTTCACAGCCTCAACATGTTTCTTGGCTGACCTCCTTGGCTTCTGTTTCTTGGGGGGAAACAACGGATCCATGTTTAACTTGTGAGTAATGAATTTTGGATCTACCTCGGGAACCTCGTATGGGCTCCAAGCAAACACATCTAAGTTCTGAACTAGGGTCAGTAACACAGCCACTTGAGCTTCCAAGGTCACGATCTTCCAGCGTCATGCTCTTACCTACCTGGAAGCTCCTATTGTCATAAGGAAGTATCCTGACCTTAATATGATCCTCGGCACCGTCAGCCACCTTGCCCTCCACTGGCTCCTGTAATTGCTATGGCAGGTCTTACTTGGCTGGCTCCTTCTACTTGATCTCACGGTCGATGGCTGTTACAAAACACTATCTTGCAACCTGTTGGTCTCCCCTCACCATGGAAATTCCTCCTTCGGTATGAAATTTCACTTTCACATGCAGGGTAGACGGTACAGTTCCCATAGCGTGGATCCGTGGTCGCTCGAGAATCGCGGTGTATGGGGAGAATGCATTCACTACAATGAAGTTTACCACCACCACCTCTTTTCCTGTAGTATTAACAGGCAATGAGATCTGACCTTCAGGGATCACCACCTTTCTGTCAAACCCTACTAAGAGGGTATCGTATTTAGACAAGTCCTCGGGCTTTAACCCTAACACCTTATAAAGGTCGAGGTACATCACTTCAGCCTCGCTCCCTTGATATATTAACACCCTTTTAACTACGAAACCCCTAATTCTGGAGGTGAGAACGAGGGCTTCATCATGCAGTTGGGTTGTTCCTTCCAAATCTTCATCTCCAAATTCAATCGGTTCCCTGCTCAATTTCGGCCTCTTCCCTAACTAATCATTATCTTCGGCAGCTTCTGCCGAGACCATACTTAGGATCCCTTTTCGTTGACTTAACTTCGTGCCAATTGAAGTCGCATGTATAACCTCTATAACCCCTAGCGGCGGTGGGAGCGTATTCCCCAGGCTTCTTAATGTCTGCACTGCTGTACTTCCTTCTGGTGCAACTACGAATTCTTTCAAATGCCCTGACTTCACTAGCTGTTCCAAATGATCCTTAAATACCCTGCATTGCGGTTGTGTGTCCTTTTTCCTGATGGTACGTAATTCTGGTTTTTTCATGCCGGGTCACCCCTCATCTTGCTCGGCCATTGAAAATATGGTTCATTTTTTATCTGCTCAAGAATCTTATGAACGGGTTCTTTGAACGCTACGTTGATCTCCCCGATTCGGGTATTTGGCTCCTGAATCCTTATTTCTTTCCTTGGCCGTAGCTAAAAGCCCCCTGGCCGTGAGTCTTTTGCGTACTGTGAAGTAGTGGGAGCTTTACCCTTACTTTGTTGTCAGTCATCCTCCAATCTTTTGTGCTTTTCAATTCACCTCATAAGCTGATGCATATTCACGGGGGGCCGCATGGTTAACAAATCTCTCAGCTCAGAATCTTGAGGAAGTGCTAACCTAAAAGTACTGGCGGCCACCTTTTCATTACCTCCCCCGATTTCATTGTACAACTCCTAATATTGGTTGGCATAATTTGAAAAAGTTTTTCCTACCCCCATCTTCATGGACAAGAATGCATCAATGGGTTAGGGTACCCAACTATAAGTTATGAAACGAGCCTTAAACTCTTGAATCAGCTCCTCGAAGTTGTGTATTGACCCTTTTCTCAATCCATTAAACCACCTTAAAGCTGTAGGCCTGAGGTTGGAAGGAAATACCTTGCACATGAGTGCGTCATTCTAACTGTGAAGTGACATCTTTTTGATGTAATGGCTGACATGTTCGACAAGGTTTTCCTTACCATTATATGAGATGAATGGTGGACAAGTGAAACGCCTCGGCATCGGAGCACATTCAATTTCGTTAGAAAATGGTGAGTGGGCGGCTCTCCGCAGTTTCCGACTCATCATGTCTAACGCGGCGCTATGACGCCCATGTTGGTGGGGTGAATCCAGGCATCGCTTGACGAACTCACTCGATCTTTCTCTTGACTGGCGTGAACTACTTTGGTGAGAGAACTCCCTCCTGCTTTCTCTTGTTTTGCTAGAATTGTCAGGAGATTCATCATGGTTCCTTCTTCGATGCCTTCCTCGTACCTCTAACTCCAACTCTCTGACCTGCCTGCGTAGGCACTCCATTTCTCAATCCCTTTTGTCGTGGATCTCTTGCTCGAGGATGTAGGACGCTAATTGATACCCTTGCGAAGAACCTTCCCCCGAATCCAGGTGCATCGTTCGCTCTTCGTGCATGTGATCCTGGTCCCTTTTGCTCTCTTTCATGCCTTCTTAAGCCCCGAGATGAGCCCCCAGGCTGACTACCCACAGTACTCATCGAATACCAGTTTCCCATGTTCAAAGGTAGCAGACTTTGCTTGGACCTTCAGCTGAGTAGGAGATTCCCACAGATGGCACCAATTGTGGCGTGTATAGCTTAGTTAGTGGGCTGACAACTAAGCTAATTGTTGTGGTTGTATGGATATCCTACAATGAGAAACGCCTAGAGGCGAAACTCTTAGACATTTTAGACGGTTCCCTAATACTTCCCTGAACAAGTTCTCTCTCCCTCTCTTTTCTTCCTTGGTGTTCTCTCTTATTTTTTGATATCTCCCTTTCAATTTGTCCAACCCCATTTTCTTCTTCTTCTTTTCTATTTATAGGCTTCCTTATTGGGTTGGCTATGATTACGTTAAATGGTTTTTTCGTGCAGGTGGGGCCCCTTGAGATTATTCCTAGCAAAAAGTGGTCCTACTTTGGGAATGAATGTGTCAGTGTTGGAACTTGTGATAGACATCAAGTGTTGTTCGGCTGGCGACCTCCCCCAAGGCACTACTGAGATACCTTGGAACAGGCTTCGAGCAATACTGAGTCCCGAGTGGTTACTTTAGGCCGAGCAGTGTGGATTGGGCCCTTTGAGCAACCTTTGTTTGATCCGCAGCCCAATGGGCCATCAAACAATGGGTTGGTGGACCGGTCACTGTACACACACACAAACACACACACACACAGACATATAGGTTTTTGGTGTAAGTAGGATTCAAATCCAAATTTTTTATATGAGCCCAAAATTTTTTACCAGTTGAGATAACTAAAATCTTGAAACTTGTGGTAGCATTTCTGCATCATTTGTTATAAAAATGTTTACCAAATCGATTCGAATTAAACCTTAAAAGGCTACCTAGCAAAATTTAAAGGTTTTGACTTTCAAAATGAATTTTTGTCTTTGAAATCATATACTATATAATAAAAGTTGGGATTAAAAGCCATGGTTGTGCCAAATGGCTACTCTCACTAATTAGTAAATTAATTATACATTTGTCTTGTTATATTTCCTTAATTAAGGGATAATATTTAACAATTTTTTAATTTAGGTAAAACTTTATCATTTAAATTTCAACAAATTTAAATCCTATTCAAATTAAGGAAAGATCTCTCATGCGTTAGGCGCATGAGATCTGCTTCTCACAGACAGGTGGGCCTCACACATATGGAGTCCACCTACTTGTGAGAGGTTGGTCTCATGCGCCTGGTGCATGAGATACCAGTGTGGGGCCCACCTGCTTGTGAGAGGTTGGTCTTATGCGCCTGGCGTATGAGATACTAGTTTGGGGCCCATCTGCTTGTGAGAGGCAGGTTTCATGCGCCTGGCGCATGAGATATTAGCTCTCAAACTGATAGTCTATTATAAAAAATTTCTAAACTTAAATCCCACACAAAAACCCATGTTTTCGTTCTTAAAAAAAAAAACCTCATGTTTTAACTAAGGGATATGATTTAACAATAATTTAAAACAAATTTATATTCTATTCAAACTAAAAGTCTATTATAATAAATTTCTAAATTTAAATTCCACACAACCCACTTTTTTGTCTTTGTTTTTTCTCCCCTCAAGTTGCATGCATGATTTAACAATAAGTTAAAACAAAATAAAATTTTATTTAAACTAAAAGTCCATTATAAAAAATTTCTAAATTTAAATCCCATAGGACCCACACAACTCACGTTTTTTGTTTTTGTTTTGTTTTGTTTTGTTTTGTTTTTGTTTTTTTTCTCAAGTTGCATGATTTACAAATAATTTAAAGCAAATTTAAGTTTTATTCAAACTAAAAGTCTTCTATTATAAATAAAGCCTAAACTTAAATCTTACACAATCCATGGTTTTGTTTTTGTTTTTGTTTTGTTTTTCCCTCAAGTTGCATCTTATTAAAATAATATTTTATTAGAATATTAAGCTACAAAGCTCTTGACTAATGGATTTGTCTTATTTATTGTTTTTTGCTTTTGAATTTGCATGCAGAATATTATGTTAAATGAAGTTTACTATAAAGAAGCAAAACAATAAACACCCGTTTAAGTTCTTGGTTCTCTTATGTAAGTTTTTATTTATTTATTTTTATATTCTCAAATTTTGAATTCTTTTGTGTGTGTTATTATTTTTAGTTTTGGTTATTATATTTAATTTGTGAGTGTGTTGATTTTTTCAATTAGACTATCACTAGAAAAAATCAATATTGAGGAACAATTTTGTTTATTATTATTTGTGTCGATTAGGGCATAGATTAAATATAACCCATTTTAGAATAATCAAACTCATTCCATATATCTCATATTAAGAAATTGACACAAAGCACAAAGAGAATTTTAAAATATAAAAATTGATAAACATCGATAAAATCTAAACTTTAAATGATCAAAACTTAAAGTAATTCTTTTTATTAAAAGTATTTACTTATTTTATAATTTATTATAACTATTTGTTTAATAATTTAGTTTTAATTTTTTAAAATTTTTTGAGTTTACATATGAATTTTTATCATGCTGTGTGCATCGCACATGAATAATACTATACAATTTTGCATTCATTGTCAAACTGTTTTGAGGTTTCATCATGTAAGACTCAATATTATATTGTCATAGGCCGATATAATTAACGAAAAAAATTCGATATTATTACTATAATATGATTGCAATTAGATACGTTTCAAACCGAAGGCACCCTACAGTATCGTATAAGAATATACCAAATTGAAGAAGATAAAAAAATCAATTGCACATCACGGAATCAAATAGGTGCATGGCTTAAATAAAAGAATAAAGACATGTATGAGTTTGGAAGTTTGTTTGAACTTCGAAGATATTTCCATTCCCTATATATATTTGGACATTGATTTGTAGGGTTATGGTTTCTTGGGTTATTCTTATCTTTCCAACTTTGTTGCTTGGTCCAAATTTCTTCTCAAAAACATTGAAAGAAAACAATTAAGAGGGCCAATTACTAGTACAGAAACAATGTCTTCCACTTCAACACCGTCAATATATTTGCAAGGCAATGCCCACAAAACAAGTTTTGCGCCAGCAACAAATACAAAGCCTTTCCACACCAGTCTTAAATTTCCATTTTCACAGTCTTTAACAAAAGTTATACGTGTAAATTCATCTAGCACTGCAAAGTATAATGAAGTTGTGGTGGATGAAGAAATTGAGAAGATTAGGAGGCTTCAAAACGGGTCTGACGTTCGTGGGGTGGCATTGGAAGGTGAGAAAGGTCGAAAAGTGGACCTTGCACCGCCGGCTGTGGAAGCCATAGCTGAGAGTTTTGGTGAGTGGGTTACAAATGGCTTGGAGAAGGAAAGTGTGGAAGATGTTAGGGTCTCTCTGGGCCGGGATCCGCGTGTATCGGGGGCTTCTTTGAGTGTAGCTGTGTTTGCAGGACTTTCTCAAGCTGGCTGTTCTGTGTTTGATATGGGACTTGCAACTACTCCAGCTTGTTTCATGAGTACACTGTTGCCTCCATTTGCTTATCATGCTTCTATAATGGTACATAGCTCCCGTATCAAATAATTATCACATGTGTGCATACATACATACATACATATATATATATATATATATTCTCTTCTACAACGTGTGGATCCAACTTACAGAAATATGCATATATTTAATGAATGACATATCTTTTCAAACACCTACTAGAGTCTAGAATTTAGAGTGAGAAATTTCATAACATTAATACGAGGCTTTAATATTAAGAGTATTGTAACTCAATTGGTACGTTATGATATGGGCAAGTCCACAGTCTCATAAGATTCAAAAGGAATGAATGGTAAAGTACAATTAAATACTCTTGAATTTTTATGCATTTTAATAACATTATATTTTTTGGTTGAATAAAAAAGAAGAAGTCTCTGGATTCATTGACTTCACGCCATGCCACTAATAATAATAACAACAAGAATTCATATGGTAGATTGTATTTGTACTTGTTTGTCACACAACTGAGGATTGTGTCACATATATTTAATTACTCTGTTAATTAAAGCCATGCTTGTATAGATATAATCTTTCAAACTAACAGGTTAGACATATATAGAAGCAACTTCTTTTATTCTTATTTGCTGAATATATATAGAGGAAACTTACTAGTTGAGATTCATGACTTATAAATCAATTGCTGTAATTTCAGATGACGGCATCTCATTTGCCGTACACGCGTAATGGTCTGAAGTTTTTCACTAGGAAAGGGGGGCTGACCTCACCAGAAGTGGAGGAAATATGTGACATAGCTGCACGTAAATATGCAAATCGGCTCACAAAAGTGTCGACCATGCTGACCATTCCTCCAACAAGAGTGGATTTCATGAGCAATTATGCCAAGCACCTCCGAGACATTATCAAGGAGAGAGTCAATCATCCCTTGCACTATGACACTCCACTCCAAGGATTTAAGGTTCCCTTAATTTCTATCTTCATTCGTTTGTCGATCTGTTTGTTTCTATGTATATGTTCGTGCAGATATATGCATAATTTCATTGACAATTCTTGAAAATTACGGAGCCACTAGTTTTATTAACCTTATCCCAAAGTTTTGGCTCTGAGTTTCTTTGAGGGCCTAGATAGTAGATAGATAGAGATAAGATAAATGCTCGTTAAGCTTGGTACGTTGATTCGAGTTTGGCACCTCTTTCCTTCTTTAAAGGATAAAGACTTACACACACACCTACCTTGTTACACGCAAATTTTATGTAAGAATTATTTTAAACTAAAATCGTGACTTCCCATAGTTTGTATGTAACAAACACTATCCTATAGAATTAGACCTTTTGATATCCCATTCTTGTCTTCAAGAAGCATTCCTTCTATATCGTGATATCATTTTACCGAAATTTGCAGATAATTGTAAATGCTGGAAATGGATCAGGAGGCTTCTTCACATGGGATGTCCTAGACAAGCTTGGTGCAGACACCTTTGGGTCTCTACACCTCAATCCAGATGGGATGTTCCCCAACCATATTCCCAACCCTGAGGACAAGATTGCCATGGCACTAACTCGAGATGCAGTGTTACAAAACAGTGCTGATCTTGGGATAGTTTTTGATACTGATGTAGATCGTAGTGGTGTGGTAGATAATAAAGGCAACCCAATCAATGGGGATAAGCTCATTGCACTCATGTCAGCCATTGTACTGAGGGAACACCCTGAAACAACCATAGTGACCGATGCTCGTACAAGCATGGCACTTACTAGATTTATTGTAAATAGAGGGGGTCATCATTGCTTATATCGGGTTGGTTACAGAAATGTCATTGATAAGGGAGTTCACCTTAACGAGGATGGTATTGAAGCACATCTTATGATGGAAACATCTGGTCATGGTGCACTTAAAGAGAATCATTTCCTTGATGACGGTTAGTTTTACAATTTGTGCATCTCTTTGTTTTCGTTGGTAGTCAATTAGACTTAATTTAATCTAAGCTAGTGTACACTACTAACAACTTATCAACTTAACAGTTCTGAAAAAATTGTAAAATTATTGTGTACTTTACTTATTAAATTAATATTATTAACACAATAAATTTCACTACATTTTTTCACAACATCGATCCAAACAAATTGTGATATGAGTTTAAGTACTAGTTAAGCCTCTTCATGAAATAGTTATACCTTTTGAGTTTGATACTATAGCATGAGCTTGATACTCTAACATGGTACTATGTAACTTCATAAGAGATACTTGCAATATTTTCGATATTTATTTTTATAAATCAAGTGTAAAAGAAATCTTGTCATAGTGGTGTTAAGAAAGAACTTAGATTCAAATTTCCATCTTACTTATTGTAAGCAACCAAAATATGAGGGGTGTTTATTATATACACACTTTTGCACACAACCGTACACACATTCATGCGTGCGTACAGTTGTGTGCAAGAGTACGTGTAACAACAATTGCCCAAAAAAAGGTGAAATTAATAGTGGTCTTGTTAAGTGTTCTCGAATCTCAAGTCTTTTACTCTATTGCATAGGGGCTTACATGGTGGTAAAAATCATCATCGAAATGGTACGAATGAAGCTTGCAGGATTGGATGACGGGATTGGTAGTCTCATAAAAGATCTAGAAGAACCATTTGAATCCGTAGAGATGAGGATGAATATCATCTCCGAGCCTAGAGAGGCAAAGGCAAAAGGTGTTCAAGCAATAGAAACATTTCGAACCTACATTGAGGTACTTATATATCCTACTAAAATATATTTAAGTTGTAATGGATACATAGTTACATTATCCAATAAACATGTGGTTTTGTTTATAGTAATTAACCACTCATTCACTTGTAGAAAGGGCAGCTTAAGGGGTGGGAATTAGACTCATGTGGAGACTGTTGGGTGAGCGAGGGATGCCTTGTAGACTCTAATGACACACCGGCTGCCATTGATGCTCACATGTACAGGTGCAAATTAATAAAAACAAGAATTTACAATAACATATGGAAAATCGCATTATATATTTGTAAATTTTAGTTTCTATATGAATCTTCATAATGCTGCAAATTCAGGGTTAAAGTTTCCGATGAAGAACACGGTGAACATGGTTGGGTACACATTCGACAGAGTATTCACAATCCAAATTTAGCTGTAAATATGCAATCCGTGGTGCCTGGTGGCTGCCAATCCATGGCAATAGATCTTAGAGACAAGTATGGCTCATTGTCCCTTCACTGCCCATTCAAACATTTATTAATTGTGGTTTTGTTTATATGATTTACAATTTTTGATCTTTGTAGGTTTCTCATGGCAAGTGGAATGGATAGAATTCTTGACGTCAGTCAGATTGACAATTTTGCAAAAAGCGTGCGTGTTGGTTAAGTTGCAATGATCTCCACTAGAAGTAGTTGTACAATAAAGTTGAGTATAAAAAACGTTAGCAATGTTATATCCACCATATAATAAGTCAGATTATGATAATGTAATGTACAATAATGATGTATACCATTGGTATATTCCAATCATGGTTTTGAAACCTAGACCGTTTAATGAACTGGGAAAGGAAGAGGTTGAAGGTTTTTGAGATCGGACTGTAGTTCAATCAAGGTCAAATTGTGATGTGTCATTTAATTTTTTTAATATATTTGATACTTAGATTGGTTTATATTTATTAATTTTTCATTCCACTTTATCACACTTTGAATAAGTTCTTATTAATCTTCAAAAAAAAAAAAAAGTTCTTATTAAAATATTGTAATGTTAATGCTTGTACTCGTATAAATTTTTTTCAAAGCACTACTACCTTAGAAAAGTTTAATTTTTTGGGGTGCTAAAGTATGCATAAATGGGGATGGTATTTGATGAAGTATGAAATACCGTGCACTCTAAACTTCATGTACAATTTGAAGACCTAAAGAAGAAAGAAAATGCTATTAGAGTGCACTAGTGTGGTGCTGGCTAAGGACCCTCCAACGGTTAAGTTAGAATTTCACCCAAGACCTCCATAACTCTCAAAAAGCATAAGAGTTAGCAAAATGATTCATATAGGAGATCTTGAGTGGGTCAACTTTTTTGGTGTCACTACACTCATGGGGGACATGTGGGCTTAGTATGGCAAATAGGAGCGAATTTTGGAAAATTCATCCCACATTCTGTAGTAGTGGATTTGCGTGATAAACCATAAACCTGGTGGAAGTGGCTAAAAATTACTAAGTGTTGAACCTTTAATATTGTAGACGATAATTTATGGAGATGATGCTCCTTAGGCGAGTTTCCCTCTTCTTCTTAGACGATTGTCTTAGACGATGGTACATTTCTATTTCTCCATCAGTTTTATCAAAGGAAAAATATTCCTTCACACTTGTTCACTATTTCAAACACATATCCTAGAATACCCACATTTTGACACATAAAAATTGATTTGAAAAATAAAAAAAGAAATATGAAATAATGATATCTAAAAACCTTTTATGAAATTTATAATATAAAGGGACACATCCAAGGAGGCACACATTTGGAAAGCTTGGAGGCAATTTGGTAATTTTTGTAAAAATTGGGGGTTGTTTGACATTTCAGGTGATTGATGGGGTAATTTGGTAATTTCTCTAAAATGTAGGAGTACTTTGGTAATTTTGGTGAAAGAGAAAATTTTGTAATTTTTACTGAAAATAGGATTATTTCTATAATTCTGATAGAAGTGTGGGGGCTTTTATGTTATGTTATTTCATTTTGAAGAAACGTAGATGCACTTTGGTAATTTTAGTGAAGGTAGAGACAACTTGGATACCAAAAATTTGGGGTTGGGGTTGTAATTTCACTAAAATTCGAATGTTCAAGGGCTTTTATGTTAGGGCCAACTAGGATTGGGATAACTTGGGTTCGATATGCTTGAATTGGGTCAAATGGAGTCCACATCACAATGGGCTTTAAGTGCATTCAAGCTTCATAGGCTGAGTAGTGTTTGAGTTAAGTCTTGTGCTTGATCAAGTTTTGGATTGACCCTATAAGGGCTTTAGGTTTGAGCCCATAAACTGGAATTTTGTAGATGGGACTACCTCCTTAGACATACTCCTTATTTAACTAAATTTTTTAATGCTTCAATTTTAAGCATAAAGAAATTCTATGAGTTTTAGTAGTGCAAACATGTTAAAGTGGAACAACCGGTACGATTAGGTCTTAAAGTATATCTCTTGATGCCAGATTTTGATGGTTGATCCCCCAAAGACTTATCTGGATGTGTCTTGGTGAGAAGTTTGTAATAAGCGTGTGACTTGTGTAGACACATGGCAATGTGTGTGCATTAGGCATTGCCACCAACCATGTGTTTTCTAGGTGTGATTGATCACCTATATCTAATTTAAGGGTGTCCACGGGTCGGTCCGGGTCAGGTTTGTGCCCAACCCGCGATCGACCTGACAGAATCGTGTGGTGAAAGTTCAGACCTGCAGCCGACCGGCGAGAGAGTCGGATTGGAGCGGTCGGATTGGCATCCAAAAGCGGTCGGTTTTCATTGGGTCATCCACAGTGGAAAAACCTGTCAAAACTGTTTTTTTTGGCGAAAATTCGCCAAATTCGACGGAGATCTCATTGGATCTTGTGAGATCTCTCCCTGAATCCGGTTGAGATCTCCCCAAATCTGGCATAAATCTTGTTGGATCTCAAGTGGTTTGACCAAAAACTTGCCGAAAAAAGCTTGAATCGCTGGATTTTTGTAAGTCTTCGGTCGGGTCAGTTGAGGTGGGTTTTAGAGGAGAGAACCCGCCAATCGACCCGTCAGACTCGGTTTTTGGGATTTGTAACCCGCTGCCGACCACCAGAGCTCATGGGTCGGTCGCAGGTGGGTCGGTTCTAGTCGGGTCTGGTCGGTTGGATCGGGTTAGGGTTTCGTTGGACAAGCCTAATCTAATTTATTTTATCACCTAATTAACTAAATGATTTCCTAATAAGAGCTCTTACGCTAAAAGTGGGAGACAAATGTCTTGAAACAAAGTCATGGACTCGGAAAGTTTTAGGCACCCCACAGATGCCTATCCTAAAATGTTACCTTACTTGATTTCACTTCTACTTTCTATTATTTGAAAAATAACTCAATTACTTAGTAGTTGGGCTTTTGGAACAAAATTTCTTTAGAAACTATTTTTGGAAGTAGAGGTAGACATGCTTTAATAACATATTTATTTGGAAAAGATAAATTTCAATTTTGGAATTAAATATGGTCAACCTCCATAGCATATATAGCACCATAATAAGCTCAAATGAATTTGCAACTTATTCTCCAAAAGCATTTTTCTCATGCAAAAAGGACAACGGGGAATATACTATGGTTAGATCCTTTTGTGAAACGTGTATGTAATTTGGATGTTATTTAGCAATTTAATCTTGCAGGAATTCCTTTTATTTTGATGAAATTAGGATTGAAATAATAATTTTTGTAGTTCATGAAAGTTTAGGAGTCTTTGTACAATTTTTGGAAGTTCAAAGGTCTTTGTGCAATTATTGAAAGTAGGTTGTTGCCTAGGTTTTTGTGGCTTACATTCAAACATATGAAAAGCATATTACGAGCACAACTTCATAGAGGTTTAGTGAGATTACTTCTATGCTCTATATCGAGAGAAAACCTAAACCTAAACCTAAGTTTGATAAACGTTGTGAGTTCTAGAAGTTGATATATATTCACAACAATGTTGCTACCTTTTGAAGCTCAAGAGATGAAGCCATAGAACCATCAATCCTAGTGTGTTACTGTGGAGATTAAATCTTCAAGGATCTAGTCGTGATTATGGAAGAAGTTCGTGAGGCATGTATGAAGAGTTCAAAAGTTCTAGAGTTGTGTGGGGTCACATTAGTAAGTTAACAATTTTACTAGATTGTAAAACTTCTTATCTATAGTAAATTGCTTTTATTGGGGTAGAGGTACCCTAGTGGTGGTTTTTCATTTGGAGTGTTCCCTATTGATTTTCCAATTATTTACCAAATCTTGATGTTCTTATGTTTAGTTCTTTGATTTTTTGATTTGGAATTTATTGTGGTTGTGATAATTAATCTAAGTTCTAATCAACTAATCAAATTAAGTTAGTTAATTTTTAATTTATCCTGGGTTTAAAGAAGTTTTTCACATTAAAAACAACTTAATTAGAAGAGGAGTAAAGGTCAGCTTTAGTAGGTCCGATAACATACGTTTATACATTATACTTGGAGAAAACACATAAGCACTTTCACTCCATTAACTATTACAAAGCCGTAAAATTATTAAAATTATATAGGTTATCCATAAGAGCATATGGATTACTGCATCTAGTAGCTTCAGTAAAGGCCATACAAGAATAAATTTATGTTCACAATTTATAATAGGAGAGGGCAGTCATGCTAAAACTATGGACCTCTTATTATTGTACGCATTAATAGGATGCATCATAGACTTTTTTCCTATGCTTGGGTAAGGTGTGTGTAGACAACTAAATTTCTAGTTTGAAATAAATCAAACAAGTAAAATAGTTTCATAAATGCGAATTTGTATTGGTGAATGTGTGGTATAATTCTCTGTGATTACAAAAGAGTGATCATCTGATTTGATCTCTTTGAAAGACTTATTGGTTGGAATTATAATAATGTGATTTTGACTCAAACACCAAATATCCTTCAATTTGGCTAAAGGATGGATTGAAAAACCTTGAAACAGAATTACAATGAATCTCTAGCTATGAGCTTATTAGAAATTCTTTGTTCTTTGTGTTCTTCGTGCGTTCTTCGTGTTCTTGGAGCGTTCTTCGTCTTCGAAGGTTTGTTGTGGAAGTTTTTCGGTACTTTAGAGGCTTGGATCCGTAGAGCTTTGTTGATTTATGGTTTGTTGAGGTTTCTAGAGGCTTTTGAGCTTGATTCCAGCAAACTTCAAGATCTAGGTTGATAGTTTGGATGGTTTTTCTTTGAATGTTCTTTGGTTTCGAGGTTGAAGTTCTTGAAGGCTTTGAGGCTTGATTCCAGTAGAGCTTCGGTATTTCTGAGTGCTTCTGAATCTTCTCTGATGCTGCTTGTGCTTTGGATGTATTGGTGTCTAGAAATGCCTTAGGAAGGCTTCTATTTATAGGAGTTTGGGGGTGGGTGAGCGACACATGGCGAAGTTTGATTGGTGACATGTGTCACAGTTTGATTGGAAGGGCTTTAAGACTTTTTCTTCAAGACACATGGCATCTTTTGATTGACCGAAATGTTTTGATTTTCAAGGTGACACATGTTAGCACTCGATTGGACTGCTTGTGTCATCGTTTACATGCGCTGATGTGTGATTGGTTTTTGCATGCATTTTATGCCCCTAATTCAATGACACTTGGTAAATTTCTTTTAGTTTTTGAGTAGTGACAGCAAAACTTAGTAGCAGTACGTGGTGCTTTGTAATTGGTCGTATTTTGTAGACTTGGTAGTATGATGTGTTAGCTTGTGATAGGTCGGGAATTTTCCCTCTCTACAGTGTGCATTGAGATCTTTGCTGAGATCAAGTACAAACTGAAGTAGTGAATTTGGTTTTGGAAAACTCTTGTTTAGCTTTTCATATTCCATAATCCAATGCACCAATCTGCCCTCACCCTTTGGAGTAGCTTGAATAATGGCTTTGAGGCTCTTGTACTCCTGAAGGATATCTCCTTTAATAACAATGATCAAGTTGTTTTTCTCATCTATTGCTTCGATTATCTCCTTAGTAACTTTTACTTTCCCAAATGTGGTTTCAAATTAGAAGAATCAACTAAAGATATTGTTGATACCTATTTTTGCAAATTTGTATCCAAGAGCCCATGAGGAGAAAAGCCCGAGAAAGCCCCAAGAGATGGGTTAGAGTATGAGCAAAGAGATAGTAATCAGGCCGTATTCCAAAGGGCCAAAGAAAAGAAAATGCACAAATAAGGTCCAAGTGATGGCCTAAAAAGGAAGATTATTTTGAGAATAAAATAGAGCCCAACCCAATAGACTGAATATATGAAGAGAAAAGAAAACAAAAGGGTCAGCAGGTCCAACCCAATATATGGCAAAAAGCTCGTAATGCCCTTGTACAAAAGGATAATGATGAATTCCAATTCTGCAGAGGTAAAACACTGTGAAACCATGCAAGTCATAGCAGCAAGAAATGCACGAAGAAACAAGACAAAGTCATAGAGGCAAGACACGCGTGAAGGGGAAACAAGACAAAATCAAGAGTGGCAAGAAACATGTGAAGAGGAAACAAGACAAAAACAAAAGCAACAGGAAATGCATGAAGAAGAAGAGGAAGCCAAAGAATGAGAAGTGAAGTAGCTGGCACGGTCTTAAAAACCGGTATGGTGAAAGAACTAGAAAAGGGATTGGTTATTAATTTTTTGGTTGGATTGGGGTCCGATTGGTGGTCGAACCGATGACACAATAAATAATTTAATTAATAATTTTAAAATAATAAAAATTAAAAAAATATATTTTAAGTTTTTTAAACTAAGAATATTCAAGTTAAACATATATATAAAATTTAAAAAATAATGTGAGTTTAGTTTTCGTGTATTAAATTTAGGAAACGAAAATAACAAAAACCACAACCCATATATAAAATTTTATAACTGTTAAGAATTAAATTAACAATATATAATATATATTTATTATTATTATATATTAAATACTTATATATACTAAGTACTAACAAGACATGGCCTTCTTTTTTTTTTTTTACCCTTCCCTGACCTTTATTGAGTTGTCCTGTAAAAGTCACTTTGCTTCTTTTAAGAACATGTAACATGGCTCAAGGGGGGGTGAGTCAGACAAAGACAAAGAAAAAAATAAAATAAAAAAAGAGTCATTCACCTACCCCTTCTTTTCATTAATACTTCACTACCCATTTTTTCAAACTTCCATTTCTCATTTCAAACTTGTCCCATCTGAAAGCTAAAGCCATTCTCATCTTTTGTTTTAAATTTGAAGTCTCTTACACTACAGTCTCACACTCTCACTCTCTCAGTCTCAAAGTATTTTTGTTGCAAAATAAAAAACTTCAGAAAGTTGATGTTGCCAAGGTAATTCATATTTACCTAAAAAAAATAAAATAAAATAAAATTCAAGAATCACATTTTAATCTTTAGTTCTTTACCTCTCTCTCTCTTTTCATTGAGGTTTTCTTCCTTCCCACAGCTTTGGATCATCATTCTAATGGGTTTTAGGCTAGATTTGAAGGGAAAAAAAAATGCAATTGTTTGAAAAAAAATGTGTAGTTTTAGTTTTCAACACAACCGGTCAATAACCGGTTCAATCATATCGGTTCCCGATTTTATGGTTGAACCGGCCGGTTCCCAATTATTTTCAATTTTTTGATGTTTTCTAGTTTTTTGTTATAATTGGACTGGATTAGTGGCCGGTTCTTAATTGAACCGGTTAGATCGGTCGGTCCAGTTCGGTTTTAAAAACCATGGTAGCTGGAGCCTTGTTGACCTGTAACCCAACCAATGCAAGGGAGGCCGGGCCCACAGCTGAAGAGGAACAGAAGATGTGGTTTGGTGAAGGAAAAAGACCTAATTTTGGCATCCTACGAAGACCCCTTTTGGGAGATGCTTTGTTGGGAAAGCATATTTATTAAAATTGGTAGGAAATTGGTGGAAACCATCTAATGCATGTTAGGAAGTGAGGACAAGAGGAATTAATGAGGCTTTGCCGTTTAGAGAAAGAGAGGGATAATGGTATTGTGGCAGGATTAGCTTTTGCCCAAAAGAGGAAGGAAGTTTGTCGCTAAGCAAATAGTGGGACTAAACCCACTTCTAGTGGCTAGAAGGTAGTGTAATTGAACCCACCCGCACATGACTAGAATGGTATGTTGTGAAATATATACAATAAAGTACCATCAGATTTGCAAAGCTAGCATTCCTTTTATATTATTTTGTGACTAATTATATATTATATTTGTTTTATGGAAAATAAAGGCTATTCATGTTGAGAGGCTGAACAAGTTACAAGTTGTATGGTACGTGGGCCAAGCCGGTTATAAAGCTAACTCAAGAGAAGAGAGCTTGCCATAAAGTAAAGATTCAGCCCAAAGAAATAGAACACCCAGCCCAGGCGTGTATTCAAGAAGAAGCCAAGATGCAATCCAACATGGATGAAGTTTGCTAGGAAAGAAACTCTTACAATCAAGCCATGAGGTGTCCGTATCACAAAAGAAATACAAGTCCGCGTGTAAAGCTAGGCCACGGAGTCCCTTGCATGTGCATGGCTTGGAAATATGAATTCCTCATTTTGATTATATTAGGAATATAGCATAGTGTAAGGCGGCTATTTTCATATATAAGCCTCTAGGTTAGATTGTTTAAGAGGAGGGCTGAGGGTTGAACATATAGAGAGCTGCGGCTGCGGCTACCTCTTTGGTTTTCTTCCATGACAATCGGTTTTATTTATTTGTCTAGTTTGATGCTTAGTATTTTATTTTTGTGTTTTCTTTCAATTACTATGAGTAGCTAAATTTATAATTAAGGTTGAGAATGAAACCTTGTTAAGGATTATCAGCATTGTTTATGTGATTTGATTTTTCCCACAGTAGTTTTTTCTTTAATGATTTAAATTGTTCTTGCTTCATATCAATTGACTAAGTGAGATTTTAGATATGAGTTGAATCATGTTTTTCTCATGATTTAGGATTTATCTTAATTAATTGTGTAAAGTTGTAATTTACAACTATGTATTTGTTGGCTTTTATTCCATGCCAAATTTGATTGTAATTATGTTCAATCTTATGTACCCTGTATTTCATGTGGGATTTATTTGTAAGGGTTGTGTGTGAGAGAAAGAGAGTGTGAAGACTTAAGGCTAATCGAAGATTGAAGCTGTTTTTGCGGGTAGCTCGGGAGTAAGCTTCCTTCAAAGTGATGCATTTGCCCTGCACATGACTGGAATGCAAAGAGTCAGGACAGGAAGGAGATAGCTGGTTTTCGCGGGAAGGCCCGCGAAACATTCTGTTTTGCCAGATTGTCATTTTGATACACTCTATCCTTACCCACACTATATATACCCCCATTACCCACATATGTTGAGGAGTGCTTCTGAGAGAAAACCCTAGCCATAAACATTAAGAGTTAGAGATTGTTATACTCACAATTCTCTACACAATTACTTGTGGATTTTCCTTAACTCCTACCTCTCCATTTCCATACCATTGAGAGGTTGATAGCCCAAACACTTACCACACCCTTTTAGAGTGTCAAGTGAGGTTTTGGTGCTGCTGGGAAGCATTGGAAGAAGCCAGGCTTTGGCGGATGCAATCGGGCATATTGCGGGATCTGGAGAGCTAGACAAGACACGGTTCCGAGAAGTCTTGTTGGAGTAGGAGCTTGGAGGACTTAAGTGCATTGGGTAGACTAGGCTTGGAGGGTCTTTTGCTATTCGTGTATCCCAACTGATTGTCTAGTGGATCGATTACTGCTTGGAGGGCGGCGGAGAGGTTTTACGCCGAGTGCTTCGGTTTCCTCTTTGATAACACATTGGCGTGTTATCTCGTGTTTGCTTTCTTCTTCCCTACTCTTTTAACTTTCATTTTACTGCTATGTTGTGATGAATATGGCTTAGAGTAGTTTATTTGTTTGTACTCTCGCTTTTACTCTTTTCCGCACTTTGTATAAATTAGAGTAAAATCAATCGAGTCGTAATTTTTAATTTGGGGGTCTAAACAGCTCTTGTCTTTTAACACATTTTCGAGCTTTCAAATTGAATACTTGGTTTATTAATTCTTGATTATAAAATTGGATATCGCTTGTGATTTGTCTGTCAATGCATACAATTTATGATTTGATTTTTAGAATTGGATATATCTTGTGATTTATTTGGCTACAGATACAATTGATGATTTGATTTTATACTTAAGAGGCGAAGAAGAACATGCTTTTGATTTTTAAAATAAGGATTTTAATGAGAATATTTTCCATGATAGCAAGATTGATTTCTAGATTATCATGTAGTGAGTTGGGAAAAATTAATGATCATAAATATATGCTGATATGACTTACAAGGAAGATTCCAAAACCTTAACTCCTTTCTCTAGATTGTTTACATCTCTTTACTGCTTTATTTTATATCTTTGCTTAGTTTAATTATTTTCTTAGTATATTTAATTGCAAATAACCAATTTTTGTTAGACTAGATTAGAATTAATTTGGTTAAGATTTTATTAATTTTCCTATATTCATTCAAGTTCCTATGGGTTCGACCTCGTTCTTGTCAAACTATACTTTGGTACGGTTCGTACACTTGCGAGTACTTTAAAATTTCACAACATAGGTGTTGGCTGAATGTCTACTGTAGACAAATTGAGTAGTGGAAAGTAAGGGTAGGAAAGGGAAATCACCTAGGATTGATCTTGAGTATAAAAGGAACAGTACCCTTGAATATGAGAATAACACACATCAGAAGGACGAGGAAGAGCAGTGTAACCAAGAGAATCATAATAGCAAGTTGAAAGTGAAAGACGAGAGAAAGAGGAAAAGAAAGTGAAATGTAAAAGGGAAAAAAGAGTTGAGAAAGTAGAGTATACACGACAGAATCAACATGCATCACTAGGCAACCGTTTACCTCCCTTAAACACAAAACCATACTCTTTGTCATCTCAATCAAGAGGATATCTATCTATCCTGAACCATTCTCTAAACTACATAAACTTATGGCCTTGTAGGGTAATAAGTTTAAGTAAGTTGGAGTTTGAGCTCTTTTTAGTTTATATCTTGTGGAGAATCCTTTTACTTTCGTTATTATGTTTGCTATTATTATTATTAATTCTGCTGGTAACATTCTTGGACTAACAATTGTTCTGCTGTTATATATATATATATATATATATATATATATATATATATATATATATATATATTGAATTCTTGTAGAACCCGAACCAAAATGTCTGGGAAAAAGCCAGCACAGTAGCTCCAGCCCCTTAAGCTACCTAGACAGTCACCCCACAACAATACTAGTCAAACAAAGAATCCTGGCCAGATTGTCCCAGTTTCTCCAGTCTCCATGGTAAATAATTTTGTGGTTTCTACAATCTCGAAACCAAATTACGAAAGACCACCTCTAGCCTAGCCCAGCTTTAGTTATGCCTTAATATCCCCAGCACCTAGAGCAGTAACCCTATACACAGTTGATGATCCAAGGTGACTTAGACTTTCTAATGATTCCTTTGCTAAGGAGGTCCTCAATCTAAGCTCTGCAAAATTCCATGAGTTCCTGGCTCATTTGGATGGGGCAAGCTTTGTGTGTGTATGTATATTTATATATATATATATATATATATATATATATATATATATATATATATATATCTTGTTTGGATTGTTTGGTCTTGCGCATAAGCAGAGAGAGCCAGATCCAACTTTCCTACCCTCTGCAGGAAGTCTTAGCCCAAAAGCATAAAAAGGCACCCACATATATTAACTTCATGCTATTACAAAGGAATTAAAACGTAATGATACCTACATGTTAGCAAAAGAGAGAGATACTTTAAGGTAGATTATACTTTAGTGACATCATTGATGTTTCATAGATTTGCTTAAGGGACAGAGAATTGAAACTTGAAATGAAGAATGACAAAAAAGTGAATTACTAGTGTAGAGAAACTTAAAAATAACATAAGAATGTCAAGAGTTTTGTAGATTAGCTAGTTAGCACCTCCTAATATTTCTAACGAAACCATCCATTGTTCAAATCTACCTTTCCGAACTATCAAATTATCAAAAAAGTACTTGAAAAAATGGAGAAATAGAAGAAGAATAATATTCTACATTAATTTTGTTTACATCCAATTTCACGTTTTAAATGTGGACTTTTTTTTTTTTTTTTTTTTTTTTTTTTTTTTAATGTGTATATTTTTGAATCGATTGTAAATATGTGTGTAAAATAGTTGATGTAAACAAATATAAAAGTATATTTTTTTACTAAATAAAATGAGAAAATTGGGGTAGGTGGGATTTTAAATGGGTATAATTTTTTGAACATCATATCATGAGTGCCATGTTTTTATTTTTGTGAGTTCCTACTATTTTTTTTTAAAGATTTTTTTTTTCTTTGGGTGATACTAGGGTACTATTACAAATTTTACTAGATAGGTTTACATATTAATTGGTCACCAATTAAAAATGATAATAAAGACATTTAATAATTATGTGTTAAGGTCTCTCTAATTACTTTTATTTCCACATCAATTTATTAGCATTTTGTAGTAAAATTAATCATATATTTTTCATTTTAATTTAATTTAATTTTACGAAGTCTGCCAAGGTAAGTTTACCTAAATATATAAGTAGTAAATATAATACTCGGCTTTTCTACGTTAAAAAAAAAAAAAAGCGTGGCCATCCAATTGAATAAAAATTATACACGTAGAACACAAGATTTAATAATATTAATAGTACACATGATTTAAAAAGTTTATTTTAATTTTTTTTTTTGAGAAAGAAAGTTTATTTTAATTAGTTGTTAAAGGGTGTGTAATATACGATTTCCTTCTTAATTTGTGGTATTAGAACTTTGAAGTATCAAACATTGTTCTTTTTTTCATATATTGGTAATTTTTGTATTTTCTTAGTAATATATGTCAAGAGATATTAAATAAATTTTAGTTCTTAGAGATGTATACAATGTCCAATATATTATTTTCTTAATTTAATGATTTTAATGATTCTTTAACATACACAATCATTATTAGTGCCTTAATTTTGACCCTATTAATTATTTTGCTACTAAACTTTTACTGAGCTTTTTGGTTAAACTCTGTTGAAAATTATATCTATATTTTTTTAGTATAGGTGTAGCAATGTATTATGTAAAAATTAATTATGTTATATTGATGCAAAACTTTGTTTTCTTTATGGATAAATTCATAATTTTAATAATTAGTCAACATACGAAATTGCTAAACATGTTTTTTTTTTTCTTTTTTCTTTTTTTAAAAGAAAAGTAATATTATAACTGTGATTCAATCCTATGATCAATCTGATCCAATTTCCTAACGATTATGCATAGGATCCCAATTTTAACAATTTTAATTAGTAGACAATTACAAAATCTTAAGGGTGTTAACTATATTTTACCTAAAATTAAAAAAAAAATCTTTCCAAAATCCAAAAACACTCAACCTTATAAATTGTACAACCCTACAGCCCGCTACTCCTTTTACGTCCTTAGAGGATTCATAGCAAAGAAGGTGAAAAATTTAGCTTTTAGCAACTTAAAAACCTACTTTATCTATGTTAACACATCACTTTACAATACACCCAATATCAAAGGTTCTTTTTTTTACCAATTCATTCAAATATTATTTCTTTATTATTTTATCATTATTATTTATTCTTCCTCTCCATCTCTTTCTCTATCTTCTTCTCTATCTCTTTCTCTTGTTTACCACCCACACCTACTGCCACCATCTCTTTCCTTTCTTTGCCGCCCACATCCACTGCTGTCCACATCCACTGCCACTGCCATCATAACCACAACCACACCAACCACCACTGCCATTGCCCACACCCATTGTGGCCAACCACCACTGCTACTGTCATCACCACCCACAATCTCAACCATTAACCCCCAATAACCAAAATCACAAACCCAAAACCAAATCACAAACTTAAACCCACAACTGCTAAACAAACAAAAACAAAATTCTATCAGACTCATAAAGAACAAAAAAAAAAGTAGTTGCTACAATAAGCTGCTATACATAGCAGTTTACTATAGCATGTTGCTAAAAAAATTTAGATATAGTAACCTTAATAAAGCTTGGTTTTTGAGGTTTTGAGAGCTAAAATAATGTTTTTTCTATAATAACAACCTTACTATGAATGCTCTTAAATTAGTAAACCAACAACTATTAAAAGACAAAATACCAACTTTACTAAATAGTCTAAAACTATTGAAGAGAGTTATCATAGAAAGTGAGAGTATATAATGAGAGAGAGAGAGAGAGAGAGAGAGAGAGAGAGAGAGAGAGAGAGAGAGAGAGAGAGAGAGAGAGAGAGAGAGAGAGAGAGAGAGTATCAATGAGCAATAAATCGGGCTGCCATTGCCAATGTGATGCAAACTGCAAAATTGAAGGTGAGTCTTCCTAGACTAGAATGGATGTGTGGGTGTGGCTTGTATTGCTATGCAGTGGAAATGAAGGAGACGAGACTCTCTTTATTCAACTAGTATTCAGGGGAATCAATCTTGTACTGGAGGCTGTACCAGTTTGACCAGTGGAACGATATATTTTGATACCGGTCAATGCCAGTGTACTTGTAAGCGACTAAATTTCTCGGTTCGAAATAAATCAAACAAGTAAAATAGTTTCACAAATGCGAATTTGTATTGATGATTGTGTGGTACAATTCTCTGAAATTACAAAAGAGTGATCCTCTGATTCGATCTCCTTACAAGACTTGTTGATTGGATTTGTAGTAATGTGATTTTGATTCGAACACCCAATGTACTTCAATTTGACTGAAGAATGGATCAAAGATCTTTGGAATAGAATTACAATGAATCTTTGGTTATGAGCTTGTTGGAAATCCTTTGTTCTTCACGTTCTTCGTGTTCTTCGCGTTCTTCGTGTGTTCTTTGTCTTCGAAGGTTTGTGGTGGAAGTTCTTCGGGGCTTTAGAAGCTTGAATCCGTAGAGCTTCACTGATTTGTGATTTCTTGAGGTTTCTGGAGGCTTTTGAGCTTAATTCTAGTGAACTTTGAGATCTAAGAAGATGATTTGGATGATTCCTCTTCGAATGTTCTTCGTATTTGAAGGTTTGTGGTGGAAGTTCTTCGGGGCTTTGGAGGCTTGAATCCGTAGAGCTTCACTGATTTGTGATTTGTTGATGTTTTCGGACCTTTGAGCTTGATTCCCACAAACTTTAGGATCTAGGCAGACGGTTTGGATGATTCTGCTTCGAATGTTCTCCGATTTTGAGGTTGAAGTTCTTGAAGGCTTTGAGGCTTGATTCCTGCAGAGTTTCTGTATTTCTGAGTGCTTCAGATGGCTTGGTCTCTGTTCAAATGCCTTAGGAAGGCTTCTATTTATAGGAGTTTATTGGTGGATGAACGACACGTGGCGGAGTCTGATTGGTGACACATGTCACAGCCTGATTGGTCCGCTTACGTCATCGCTTCCACGTGCTGGACTGCTTGTGTCATCGCTTACACGTGCTGGACTGCTTGTGTCATCTCTTATACGTGCTGGACTGCTTGTGTCATCGCTTACACGCGCTGACGTGTGATTGGTTTTTGCATGACACTTGGCAAATTTCTGTTGGTTTCGGAATAGTGATAGCAAAACCTAGTAGCAATACGTGGTGCTTTGTAATTGACTGTATTTTGTGGACTTGATAATGTGACGTGTCAGCTTGTGATAGGTCGGGAATTTTCCCTCTCTACAGTACCGTTTCGGGTTTACCGTAATTTTTTATATTTATAAATATATATATATATATATATATTTTAATAAATATAAAATTTTACTAAAAAATATTATCTCAATTCAGAATAAATTATTCATGGTTTTAGACTTTAGCATCAATTAAAAGAAAAAAAAAAACACAATATAAAAAATAGAAAGCTTAATTGTTCATTGCATATTAAGAAAACAAATAATACTAATAAATTAATGCATTTAAGTTACCATTCTATCCTTACAAAAATTCGGTACCAGTACGGTATCGACCACCTTGCTGGTATTGGTATGAATTTATGGACTTTTTTTAATAAAAAAAGGAAGGGTCTGTCAACGTGAATTTTTTTTTTCTTCCTGTTTTTAAAGTGCTAAAAATGGGCCAGAGAGCTATATTTTTGTTATTGTTTGGGCTAAGGATCATACTAGGGGGCCCAAAAAAATTTATTGGGCCTAACACTAAAATCTCTTGTAAACATATATGGAATGTAAAAAAAAAAAAAAAAAAAAAAAAAAACTTTGAGGCCATGGCCCCCCATGGTCCATGAAGGCATGAATAGCTCTGTACCTGTTGTACACCACCGTTGCACTCTCCTCTTCCGCATCTACCACATTTACTTTGCTCTTGGTCTTGTTTATTATTATTTTGTGGACCGTTAAAAGGATTTCCTTCTACTATATTAGCTTTGGAAGTAATTACTGAACTCTATATATATATATATATATATGTGTGTGTGTAGGGACAAGGGGCCCAAAAGTATATGTTGGGTCTTGGGCTTGGCCGAGGAGGTCAGTAGTTTAAGGACAGATCAATAGTAAGGAAGATGTAAGACTTTGAACTTCACAAACAAGTTATGACTGTGAAAGATGGGGGAAGTAAGCTAAGGAGGAGTATTTCTTCCGTTAACGAGGTGGAGGCCAGAAAGTGTGTTTAATCATCTAGAATGACATTCTAGGAAGTTCTATTGATAAAGATATGCACTATGAACGTACAGGACAAATGAGAGCTGGGAAATATCCAAGGAAAAGCTACTACCACCGCATTAAATGCTCTGCAGCTAACTTTTTTGCCGCATTAATGAGGAAGTGATATCCGAACAGTAACTTTCAGCCTTACAGCTACTCCCCAAAGACTTCAGGAGAGGGCTGATGTGATAGGGATCAGGATCAACAATCTGATTTATACGTGGAGGGTAGAGATAAAGAAAGGAGGAGAGTATAAAATATGGGGGAACTCCTGAGAGAAGAGAATCGAGAAATTGAAAGAGAAACACTGTAGCAATCCAGAATTGAACTTGTAATCAAACTTGAGAATCAATATATAAGAATTGATCTCGGACTGTGCCGAGAACAACTTTCTTTAGATTAAACCAATCTATCTCCATTTTCTTGTCATCTGAATCCACTTTACTTGTTGTTTGATTCATTAAAACCCAGTCTTCCAACTCACTCTCTACAAATTCATTGTTTTGGGCTTTTTGGGCCTAGGTTCATTTATCCTTTGGGCTAAGGACTCAAATTGCGTCCTTACAATATATATATATATATATATATATATATATATATATATATATTTTGTCCTTACTCTTCTCCGTTTTGTTAAGAACCTGCAATCATATCCTAATGCATTATGTCTTCTGCACCAATATGGAGGTGCTTTGTTCCAGCTATTGAGAGCTGTTGTTGTTGTTGCATAAGTGGTGAGCGGTGTACAAGGCTGACCCTAGACATTTTGGGACCTAAGACGAAAATTAAAATGGGGTCTTTTTATATTTATGTATTAATTAAATTAATATTTATTTAATATTTTTATATTACAATATATTTCACTTAAAATCTATATTTTTCTTGCTTTTTCAGATGCAAATTGACTAATTAAATTTTTGTATTCAAGTTCTTATAACATCTCATTTTCAATCGATAATATAGCTAATTCACTTAATCTTTCTTGGGACCTTTTTTTTTTTTGTTGTTGTTGATAAACTGCAATGTTCATAGAAATAAAACAAAGTTCAACTAAGACAATCTACCTATAGGTGGAGGCAAGAGCTCCTAGTAAATTGTATTTATTGAAGCAAAAAGATTTTTAGGTGTTAAGGGAAAACTTAATATTTCTTGGGACATTGTCGATTTTAGGTATGATTTTATTAATTTAAGTTTTTCATATCCAGATGCATATTTTCTAGTAGACATTTCTAATTAAACAATATATTTATAAAAATTGGAATAAAAAATAACTTTCAAGTGTAGAGCAATAGAACCTGATTTATATAAAAAGTATTGTTGTAATTTCACCGAACAATAACAAGTTTTTAGCAATCTTGACTTGCATAAATAAAGACTTATTCATTATATTACCAATAACTAATATATATATATATACACACACACACACATATAAACACAAGATTAAAAAAAAAAAAAAAAAAAAAAAACCTACTTCAAGGCCTAACGGCCAGCAACTCAAGTAGAATAGAAACAGGCCTAGCGCCCAGTGGTCCCAGGCAGTCTTATACAAATAGGAAGTATACCTCGAAAAAATGCATCTGCAGAATCAGATAAGAAAGAGAAACTATACCTCAGTGACTCAGTCCTTAGTTCAGAGTCTTTAGATGTGATTAGATGATTCAGATCGGAGGGCCTGAGCTAGCAACAGAAGGATTTAAGATTAAGATTTAGGACCAGTGGAGAGAGAGAGGCGGAGAGCAAGAGTTGAGTGAAAGAGGCAAAGAGCAAGCATGAGAAAGAGTAACGGTAATAATTTTAGGGATTTGAGATTTTTTATTTGTTTTGATTTGTGATTGTTTTGTGGTTAATTTCTTAGACCATATTTTTTAGTTTACCTTGTTCAATTTTGGTTTGTCTAGAGGATAATAATGATGCTATTTATAGGACAATTAATTTTGTTTAGACCAAAGAATTTTTTGTGGAACCAATGTTTAATTAGATATATTAGAATTTTTGTTTTTGGTCACAAGGATGTGCCAAATTTTTTTGGATTCATCTGAAACTAATTTTTTTTTTTTTCTTTTCTACTACCCCTTCTTTTCCAAAATTTTGGGCCCCCCTTCCACTTGGGGGCTTTAGGCATTGGCCTACGAGAAGGGCTGGCCTTGGCGTTGTATCTATTGTGCTAATGTGCCGCTAATTAGTGTGTACTAATGTGAGCTGCTAATGTGCTTTGGAAGTAAGATCTTATCATGCTTTGCTTAATTAGGTCAATAAAAATCATATGACGATTTTTATGGACTTCTCTAAAATTTTCTATTAATTATGTAAGAAAATAGCTTTCAAAATGATATTTTGCAAATGAATCTGCCATGATAAAGTTAAGTAGGTCTTCAGCAGGGTTGAAACCTCGGATAATCTACAATACAGAGAAAAAAAAAAAAATTTCATGCATTGAAAAGATAATTAACTCAAAATAGTAGTAGATCGGCTTCAATAAGATCAGAAACGCACGTACATAAATTATAGTTGGAGAAAACACTCATATTCATAAAACAAAAGCCCCACATTTATTAAAATATATAGGTTACCATAAGAGTACATGGATTTCTGCAACAAGTGGCTCCAGTTAGCCCACACAAGATAAAAATTGACATACATAATTCATAATTAGGATAACAAAGTCTCGTACACTGTTTTATTGTTGTAGTCAATACTAGGAGAAAACATAACCATTTTGTCTCTATGCCTGGACAAGGTGAGCATCAAGGTCTTTGCTGAGATCAAGTGCAAGCTGAAGCAATGTATTTGGTTCTACAATATTCTCATGCAGCTTTTCATATTCAATAGTCCAATGCACCAAGCTGCCTTCACCCTTTGGAGTAGCTTGAATAGTGATTTTGATGTTCTTGTACTCCTCCATGAGATCTCCTTCAATAACTTTGAAAGTGACAGAGTTGTTTTTCTTATCTATTGCTTCGATTATCTCCTTAGCAACTTTAGCTTTCCCATCTGTGGTTCCAAATTAGAAAAAAATCAAATTGAGAAATTAACATCATGCTTTCACCAAGGAAACGAAACGTAATTTTCTGTTTAGAAAAATATACCTAAAGCCTTAACATTGCTCTCTGCATGAGAGGCAACGTAAAAACATGTAGAACCAAAAACTTCAATACATTAAGGAAAAACCTTTCTTAATAGAATTTAAGACAACTCTAACAGCCTGTCTTGTCTCAAAACTGAGGTCTTTCAATGCTAGGAAGTTGTATATATATATATGCTTGAAAACATTGCTGGTTTAATTTTTGATTGCTTAACGTTTAGTTAGTGATGTCGCACGAGAGCTAAATTTGAAGAGTTATGTAAACTATTAGAATTACAGCCACCCTAATTAAAAACCACCTTTACACTAAGCCTAGATTTGAATACCTAGAGATCTGTTGCGGCGAGGAAAAGAGAGTTGTCTTCCCAACTGGTATTTGATGAGCATAGCCGAGTGGGCGGCCACGTGCAACGCTTGGTGATCATTTCTCCGGCGTTGGGAACATTTTATATCATATATTCCTTATTTATTTTTCTCTTTCCCATTTTATACCAAGCAAGGGAGGGAAAACATTTCTCTTTCATTCTTTTTATTGTAAAGATTATCCGGATTAAGGAAAGAGATGACTATTTTCCTCTCATTTCGGAATCTTAATATCAAGAATATTAACCTACTCATTACGTAAAATAGTTCACTCATAGAAGAAGGTTTTCTTAAATATAAATCTACATGCACACTGATTCAAAATTCCGTAGTATATATTATCTACGGTGCTTCCAGTTCTTTTGGTCTTTTGCAATCTTATAGAAGATAGGGCACACAATACTTATGCCTTTTGACTCGTTTAGGATGAACTAACGTATAGATTGCATTCCATTAACTCAACTGGCAACTATAATCATTAATATATATATATATATATAGTTTTAGACTTTAGATATGATAGGTTTCAACTTTTGACTTGTGATTACTCTTTATTATCGGCTAATTAATTTTTGATATTAGCGACTATTTGAATCCAAATTTCTTATATTACGACGAAAAACTTTATTAGTTAAACTAATTAGATCTCGCCTTTAATATTTTGTTTCATCTATACCATCAAGCTCAAGTCCAGTAAAAAAGGAAACATAATTCAAAGAATGCTAGACCACTTTACGAATAAATAATGTGTATATATATATATATATATATATATATAAAAGATGGTCATATATGATCTAAAATTTCCTTACCATGGACGTAATCCCAGTTGATGACAGAGCCCTCATTGCCCCAGTCACCTTCATGTAAAGCACATCCCTGTATTACGCCAGGGGATACATTGGATATGTGGTGTGGCCTGCAGCTGAAGATCTCGTGAAATTTTTCAGCTGGAGCCTTGATTTCTACATCAGCCTCCACCTTACCAAACAGAGACATTTTGGCAGATACTTATATTCCAAAACCAAATAGCTTTACAAGTGCTAATTAAGAAAAGATAATGTGCATTTGTAGGAGAAAACACTTTGGCTATTATCATTATATAGACGATCTGTAACGCAAAGATCCTCTCTGGTGACTAGATATTTCGTTGCCTATGCTCATCCATATTACATGGGTCCCATTCATGGCTTGTAATGTCAACTACAAAGGTCGTGTATGTTATTTTACATCTTTTTATTTTATTTTATTTTTTTATCGAAACAATTTAAAGTGGGTTAGTTGATATTTAGCATTGGTCTTGTTATTATTACCTGTAAAATAATTGCACGTGGTATAGCAAGGTGGACAGAATAGACAAGATAATAAATAAATGCTGTCACTGCATTGGCTCAATAGAGAAGAACAATAAGTTACATGAGAGTTGAGAGCGAGGTGCAGAATCGATCGTGCCAAATAATTTATTTAGGAAGGCCAAATAATTATAAAAAAAATTTATTAGTCAAAACAAATACTTAGTTCCATATATTAACTCTAACTCAACAATGTTATGCCCTATCTTCTTTCGATTTACTAAAATTTTTTGTAATTGATTATGAACTAATCAAGGATTATGTTCATAAAAAGCAACATCTATTTGCTTAGCATCATATGTTTGAACTCTTCTAGGGAGATCAACACCTAAAGTTTCATATTATGGCACAGATGATTAAGTAATAGCTTCTGAATTTTGAAAATTCTCTTAAAATATGCATTAATAGTAAATGATTTGTCCATAAATTACTCATACATTAAAAGCTAAATATTTGAATTTTATAAACTAGTTATATAACTAATTTAAAAATATATATATAAACAACGAAGTGTTTACACAAAACCAAACAATAAAACAATTGTTTAAACAGTAAGAAACAAAACTATTATATGCTGTATATTATAATATATATTTAATTACAGTCATTCAACAATTTTTGTTTAAAAGGTTAGAAAGACTCTTTAACATTTTTTTTTATCAGACACTTAACAAATTAAACTATTATATATTATATATTATATGTTAGTATAATATATTATATATTATGAATAATGAATAAAGTTGATTCTAGAAAAGTAATAATATTAGTTAAAGTTATAAACAAACACATATAGCCATACATGTGTTTTAGCCAGAGTTTAAAATTAGTCAGTTTAAAGTTACCAGACAACAGTAAAGCCACTAAACAGCACACGGTATAGCAAAAGAAAAAAAAAAAGCAGTAATGGCATAGAGAATTCTTTGTGAAGGGGTGATGATTCTCTCGCTCATTATTTTACTCCAATTTTTTTAGGAGAAATTACAACTTATCCACGTGTGGTTTGACTGAAATTTAAGTTGTCTACTTGTAGTTTGAAATTTGACACTTTACCCACCTAAGATTGCCTACCTGTGATTTGAAATTTCATGATGCAAGTATTCCGCTTGATTCATTTTAATCTTATTTGATATTATATTTTTATATTTTTTGTGTTTTTAAAGGAAAGAGACATAAAAGTAGAGCAAAATTACATATTTAGCCTTGTTTTTAAAATATGTGGGTTACAAAATTCTAGCTAAACTAACTTCAGATGGGTAAAATATCGAATTTCAAACCAAAAGTAGGTAACTTAAATTTTGGCCAAACCACAAGTGGATAAGTTGTCATTTGCTCATTTTTTTAAGTTCACTTTTATTATTTATAAGTGGACATCACATTTTCAGTATATCAAGATATGCAATTATTGATATTGATATTGTCTGAAAGAGTGACTAAGAAAAAGAGTATCAGAGAATATTTACCATTTGTGAAAGAGTGATGAATCTCTTATACTCATTAGAAAAAGAGAAAGGTCGTTTCTGTAATATGTCATTAAATACAAGTTTTAATTTCTTTTTTATTAGAGTAATTAAGGGGGATGAGGTACACGTTAAATGTCAAATCTTTGTTAGTTAAGACATTGCACTCCTTTGCATCCTTGTGTTTGCATGGCACTCTACAACGCTCATGCACGCCGTTTCCCACGAGGGTGGTTCTCGGACCAAAAGCTATTTCACAACTTTGATGTGGTAGACTGTGAGTGATTGTTTATTACTTACATATAAACTTACAATTTTTTCTTTATTACTTACATTAGAATATCATAATTATGACAAAGAAATGGTTAATAGTTTGTAGTACTAGATTTTTCCAATACCAAAATAAGAAGTCACTGCACGAGATTGGTGCCCCGTGATATGTGTGCGACATGTAAGGTGCCTTTAGCAAAGATGAAGCCTTTTTTGTGGACTAGCTATCTTCACCATCAAATTCATTATCTTTGTCATATGCACAATAATCTATTGGAGAAAATGCTAAAATTACTATAATTTTGAGTACAATTATACAAACCTTTTAGAATACAATGATGTCGTATTTCCTCCTCTCAAATAATAGTAAATTCTATTAATTAAATTTGTGGAAAGGGCTAACGTTGTTCTTGATTTACATATAACTAATTTATGAAAAATACAAGATGGGAGAATTAGATAGATGATTGAAAACAAAAAGAGTTGAATCACTGCTAACAATTGATACAAATGGATCTCCCGAGGGAGTTACAGGAACAAAAATGAACTGAGCCCTCCTAAAAAGCTTTTCTCCTTTTCTCTCTCCTAGTTTCTCTCTCAATATTTCTGGATCCGCTTTTCTGTTGATCCTCTCCCCCTTTTATAGCCTCTCTCCTCCTCCAACTGTCCTACTTTCTAGCCAGATTTTTGGGGTGTGGCCTGTCCTGTCAGCTCATATTTCTGCCATTTGGTGATCATGAAAGTAGGTTTTAGGGCTATCCTCCCTGTCTAGGCTAGTCAATTAGCAATTAATGAGGCTGACATTAGGTGTGGAGGGTCTTAAATGTGGAGGTGATGGTTGTGTTGGGTTTTGTGTTTTTCCTAACGCATTCCCATGGTAATCCATGAAAGCGAGGTTCCTTTGGTCCGACGGTTGGATGCTCCTCGCGTGGGTTGTGCCTCTCGGGGACATGGGCTCCACGGGCATACCGTGCTTAACTCTTGGCTCGATCCTTTTGGACCCCGGGTTTTAGGGCAAATGTCTTGCTGTGAAAGGAGTGCCTTAACTTAACCTCTTTGGGTCAATGCCTCCGGGGTGTGCCCAGGCCCATCCCCCCACAAAATTTATTATAGGATCCACAATTCATGTGAGAAGAATGTATAGAATATTATTGTACTTCCAAAATAATGTATAATTTATTAATTTCCCCAAATGTTATTGCAAAGGCTTATAAATTGATGTAACAATGAATATGATTGATAGATTTCAAGATAATCAAGCTATGGACATAATATTTTCACAACAAATCATAGTTGAAAAGTTGTTGATGGTTTGTAAAAAAATGATTTTAGTGGTAGAACCAATTGAGAATCAATTAAAGCTTGTCAACTTGGTTTTATCTTGAAAATGTTGTGGTTATAGCACTAATCATTTAAAAAACATAATAAATGTGTCTAAATTACTTTAATGTGATTGGTGACAAAAAGACTAATATAATAAAATTGGTAGTATATTCGAACAAAGTTTCTCTTCAAATTAATTTAGAGTGAAATCTTTCAAACTCCTCATATATCTTTATATTGACTGTGAATTTTGAAAATCTAACCGTTGAATTACATGTTCTTATTCTATTATTCATGTTTTCTATGTCATCAAATAAATATTAAAATTTCAAGTTTTTGTAATCTAAAATTGTGTATAAAAAATAAGTTTATTGATTGAATAATAAATCACATTTGATTTGAACGAAATTTGATATGTATGTTAATAGCATAAAGAACATAAAATTCAACTGTTAGATTTTTAAAATTCACACCCAAAAAATAAATAAATAAGAAGTTTGAAGAGTTTATATTCTTAGTATTAGTTAGTAATTACTACTTTCACATAGCTGTTTATTATTATAATTGTAACATATAACTTTTTTAATTGTTTCCAAATCGCGTGATTTGCACCTTTCTTGCTGTGTTCATGCAGCATGATTGTCGTGACCTACTCAATTTTCTAATACCAGTTTGGCATGAACCGCGTGGTTATTGGGTTCTACTGTTTTAGCTTTTAGGTATCAATATCAGCCAATCGATTCTAAAAAAAGGAAAGGTATCATCAGCCAATTAGCTTAGCATTCACCTATAAATGTTCTCCAATTCAAACATGCTACGTCAGTAGCTTTCTTGAAATTATTATTAATATTTTTAATCAGGATCGACCGCAACTTTGTCGGTAACGATGACCATAAATCCAACTTTGTATTAGAATAGAGCAACGATGACCATAAATCGAAATTTTCTTTTTGATGAGAAATTGGGGAAGGAAAAATTTATAATTTACTTTATGTGGTTTTCTCCTTTTTGTCCTATTATAATTTAGTTTACAAATTTTTTAATATTTATATTTAAGCTCCAAAGATTTGTATTAAAATGAAATGGTTAGTGTTAGTTTCTAAAAGTTTAGAACAATTGGCAAACTATGAGTACAAATTTGTCTAGATATAGATTCCTAAGTCTATAAGTATGATTAGACAATGCTCAAGGTGCTGCAAGTTAGAATACAAGAAAAAAGAAGCTGCAGGATCAGGAATTCGACATATGCCAAGTTTGATCGATCGAGAGAACAGGTTTGACCTATTGAAAGATGGGTTCTATAGAATTTAATTAAAGCCAATTAGTCTGTTAAGCCCATTAAGTGATTAGAGTTTCAGATCTAATTCTTTTAGTATATAAAGGAAACCTTAAGCGCCACGTTTTGAGGAGACTTTGGAGGTGTTCTTGTGAGATCTAAAATGTATTGTGCCTTCTCCTTTTAAAGTCACTATCGGAAATCATTCTCATATCATTAGAACAAATAGATCTAAAGTTGCTGCTACAAGATCAACAATTGTTGATGATCTAAACCTTTGAGGGGGATTTCAAAGTCACAAACGTGGGTGTTTATGCATAGCAAATTCAAGATAGAAGAGTCTGTGAAGTCAAAACTGCCATGATCATGTTAGTAAGTTCTACAAGAGGTAGCTTTAAATTTAGGGTTTAAATCTATTGTGAACTTTCATTCTATCATAGTGGATTTGTTTACCTTGAGGATAGTTAGGTTAAATCCTCCCCAAGTTTTTTACTTTGAAACTGTTGGTTTAATTGATTTTCCTAGGTCATCATATTACTGTTTCTTTATTTTTATGCACTAAATAATATGATTACATGTGTTTAACCTTGATCTCATAATTAATCTAATTAACTACTTAGCTAATTCATTAAGTTTAACTATTTTGTTTAAAAGGGGTCTAAACAAAACAAACAGTTAGACTTCTATTCAAATTGAGAATATAACAAGCTGCTGAGTATGCACTGAACATACATGAGGAGGCTAATTTATATAAGTATTTTTCTCCGTCATTGATAAGAAAGAAGTAAGGAGTAGTAATAATCTTTTGGAAAATTATTAGGTACTTCCGAAGTACCATAAATGTGTACTCCCTCCTCTCACATGAATGATGGGTCCCACCATGAATTTAATTAGTGGGACCCACCATTCATGTGAGAGGAGGGAGTACGCATTTATGGTACTCTGGGAGTACACAATAATTTCCCTAATCTTTTAATGTGGAATAGAATTTAATTTGCAAGTGTGGTTGTAATGATTCTCATCGATTGTAGATTTTACTTGACATATAATTTGTGGAACCACATTAAATATTAAAGTTTCTGTTTTTTTTTTTTTTTTTCCTAATATACATTTCACCTTAATTTTGATTTTCCAAAACTAAGAAACAAGAAAATCAGAATATGAATCTGCTGATTTTGCAAAATGACTTGCCATCACCCATGTATATGAGATTTTTTAGGTCCATATAAGGATCTTATTTGGTCACCACTTCGTGCAAGGTTGTCAAATTAAAACGTAGGATCGTGGGAAGTAGATGGGATCATGAATCTTGGATCATAATATCCTACATTTTTTTTTGGGAAAAAAAAAAGCAAAAGATACATTGACAGTAACTTTATGTGTTAAATAATAATATAAATTATACATTCATCCATAAAAAAAAAAAGATAACAAAAATTTGCATCAATATGATGTAATTTGTATATATACTACACATTGATGCTTCTATACTAATAAATTAATAAATATACTTAAATTTCAACACTAATATATATATATATATATATTTAATTAGCAACCAAGTACGACAAGATGTTATCAATGGTTTTGAATAACCAAATTGAAAACTTCAATGTGCTTAAAAAAATTAAAAACTTAAATTAGAAAAATATCAAATCGTATCATCATGGCATTAGAAATAAAGAAAGTGAAGTTTTCAATTTTGAAATCCAAGATATTAAGAAAAAAAATTGAATAGTCAAATTTGTAATAATGCAGCATCATTTAAAAAACAACAAAAACACTCCATTGTCCACTATCTTAAATAGCTACCCCACCTACCCCTCCTTTCTCATCTTCTAAATTATTTTGGATAAAGATTAGTTACAAACTTAATTGTAGTTTAATACTACAACTTCATTCAATATCTTTTTATTAGATATAAATTTTGATAAATCTACTATTGGATTACATTTTCTTCTTATATTCTTCATGCTTGCAAAATTTCTAAAAGATAAAAAATCAAAAGTTATTTTATTAATTAAATGTTTAAATTTTAAGTTTTTGAAGTATAAAATTATGCACAAAGAAATAAGTTTATGGATTGAATAGTAAATAACATCCAATTAGTATAAAATTTGACGTGTGTGTTAAGAATATGAAGATTATGCAATCCAGTAGTTAGATTTTCAAAATATGTAGTTATATTAATTCTTTTTAGTGGAAGTTGTAATTAAATTTTGTCCATTATTTTTCAACTTTGTTTCTCCTTCTTCATCTTTCTTCTATAATTTGCTTCTCCTTCTCCATCTCAACTCTTAACTCAGAGTCTCATTTGCAAATCGAGGAACTATGAAGCATCGATCATTATGCAAAATAACGATCTACACTACCCCAAAAAATTTTTATGCTTTGATCTTTATCTGTCTCTTGCAAACATGTAGGTATTATTGTTAAGGGTTTGTTTTGGTTATATTTTGTAAAATCTTTCTCCCTCTTTCTTCTGATAAACCTTAGAACAACAAAACTCGTTCTATTGGTACATTATTTTTCATTTGGGATCAACTGAGTTTTGTTAGGCTCAAGAAAATTGGCAGAAACCAAGGCCGTACGGTCCTATTGATCCTACCACCAATCCTTGACTGTGAATGATCTTGATTGTTTTGGGCATGTGAGATCGTAGGATCATACGATCAAAATCCCGATTTTGACAACTATGACTTTGCATTTGCTTCTTCGCTCAAACATGCTATGTCACAAAATTATTCTATAGGGCAATTAATTGTATATATTCTTAAATGTTTAATCAATAAGAATACAATTTGTCTTAGTGTAAATAGTATTTGAATCTCAAATCTCTTATTCATCAAAAGACTTTAAAAGACTTTACCAGTTGAACTAAATGTAACTCATAAGGAATCGGCTTTCTTCTTGCTATTCAGCATTTACAGGTAGCAAAGCTCAGAACGAGTTATTTTGATACTTAAATGTAATAAGATAAACTGATACTTTCCAAACAACAAATTTACGAAGGTAAAATTGATCATACCATAGGATGAAAAGCCGAAAAGGTATACTTTATCTTAAAACAATTTCTCATGCCGGTGTCCCCCTGTTTGATGATAATTTTTATTTTTATTTTTAATCTTATCACATTAGATTAGACCACAATCAGCTTGTTTACAAATTGAAAATGAAAGGACAACCCTTCATAATGCTAAAGAACAAGAAATAAAGTTTAATAATCAGCTGAAAAAAAAATCAAAGTGGAGTAACAACTAACAAGAAACAACCCACTTAATCATGTCAGGCCAATAAGATTGTTCACATCACCTCGAATAATATTTAATCATGGACAAAATTAGATACGTTGGATAGACTAATGTAAAAAAATCTTTAATAAAATATACCAATGGCTTAAATATGTATAAGTCTAAAATACATCAAGTGCCCGGTGACTTTGACCTTGTAGAACGGATTTGGATTCTCTCCATTTGAAGAGATATGAAGAGTGTTCATATGACGGCCATAATTTAGAGTGGAGCAAATCTAGGGTCAAGATGCAACTGACTCATTAATTCTAATTTAGGGCAGAGCATGTCGTGCGGTGTCTGGGAAAGTACCTGACGACCCCTTAGTACCTGACGACCTTTAGGGCGGAGCGTGTCGTGCGATGTCACACTCCCTTCATGACTGATGATACTTTTGGTGACTGAAATTTTTTTTGGTAAGCTCATGATGCTTTCGGTGACCAAAGACTCTAGGGTGTTAGGAAAAATTTTCTAACTGGTGAAAATATTCCCTATCAACTATCAACCTACTCACTGCGTAAAATAGTTCACTCATAGAAGAATATTTCCTTAAATATAAATCCACATGCAGTCTGATTCAAAAACCAATAATATTATCTACGGTACTTCCAGTTCTTTCTGTCTTTTGCAAGCATATAGAAGATAGGGCACACAATACTTATGCCTTTGACTAGTCTAAGATGAAATAATATATGGAATGCATTCCATTAACTCAACCACCAACTGTACGTATTCACTATTTTATATATATATATATATATATATATATATATATATATATATATATATATATATATATATATAAGGTTTTAGTTTTTAGTATAAAAGATTTGAATTTTTTGCTTCTATTATGTTAAATTTTAGCATTGATGTATATACCAAATTGTATAGTTTAAAGTAGATGCAAAAAATGAAGCATAGAATAGAAACATGAGGGTTATATGGTTAAGCCTTGTCAGTCTACGTCCACAAAGAAAACACTTAAATAGTACATCTTTATTGTATCAGTATAGTATAAAGTATGTGTTACAATGAATTATAACATAAGTATATATAGGTAGGAGACTTGTACTACACACATGGTACGTGGGTTTGAGCCTATTACATTAGGCTAATATATTTAATACATCACTAACATATTCTATAATGATTACTCTTTGTCACTGTATCAAAAGGCTAATTCATTTCGATATAGGTGAGCATTTTTATCCAAATCCCTTATACGATAATGACTGACCTTACCAATTGAGTTAATTAGTACTCACCATTAATATTTTGTTTCATCTACCGTCAAGTTCAGTTAATCAAAGAATGCTAGACCACTTTACGAATAGATTTTATATATATATATATATATAATCCTAGTAGATGACAGAGCCCTCTTTGCCTCAGTCACCTTCATGTAAAGCAACACCCTGTATCTTTCCAGGGGATACATTAGATATGTGGTGTGGCCTACAGCTGAAGATCTCGTGAAAATTTTCAGCTGGAGCCTAGATTTCAATATCAGCCTCCACCTTTCCAAATAGAGACATTTTTTGCAGATACTAAGGGCTTGTTTGGATCTTTTTTTTCATCACTCAATTTCCGTCACTTATCATTCATCATTCATCATTCATCATTCATCATTCATTACTCATAACTTAAAATACCCTACCCGTTTGGCACCATCACTCACTTGTCATCACTCAATATTTTTCACACTGTTTGTAGGCCTCATACCTGTCACTCTATGCAGTTTTTTTTTCCCCAGTACCCAGAAACTTGAACCCAATGAAAAAAAAAAAAAAAAAAAAAAAAAAAAAACCCAGAAACCCGAACCCAATGAAAGAAGAAAGGAAAAAAAAAAACTCAAAAACTTGAATCCAGTGAAAGAAGAAAGGAAAAAAAGAAAAAAAGAAACCCAGATCACCGAACCCAGTGAAAAAAAAAAAAAAGAAAAAAGTCAAAAGGTGTGGCTGACCTGACTAGTGGGTCCCTCCATGTGTGTTTCATTACAAAAATACCATTGAAAACAGAGTTATGGAAATAAAAAACTAGAAACAGAATTATGAGTTATGGAAACAAAATTATAAATGATGGAAACAAAAAATTAGAAACAGAGTTATGGGATGCCAAATGGACTTCTCAGCTATAGATTCCACCATTTTTGAGTTATGAGTTATGGAAACAGAATTGAGTTATGAAAATCATCAATCCAAACAGCCTCTAATATTCCAAAACCAAATACTTTACAAGTGCTAATTAAGAAAAGATAGTAGTAGGTAACGTGGGTCTGTAGGAGAAAGCACTTTGGCTATTATCATTATATAGAAAATTTGTCACGCTAAGATCCTCTCTGGTGACCATTTCATTGCCATGCTCATCCAGATTACATGGGTCCCATTCATGGCTCGTAATGTCAACTAGAGAGATCTTGTGTGTCATTTTACATCGAGACAAATTAATGTGGGTTAGTTGATGTTCTTTTCGTATTTAATATTGGTTTTGTCATTACCTACAAAATAATTGAACGTGCAGGTAGATTGAGAGATACAAAATAATTGCATGTGATAGCAAGGGGGAGAGAATAGACAAGATAATAAATAAATTCTGACAAGATAAGGACAATAAGTGAAATGAGAGTGGAAAGCGAGGTGCAGAATCATGCACAAGAGGGATTGAGATCCCGTGCAATACCTAGGGTATTGCACGGTGTGCAATAGCACAAATCTCAGCCCTCCATTTAATCCAATGACTCATTATTTTGACACCTCATCAGTCCAAGCTGGCAATCCGTGAGCTTTCATTTCAGCATCCCCAATTTGAACTTCACTAAAACTCTAGGTATTGCACGGTGTGCAATAGCACAAATCTCAGCCCTCCATTTAATCCAATGACTCATTATTTTGACACCTCATCAGTCCAAGCTGGCAATCCGTGTGCTTTCATTTTAGCATCCCCAATTTGAACTTCACTAAAACTCTTCTCTTCTCTCTCTCACTTCAACCGTGTTTCTCCCTCACTCTGCCTAGCACTCCACTCTCTCAACCCCAACTCTGCCTCCACCAGACTCCACCTCAACCCCTCCACCAAACTCTTCACCTCAACCCCGTGGTCACCGCTTCCCGCATACCCAACTCAGACCCATAAGCAAAAACAAAGAAAAAACAGTAAACAATAACTCACTATTTGAGATCCCGACCCCCACACACTCGCACCCTTTTTAGATCCAGATCAGAGAGAGTAAGGGTTGGGGTTTGGAGAGAAAATAACAAATGCATTTTGCATTAAGGAGTAGCAAAGACAAAAAAAGGGCATCAAAGCAAAATTACGCTCCAATAAAGGTTGCCACTGAAAGAATCTGAAAAGAGGCCCAAGGTATTTAGTGGCAAATGCAGGTGAAAATTTTTTGGCATGAATTTTATTTCAAGATAAGCCAATTAAATTCACAGCCATGCTTAATTGTTTAAAGCTTTTGTGCTGGACAAAAACAACAGGGAGCACCAATGGACAAAAACAAGAAATCAAACCCAGAGAAGGAAAAATCAAAGAGAGAGACAAAGTAACTTTGTTATATTTCTCCATCTTTCTCCTTCCATATATGTTTATCAAAAGCAAGATATCATATATCCACAATGAAGTTGCAAGCTGTGCAACTAAGCCAAATCTTTATACCTATTTTCATGAATTACGATTCAAAATATAACCATTTAAATGCTAAGATAAATTCGTTCTTATATTAAACAAGCAGCTAGACTATAAACACTTCATCTCATCATATTGCCATACACATGGAAAAAATAAAAATATAAAAGCTCAAATGAAAACAGATCAATAAATACTCCAATTTGGACCCAAAAAAAAAAAAAAACCCTAACTCATGGTGAAAAATGACAAAAGATAAATGCTTGTTTATTTAAAAAGAAAACAAGTAGGTAAACCACCATTTATACATACAGATTCTGTTATTTTTGTTGTCTTTTTACTTGAACACAATCAGTATCCAATAACACAAATTCCACATTATTTTTTTCCCAAGTACAACAGGGAATTCAATTTCTTTATCAAAAGAAAACAAAATCCTAATACAATACTAAAAATTAAAAAATCTTCTTTTTTGTTGAGAAAATTAAAAGAAGGAAAAATCAAAGAGAGAGACAGAGGAACTTTACCGGAACCACGGCCGAAATTGGTGGAGCGGAACACAGTGGCTGCTAGCTGTAGCCATGGAGATTGAGCATCAACTTCTCTCTTACCCGATTCTATCCAAACCCTAACCCTTACTTTCTCTGATCTAGGTTTGAAAAACATCAAATTCTCACTTAAACACCCGATTCTCTCCAAACCCCAACCCTTACTCTCTCTGATCTAGGTCTAAAAAGGGTGCGAGTGTGTGGGGGTCGGGATCTCAGATGGTGAGTTACTCTTTACTTTTTTTTCTTTGTTTTTGCTTATGGGTCTGAGTTGGGTATGCAGGAAGCGGTGACCACGGGGTTGAGGTGAAGAGTCTGGTGGAGGGGTTGAGGTGGAGATTGGTGGAGGCGCAGTCGGGGTTGAGAGAGTGGAGCGCTAGGGAGAGTGAGGGAGAAACACGGTTGAAGTGAGAGAGAGAAGAGAAGAGTTTTAGTGAAGTTCAAATTGGGGATGCTAAAATGAAAGCACACGGATTGCCAGCTTGGACTGATGAGGTGTCAAAATAATGAGTCATTGGATTAAATGGAGGGCTGAGATTTGTGCTATTGCACACCGTGCAATACCCTAGGTATTGCATGGGATCTCAATCCGCACAAGAATGAGGGAACAGATAAGGGAAAAAACACTGCAACTTGATTGAGAGCTAGTGTATAATCATGCACGAGAGAGAGAGAGAGAGAGAGAGAGAGAGAGAGAGAGAGAGAGAGAGAGAGAGAGAGAGAGAGAGAGAGAGAGAGAGAGAGAGAGAGAGAGAGAGAGAGAGAGAGAATGTAAAAACACCACAATTTTTATTTCGTTGAGAACTCATTGTAAATTGAGATATGAGAACCATAGTTCTCAGAACTGAACCGGACCGAGAGGTTGGACCGTAAAAATCGAGAACTGAGATGAAAACCGATTTTTTAAGCATAAAGAACTGGGTATATGTGGCAATTCCGTGAACCCCTAAAACCGGGGTTGGACCATACGAACCGGTGGCAAGAACCATGCGGTCCAACCCCTTAGCAATTTTTTTTTTTTTTGTAAAAACAACTTAACATAATTTTATTTTACTTAATTAAATTATCCATCTCTTACAAGGAATAAAAAAAAAATTATAATTAAAATCCTTCAAAGATATTCAACTTTACTTCAAAAATTAATCATAAATTTTAATATTTTCATGGTTATTATTTTATTTTATTAACTTTCTTATTTAATTATTAAATATATGCTTGAAAATCATTAAATTTCCCTCACATATATAGATATATTAGTCAATTTTGCTAGTTTTATAAATTTAATATCTATATTTAGGCTTTAATTAATTATTAAATTAATTATGATGTCATCACGGTTTGACCCCGGTTCGACCTCGGTTCGACCCTGGTTCGACCTCAAAAACCTTGAACCTCTTCCTTTTACGGTTCAATGAACGGTCCGAGTCTGAAAACCTTGATGAGAACTACTTGTGAATGTAAGAACATCAACTTCTTACATCAATTTTTTATGTTTTATATGTAGACATCATTTTTTTTTTTTTTAAATGTATATATCAGGATATACGTATGATTGTAAATATTATATGAAAGTGCGTATAAAATAAGTATCAATGAAAATTTATTGTTTGTGAAAGGGAATGATTCTCTTACCCTCATTAGAAAAAGAGAGAAGTCTTTTATGTAATATGTCATATAATAGGTTTAACATATTTAACTTATCATCGCATTGTATAGTAAGTAGATGACATTAAGGGTTTATTTGGATACCGTTTATTGCTGAAAACTGAAAATTGAAAATATTGTAACAAACTAATTTTTAAATGTGTAAATAATGCAGTGAGACTCAGTTTTAAAGTTGTTTTTTTCTTAAAAAAGTACTTGCGGGTCCTGTGAACAGTGTACGAGACCTACTAAAAAATGCACAGGACAACACAAACGCAAACGTTGAGGAAAAATTGCTGTATCTAAACTAACACTAACTGTAGCAATGAGAAGAGCCATGGAAAATTTTGGAAACGTATGACGCCTTCAATTTAGATAAAATGCGTAAGAAGACTAAAACTGAATATGTATGTAAAAGCTGTCGTATAAATGGATAAAATTACAATTAAAATAATGTCTAAAATGGTGTCGTTTAGAATTTTGATGATGGAAACAAAGAAATGTAGGAACAAAAATGCCTACCAATGATTTCTCCAAAAAGAAAAAAAAAGAAGAAAAAGAAACACTCTACCACTCACAACTCACTTGTGAACGAGTTGAGACAAAGTTGTAGTCTTAATATTACTGATTTAGAAATGAAAAATAGGTCCAGATTAGGATGGAAGAAACCTTTCCAAACTCGAATTTTTTGAATAATATACCGTCAAAATCACAACAAATCCCTCAAAGATTTAAAAAGATATTTTTCAAACCAAATCTCATCCAAGATTTCATAGAAGTTGCTTGGTAAAAGATAAATGTATTTGCATACTGGCCATAGTATTCTATAATTTTTTAATTTCCCCAAATATGATAATAAATGTGATTGGTGGATTTCAAGAGAACAAAACTATGGAAAGCATTTTTACAACAAATCCTAACTAAAAAATTGTTAATGATAAGTAAAAAAAAATGATGTTAGGAGTATACCTAAATTAAATAAGAATTAGTAAAAACTTATTAACTAAGTTTTTTTTTTGGTAAAATTGTTGTGAAAATGATGTAGCTGTAGCACTACTCATTTGAAAAAAAAAATGTAATATATATCTTTTTTTTTTTGAAAAAATTATAATATATATATCTAAATTATTTTAATTTGATGGGCAATACTACACAAGGCTTATATAATAAAATTGGTAGTATTTTTAGTATATTACTCATTAATCAGTATGTTCACACTTCACATAGCTGTTTATTATTATAACATTTAATTTTTTCCAAATCGAGTGATGTGTACTTTTCTTGCTGTTCATGCCACATGATTGTCGTGTCCTTTTCTATTTAGATCAAAACTAAATGTTCTCCAATTCAAACATGCTACGTCAGTAGCTTTCTTGAAATTATTATTAATGTTTTTAATCAGGATCGACCACATCTTTGTCGATAACGATGACCATAATTGCTGTCCTTTTAATCAGGATCGCCCACATCTTTGTCTATATAATGTCCTTTGGCGTAAATGCATTTTTAGTTCCTATATTTTGAGGTTATTTTTATTTTGGTTCCTACATTTTCATTTTATCACTTTTAGTCCCTAAACCAATTAACGCGTGACATTTAAGTCCTTACCATCACCCAACTAACAGAAAAAACTGACGTGCCAAATGGCACATTAAAATAATAATTAAAAAATCTATTTTCATATTAAAAAATGCCACATCATCATTTAAATTAAAAAAAATTAATTTATTAATTTTAATTAAATTAAAAAAATTAAAAACAAGAACATCAAACCCAGAAATAAACCCAGCAATGACATCAAACCTAGAATCAATCAAAGAGCAAACCCAAAATAAAAGAATAGGAACATCAAAGAACATAAACATCAAACCTACAGGAAAAAAAAAAAAAAACATGAACATCACCAAATCAAAGAGCATGAATAAGAGCAAAAGCTCAAGGACAACATCGAAGCTCGCCTCAAATACCTTAACCAACCCGACCAATTCGCCGACTTCGAAATCGACCTCCACAAGCTCAGCATCCTCGCCGGAGCTCCCGAGCTATATCCAGATCTCGTCAATCTCAATGCGATTCCTTCGATTTTGAACCTCCTTGCTCACGATAACACCGATATCACGTTCGATGTGGTTCAGTTGCTTCAGGATCTGACGGATCTTGATGTGTTTGAGGACGATGAGGAGAGTGATGAGCCGACTAGGGTTTTGGTTGAAGCGCTGGTGGAGAACAATGTGCTAGAGCTGCTTGTTTAGAATCTGCAGCGGTTGAACGATTTCGATCTCGATGAGATGGCTGCGGTGTATAGCACGCTCACGACGGTGGAGAATCTAGTGGAGGTGAAGCCTGCGGTGGCGGAGATGGTGTGCGAGAGGACGAAGTTGTTGCAGTGGTTGCTAGGTTCTGAGTTGCTAGGTTCTAGGTTCTGCGGTGACGAAGTTGTCCTGGTCGGGTTCTGGGTTTCAATGGGAGTTCGGTGATTGAAGAAGTGTGGGTTGTGGCTTCTAGGATTTGATGATTTTCTGGTTTTGAACTTTCTGGGCTTATGGCTTGGGGATTTGATGATTTTGCTGGGTTGAAAATGAGGGCTTTGAGATTTATGATTTCTTTTTTGAGCTGAATTTTTTGGGTTTTTTTGTGTGTTTGTTTCTCAAGAAAATTTCTGGGATGAACCCAAGGAACATGAACATGTTCTTCAGAAATAAATAATGAAAGAAATAATTTTTTTTTTTTTAATTTAATTATCTTATTTTATTTTAAAAGAATTTAAAAAAAAACATGAAAATATCTTTTTTTATTATTATTTTATGCTGACTTGGCATTTATTAAATAATAAATAAAATTTTTTATTATTATTTTATTCGCCACGTCAATATTTACTGTGTCAACAGTGCACACCATTTGCCACGTCAGCTTTTTCTGTTAGTTGGGTGATGGTAAGGACTTAAATGTCACGCGTTAATTGGTTTAGGAACTATAAGTGGTAAAATGAAAATGTAGAGACCAAAATAGAAATGACCCCAAAATGTAGGGATTAAAAGAGCATTTACGTCATGTCCTTTTAACCAAAAAAAAAAACGACAACCATAATTCCAACATTATATTAGAATAGTGTAACGATGACCACAAATCGAATTTTTCTTTTTGATGAGAAATTGAGGAAGGAAGGAAAATGTTATAATTTACTTTATGTAGTTTCGTCCTATTATAATTTAGTTTGCAAAATTTAATAAAGTGTTTTTTGATCTCGAATATGCCAATACATAAAAATATGACTCTTACCTATACAATCTCTAAAATTAATACACTTTTGATAATAAGATAAAGTCATACAATTTGATTTTAGGGCATTAATCCTAACATTTGCATCCATGTACAGATTGATTGTATACATCAAATGGATGTAAAGACAATTTTCTTAAATGGTGATCTTGATGGGAAAGTTTACATATGGAACAATCCGAGGGTTTTGTACTTCTTGTAAATAAAAAATGAAAAAAAAAAAAAAAAAGTTTTCAATCTTATCAAATCTTTGTATAGCTTGAAACAAGCATCAAAACAATGGCATGAAAAATTTGATTATATTATCTTATTGGATGTTTTTACACATAAATGGAGCTCACAAAGGTATACATTCTAAGTTTACAAATAATATATGGTATCATAACTTGTCACTATGTTGATGATATTTTACTGTTGTGTTTAAGATGAAAGATCTAAATGAAGCAGACAGTATTTGGAAAAACAAAGTAAAAAAACATAGTGAGAGTTTTGCACTATGTCAATCTCATTATATTGAGAAAGTACTTAAGAGATTTGAACATCTCAAAGTAAATAAGCAATCAAACACACCTTAAGATCTGAACTAAAAGTTGAGTGAAAATACTGAAAGGATGATTTATAAACAGCTTAAGTATATTAATGCTATAGGTAGCATATGTTTTCCATGCATTAAACTAGGCAGGCTATATAGTATGCAAACCTCTGAGATATATAAATAATCCTAGTGTTGATCATTGTGAACGTTTTTCATTAAATATTACCTCAAATGAATTCTTTTGATTTCATCTTTCATTTACTTTCTTGATATATCTTAATATTTCTTTTATGGTTGCAACTTTTGCTTTATTTTTGTATTAAGCTAAATCCAATTTCCTTTATAAATTTTTTTTGTCCTTTATAACTAATTATGTATGTTTTTTTATTTGAACGTTGATTCATACATAGATTATCTCTATTTATTTTTTATTTTTTATCTTGAACAAAAAGAGCTCAATAATTGGTATTAGATTTACTATGTCTATATTTTATATTGACTATCGTATATGAATTTTTTTTTTTTTTTTTTTAAATTGATTTATCAGTTGTTAATATTTTGAATTTTTTTATAAATAGTGTAAAAATCTATTCTCTCTCTCTCTCTCTCTCTCTCTCTCTATATATATATATATATATATATATATATGCGCTTACAGTTCCACCAATGATTATTTAGTTATAGGAAGGATCTAATGACCCAAAGCCTACACCAAAGCAAATTCTAGACTGGATTAACATTACTGTTTATGGAAGTTATCACCAAATCTTGGCATACTCGAAATTAAAGTAAGTCTCTGCTGAAATTGGCTGGAATCCTCACCTCTTAATTGGTTTGAAGTCCACCTCATCAGGATTTGCCAAATCCTAATCATAGTTTAATTTTAATATTTTTTAAACTAGGGCTAAATTATTTGAAATTTAAATAATAATAAAAAGATAATATTTAATAAAAATATAGTGATCTTAGCATTTGTCTTTTCTTTGAAAGTCTTCACCAAATCGTCCACCCATGTCTAATATAAAAATATTCAATAAATTAAAAGAAGATTTTAAAAAGCATGAAAATAAATGTTGATGAGAATGAGGGCCTTCAAAAGTTAAGACATTACCGATCGAGTTAAATCAATCATTAACCAAGTGAATGAAAGTGGACGTTATTATTATTATTATTATTATTATTTTGGTTAATGTAACAAAAAGAAGAGGAAAACTCATTTAAAAAAAAAATTATATATCTATCTCCTTTGTTATGTGCCAGTTAAATAGTCCGCTATGTCAAGTAACGCAACCTAGAACTGTAATTGGGATTTAAATGTTTATAAATAAGAAATTTTTTTTAATGGATATAATCAATTACTGTTTACTACATAAGATAATTGTGAAAAAAAAAAAAAAAAAAAAGTGGTAAAAGTTGTTGTCCTATAATAATACACCAGCGAAACCAAAAGGTAGGAGATGGGCTTAATGATTACCTTAATGTAGACATTATAAGACCATAATAAATTTATTTTTTATATTTTTTATTTTGTATATGTATAATTACTGTTTAGTTAAGGTGGATATCCAAAATTCTTTATGGGCGCCACTGTTCCTTCAGGTGATCATATATTGATTTGGTCCTTTTTTTTTTAGCTTATTCAGTTATTCTCAAGAATCTCAACACATTGTTTAGTAGTTGTTGGGCTAACTACAAAATTTCAGTTATACAGACAAGGTCCAAGATATAAAACCTAGAACAGGAAGCCCAAATGTATAATGGCTAGGTTACATGTGAGGGGCACGTGCTAGGTTAAGTGAATGAGTCACATAAAAACATGTGGGAGATAGATGTTGTAGCGGTTTTAGGAGAGTTTTTATAGAAAGAACGTAGGAACATTAAAGTGGGGTTGCCTCGATGGTTATACGAGGCGGTTGAGCAATAACCAACGTGGGACACATGGAAGAAGGAACGAAGCAAAGAGGGACATGTGGTAGTAAGTAATGAAGATAATTGCCAATTCCCCAGAGCACATAACTCTTTTTTCTCAATCCGTAACGTCCACTCCTAATGATAACTCTTTATCATCAAACTAAAATATCAATCAGATTTTTAGTGTAGACGGGGATTGAACTTCAAATCTCTTATTCAATCATCAGAAATTTTACCAAAGCACATGACTAAATAACTTATTCAAAGAACTTATTTAGAACACAAACATTGCACTTTCCAGAGATCATTAGATTAGGTTCTTACGATTTAGTCTCCTAATCCTTTAGGCTGGTAAGAAGATCTCTTCATACGCTTGTAAGTTTATGTGCCAGTATTTGTATTTGTGAAAATCTGGAAGTTTGATGTGATATGTACATGTTTGTGATAATCTGATTCGTTTGAATGTTCATTCAATGCAATTTAGTGTTATTAGGATTTAATCAACTGAGCATCTATGATATGACTTTAATCAAGACGATCTTCCTTAGTTTAATTTCATTCGAAATGATTTACTTCGACCTATTCGATATTGTGATAATGCAATCTGACTTAATCAAGTAGACAGTTAGTTTAATTTAGTTACTTTAGAAACTTACGCTATGTTTGGTAACCATTTCCCCTCAATTTTCTGTTTTCAATGACAATTTTTTGTTTCCTTAGGCAAAAAACTTGTTTGGTAATTTATTTTAGGCAAAAATAAAAAACTATTTCCAATTTTTATATTATGAAGGAAATTAAAAATAGGCCTTCAGTTGTTTTTATTTTTCAGTTTTCAAAGGCTTTAGAAAGCACAGAATAGACAAGACCTTACACGCTAGTTTAATGAACCAGGGCATTGGTTCGAGCCACATGAATAAAAAAATATTTTTCTATCTAATATATTTTTCATTCTCTTTCCTGCGCTTCCACTTTTTATCTCTCAATTTTTAGCGCCTAAAATTATATTTTCTCTCCAATCCCATGTATCTGAACCCTTATATCTACCTCTGTGCCTCCACTTCCTCACAGAGGCACTATTGAAAACCTTGATTGAGAGAACCACTTGTAAGGTAAGTACTTGATTTTCACTGGATTCTCCTTCATGGTTGTTTTTTGTTCTTTATTGGATTCTACTATTCTTTTTCTTGTCCTTCTTTCCCTTTCCTTACCTTTTTTTTTTTTTTTTTTTTTTTTTTTTTTTTTTTTTTTTGTGCGCGATTTAGCAAGTCTGTGCGAGTCTTTCATGGTTTTTGAAGAGCTTCATAATTTTAGGGAGCCAATCACTCAAAGGTACTGGGTACATACGTTTCTATTATTTTTGATTTCTTGTTTTTGTTTGTTTGTTTGTTTGTTTGTTTTTGAGCTCTTTTCCTCTTTTCTTTGATTATGAATTATTACGAAATTAGTAGAGCTGATTTGTGTTTGGTCTAATTTGCTATTGTTGAGTGTCAATTGTTAATGTGAGGTTAATGGTTATTACAAATTGGTATTTCTGTGTTTCATATGAATTTGTCCAACGGCACCATATATAACCTCATGCCATAAAATTGTACACACGGGATAGAAATTAATATCCTAATGTGTCTCTACCTCATGAATCTATTTGAATTATATTGTTAAGGTTGTACACAGGTTATAATAGATCAGCACAATAGTAAGAAACTTTCATTAATATAGTTTCAATCTTATATTATTAAAGTTTCAGGCTTGAATGTTATAGACACAAGTCTATGCATGTCTCAAGATCATCATAACCATTCACTCGTCATTCATGACAAGTTTGAAGATCTATTTACAACAATCACATAGATTTCAAGATTTCTCCCACAGTGATAAAAGTGCAAAGAAACAAGCTATGCTCGAAAATGCACAAAGCCATTAGCACAAAGGTACAAGGCAAAACATGTTTTGAGACAAAAGCTCAACAATGTCAATCAAACTTTTGATTTTCTAATTTTTATGTGATTTTTGGATTTTTGACACTAGAAGAAAAAGATTGACCAAAAACAAAAACAAAATCAAAAGTATGCACAAGTAGACAAGCAAACAACCATCAGCAAAAACAATAAGCAAACAAACAAACATCGTCGCAAAGCATAGGAAGTATTAATGCATGGACATGTTGTAATGCTTATGCATGAGTACCCTTCTTCACCCACACGTCACTTGTGTTTGGGGTGATTTCCTTATAGGATTGGGTACGGGAGTTAGGGCTTTCAAACCTTCATGAGAAGCTTTCCAGGCAGTTGGTGAATGCACCAATCATCTTCATCACGTTCATCATTCCAGGATCACCATTTTGATCTCTAGATTGTTCACCTGCCCAATTTCTTCTATCATTTCTAGGTCCTCGTGACCTTTGAGGAGTTGCACTATTCATTGCTCTCAGCTTTTGGCAATTTGGTTGAGTATGCCCTTGAAGTCCACAATGATGACACACATAATTTGATCTAGGACCTCTTTGTGGTCGTGGACGAGACTTGGCTCGAGATTCTGACCTGCCCACATACTGATTGCGGGGATTCAACAACCGTTGGTTCTCCAAATTCTTCTTCTCCTCTATCTTGGGCTTCTCAGCAGTAGGGTCAACTTCAACTGGATCTTTAGCCTTAACAAACTTCACTTCTTTAGTGACAGTTCCAGATGAGCCACTTCCTCCGGTATATCCTAATCCGGATTTTTCTGAAAAGCTCTTTTGAGATGAAATAACATCATCTAGCTTCTTGGTGGAGACCCTCTCTATCTTGGCATTAGCTTGCACAACCTCTTGCTCAAGAAATCTCACTTTTGAGTAAGCTTCTGACAGCTCACCATTCAAAGTCTCTATCTCACATTTGGCCTCCTTATAGCGAATTAGGAGACTTTTATATCCCTCCTCTACCTTCTTCATCTTTCTCACAGCTGCCTTGGCCACCCTTGTGTACTCACCCGACTTTTCCAGGAGTGAGTTATAATTCTCTTGAAGATTGGCTGTGCTTTCATCTTCTTCAACGTCTGATTCCTCGACAACTCCCAATGATTCTTCATCACTATGTTCTCCAAGGTCTCGAACAAGCAGATTCAACTCGTCTGAAGACTCAACATGGGCAATAGTCATAAAAGCTGAATAGTTCCCCTCTCCATCACAGCTTTCTTCTGATTCTGAGTCGGATGAATCCGAGTCACTTAATGTCGTGGCATACACCTTGCCTTTCGATTTCAAATAATTCGGACATTCTTTCTTAAAGTGTCCATACCCGTTGCATTCAAAACAAGTGACACCTTATGTAGATTGGGATTCTTTTCCATCTTTCCTTTTGAATTCCCTTTTCTCCCTTCCTGAACTTTGGAATTTTCCTTTATCACCAAATTTTCCATTATTCTTGAATTTCAAGAATTTTTGGAAATTTTTTACAAGGTATGCAACATCTTTATCAACCACATCTTCTTCCGATGAGTCATGGACTTCTACCTTCTCATTAATGGTCTTAAGAGCAAGAGATTTACTCTTCCGTTGATTGGGCAGCGACATCTCATAAGTCTGAAGAGAACCAACCAACTCCTGGACTTTGATGTCATCGAGGTCCTTGCTCTCTTCAATCGCTGTCACTTTAGTACGAAAACTTTCCGGCAATGATCGAAGGATCTTCCTTACGATTTTAGAATCCTCTGTTTTCTCCCCCAAATTGAACTTGCTGACAACCACCTCATTCAGCTTCCCATAGAAAGAGTCAAAGGACTCATCCTCACTCATTTTGAGCTCTTCAAACCGAGTGGTCAGCATTTGCAACTTGGTGTCTTTCACTTTCTTCGTGCCTTCATAGGTGGTTTCTAATATCTCCCATGCTTCTTTGGCAATGGTAATGTGGGAGATCCTGTGAAATTCATCTGGAGACACACCATAGAAAATAGCATTGAGTGCTTTACTGTTAGAATTAGATGCAGCGAGTGCTGCCTTATCCCATGTGGATTTGGCTGCCTCAGGTCTGGTCCAACCAATCTCAACAGCATCCCAAACAGATTCATCAATGGAACATAGAAAAGCTCTCATGCGAACCTTCCAAAAAGCATAATTATTACCATCAAAATATGGAGGTGCATTTTGGGATTGAGACCGATCCATCTCAATAGGGAGTCAAGGATCACACAATGGTATTGAAACCAATAAAAGTGTACCCGCTCTGATACCAATTGAAAGTTCAAATAGTGTAAAAACACCCTTGAACGTTTAGACCCCCAATTTACAAATTAACCAATTCAAGCTTTATGTCAAACAACTAGTGTGCGGAAAATGAACATAAGCTATAATGTAGAATTGGAAAAACTATCTAAGCCAAATTAAAATCACAACCCACAGCAGATAATAAAAGGCAAAGATAAAAGGGAAGGAAGATGCAAACACAAAGACAACACGCGATGTGTTATCGAAGAGGAAACCGAAGCCCTCGGCATAAAACCTCTTCGCCGCCCTCCAAGCGGTAAACAATCCACTAGAAAATGTAGTTGGGATACATGGACAGCAATAAACCCTCCAAGCCTAATCTACCCAGTGCACCTAAGCCCTCCAAGCTTCTTGCTCCAACGAGGTTGCGCCGAACCTTTTTCTTTTCTAGCTTCCCGGATTCCGCTACTAGACTATAGCATCAACCAATGAAGATTGGTTCCTTCCTAACTGCTTCCCAGAACACCAAACAACCCTCTCACAGTAATGGATATGGTGAGAACAAGGTTTTGGTAAAAAGCTTCTCAAGGGTTTGGCAATGGAGAGGAAGAGAGTTGAGGAATTTGAAGAGACACTTATGTAAAGATTGTAGATGAATCAATCTTGTTTTACTCTAGGGTTTTTCTCTCAAAATTCTCTCTGGAAGCTCTCTCTCATTTGTGGGTATAAGGGGTATTTATACTGAGGTGAGAGGAGAATGTGAAACGTCAGGTTTTTCAAAACAGGGCTGGCTCGCGGCTTGGCCTCGCGACTTGACTGAGTTGCGAGATCCAGTCGCGAGATAACCATATGGCCAGTTGTCCTGTTTTGTCCTGTAGTGCTCCAGCTAGCATGACTGTTCACCTTCTGGCATGCTTGGCATGTGTGCTGCGTCTGGCGGCTTGCAGCCGCGAGTCACCCACGAGATCAAGCCGCGAGTCTCTGTTTTCTTACACACTCTTGAGCAATCTTCACTCTATCTCACTCACTACCCTTACAACAAGCCCACCTAAATACAGGGTTACTAAATGCTGAAATACAAGCAAATTTGGTATGGAATAAAGCCAATTAGATGGTTGAATAAATTCAACCTTACAAAACGTAATTCATATTCTTAACAATCTTATGACTATGGTCACGCTATATCCCCGTGACTGAGTATCAGAGTACCAATGAATAACCCCCATTAATTTGGGTATCAGAGTACCATTGAATAACCCCCATTGGTTTGGGTATCAGAGTACTAATGAATAACCCTCATTGGCTGGGTATCAGAATTAATTCATAGTCAGTTTATCCATAATCATATATAAGAAATCATAGTTTCTACCAAAAAAAAATATCTTATTCAAATACATACATACATATATATATATATATAAAATCATATATTCAATATTCAAATCTATTTGTGATATTTCTATATTCTTTACTTTAAATCAATATAGCTAAAAACAAACAATTAAATAAAATAATTCTTATATTCAATGCTCATATGTATTTGTGAAAATTTCTTATTCTTTACTTTGAATCAGTATAGCTAAAAACAATTAAATAAGATACATCATATATTCAATAATCAGATATATTTGTGATAATTCTTTACTTGAAATCAGTAATACGATAAAAATAAAATTGTAACATCTGTAAACAAGTTTCAATGGTTAAAATACGCACAATAAAACCAATTAGGATAACGTTACTTACCTCCAAAAGCTATACCAAAAGAAACTTCACCCTAACACTTCTTCTAAAAATCCTTTGATATCAACACCTAAAACAATTTTGCAGGTATCATTTACTCAATAATCAAATAATTTAAGAATGACTTATAACAATATCCGGCCAACAGAATGACTACTAGAAATATCTAATAATTTCTTTTTATTATCTCAAAGTAAAAGTCCTTGTATGTATCCTCTACTGCCTCTAATAAAACCTAGGATACGTATTGTCATATAGGGTCAAAAGCATCGCCTAGACCATGTTCCATGATCACTTGCTGACTTCCCCATACGCCTCAGTTACCAAACCAATGAACTAATAATAAAATAATAATAACAATAATATTCGAAAGAAGCTGGCGTTGCTATGACAAGGGGATTATTCTATGGATTTATATATATATATATATATATATATATATATATATATATATATATATATATATATATATATATGCCACTGCTGCCTCTAGCTTTCTTCTTCTTCTTCTTTTCTTTTCTTTTTTTTTTTTTTTTTTTTTTTTTTTTTTCAAACTCCATCAATCCGGTATTATTCCCTTAAGAAAATTATGCAGAACAGACCCATGCAGCCATGTCTAAAGAAAGTCACATTGTTGGCCGAAATACTTACATTAAAAAAAATACTTTAATTCTAAATAATACTTAGATTTGACAAGAAAGAAATTCTTAAGCTCTTACCTCAAAGGCATAGTCAATCATTCTCTACTTCAGTCTTCTAGGTAGTCTCCTCTCTCAAAATATCTTTCCATATACGTTGACTTAATAAACTTATATTTATAGCTAGGGTTTCAACCTTATTTTCTAAAAACCCCTTAGCAATATTAATTATAACAATTGACCCCATAAACAAATTTACTTAAATACCCTTCCTTTTAAATCCTTTTATTTTATTTTATTTTATTTTTATTTATTTATTTATTTTCCGGGTATTACAGAGGAGAATGTGAAACGTCAGGTTTTTCAAAACAGGGGTGGCTCGCGGCTTGGTCTCGCGACTTGACTAAGTCGCGAGATAACCGTATGGCCAGTTGTCCTATTTTGTCCTATAATGCTCCAACTAGCATGACTGTTCACCTTCTGGCATGCTTGGCACGTGTGCTGCATCTGGCGGCTTGCAGCCGCGAGTCACCCGCGAGATCAAGCCGCGAGTCTCTGTTTTCTTGCACACTCTTGAACAATCTACATTCTATCTCACTCACTACCCTTACAACAAACACACCTAAATATAGGGTTACTAAATGCAGAAATACAAGCAAATTTGGCACGGTGATAGTTTTTAGACCCCTTAAAACCAATTGATTTAACCTAGGTAATTAGCCAAGTTGGTACTTAGTCCAATTTAACAAAATTAGGTTATCACAATAATAAAGGTCAAATCATGTTAAGCAGCGGAAAATAAATAACACAAGATATGATCACCCAGGAAACCAAACCGGTAAAAACCTGGGGAGGATTTGACCTAGCTATCCTTAAGGTAAACTTGAATCCACTATCTTGAAAGAATCGAAGTTCATACAATAAGACTTACAAGCCCCCACGCTCGACTTCTTATTGCTACCAACCAGTAGAACTTACTGACACGACCACGTGCAAGCTCCGAATCCACGGACTCCTTCTTTCTTAGATTCACCACCAGATACAAGCACACCCGCTTGTGTTTTCTTTAAGATTCAATGGCAGGAACTGAATTGATCATCAAGGCGTAGATAAATCTTCTCCTTGAAAACCCTAAGTTTGTGTAAAGGAAAGCTCCTCTAGATCTTACAAGAGATTTACACAAACCGCAAATATGAGAAACACTAAAACGTGGCTAGGGTTTGCCTTTTATACTTAGGACAAATAAGAAACCCTAAAAACGTTTTAAAACACTTAGGGCTGAGTTGGACGAATCTGCAGAAAAACATTCTGCCCGAGCTTCGATCGGTCGAGCCTGTCGTTCGATCGATCGAGCCAGGCCGAAAGGCACAATGCTTCCTGCTTTAACTCGATTCCAACTTTACATTGACACATAACTTTGAGCTAGCTTTAAACACTTCTAAACACATTATTTTGATCATGGTTTGCCAACAATACACGTTAGAGTTCTAAATACATAAAATCCTAAACTTTAGAACCTAACAAACTCCCCCTTTGACAATCCGTGACAAAACACAATTTAGAAGCTCAAAGTTTACAAAATAAAAAGCCCTTTACAAAATAATGCTCATAAAACAAATTCAATCCTAACTACTATCCATCAGTTGCAAGTGTAGACAGCAGCTCAATTGAATCAACCTGTATATTTCCTGAAACACTAAACAAAATGCATAACTGCATGTGTGGAAATAATACAAGTAAACAAAATAACTTCTTGATTTCAAACAACACACAAATAAAGACATATATCAATGAATAACTCATAAATATAAATCAATAAGCAGTTTGAAACAAGAAACAAATAAAATACCAATCAAACATAAAACTCCCTCTAACAAGAATATCTCATCAAAAACAAGGTAAGAGCTAAAAATGCATAAGTACAAAGTGAAGCACCCAGATACAATCTAAAACTCCACAAGCTCCAACCAAAAACAAATAAACTCCCCTGAAAACAAAAACCCTACAAAGTACTCCCCCTTTTTGTGACGGAATGTCAGAGGGCAAACAAGTCATCCATCATCAAAAGGGAGGTGGTCTAAACTACGCCAACTCTGCATGCAAGGCACGGATCTCATCAAGCACATCCACCAAAATCTTTCCTTGAGCCGCCTGAACGGTCAAGACATGATCCAACGTGCGACGAATGTCTGAATCATCCGAAGCAGTCGGTGGAGGAACATCAGCATTAGCAGCAGCACCTGAAGTCTCAGCAGCAACAGTACCTGTAGAAGAGGGAGGAGGGGGAACACCACTAGATGACGCACCTCTAGGACGAGAAGAAGCAACTCTCAACTGAGCAGCCCTCTGATGAAGAAAGGTAGCACCTATGGGAGCAATCACATGAACAGGCTCACCAGACGGAAAATCATCTAGACCTAAGTAGAGTAAAATCCTATGAATGAAAATAGGATGAATTAGTGCATGCCTTATGGCAGAACTCCTATGAACCTCGTTCAAAGAACAAAGGAACAAGTGAGGAAAACTGATAGACGCTCCAGAAACAAAGGCGTACAAAAACACACATCGCTCTAAAGGGATGGTGTGGACGTGAGAGATAGGCCACAAGGAATGACACGCAATCCGAAAGAAGAGATAGGCAGTCTCGGTAAGCTCAGTGGACGTGATCCGAGGATCAGAACCCCACTGGATAGATGACCCAGTGATGTAAGACATGACAACGTCTAATGAGGGTGACTCATCATAGGGATAGTCAGCATCCCGAACAACCGGCACCCCAAGAGCCTCAGCCACTACCCGAGGGGTAATGGTGAACTCTACACCTCGTATCCAACTCCTAATTAGGATGTTGGAATCATAGATGTGGCAAGAGAGATTCGAGTAGAACTCTCTAATCAGGGCGGTCAGGGGTGGATGATCTATCTCTAAGAGAGGCAACCAACCGTTAGACTCAAAATTGACCCGAATGGCCGGATCAAGCTCATCTAACACAACAGCGCGCTCAGACCAGATCTTACGCTTACAGTTCAAAGTGTCACAGGCTTCTCTACACTTATCATTCTTAAACAGCTCAACTCTAGTGGGAGACTCAGAGGAAGTGGTCCTATGAGCTCTAGTTTTCCTACGCATGGTGCTAAGATAAGGATCAAAACACAGAGCGAAAGAACAAAAACACAAAACCAAAACCAAGGGCAGGCTGCAAGTTAGCACAAAAACAAAATATAGAATAGAAATCTATATGATGCATGAACAAGTTTAAATGTCATGATGCATGTTCTAATGCAGCGAATTAAGTCCAAAAAGGTTCAAAGTACAAAATTGGCTTGAACATTAAGAGTTTTAACACAAAAAACCAAAAGTTTGGAAAACCACTTGATCAATTTGAAAAATATTGACGAATTGAGCATTACACATGATATAATAACAAAAAGAATGACCAAATACATTAATTTGATAAGCCAATTTCATCAATTTAAGCCAATTTGACAAAATCCCCAATTCGGATTAAATTCAAAACCCTAGAATTTTCAATTTTTCAAAAACCACAAAATTGATCAAATTAAACTATAAAGAACATCATTATAGCATCATAGCACAAAAACCCATCGATCAATTTCACAAGAATATGTTCGAATCATCAAAAACCCCAATATGATGAAAGTTCCGAAAATACCCATGATAATGCATGAAAAATGCATGAAATCAAGAAATAAACTTGAAAAAGAAGGGCAAAAGGGACTTACCGGCCTTCAAGCACAAAAACCTTGCAAAAATCTTGAAGGATAACGACAAAAATTGGATGGTGGAGCCTAGAGCCAACGCGGAGAGAGAGAAAGGAAAAAACTATTTGAAAAATAACTTTGAAAAAGTCCAAGTCTGTCTTTAAAAAAAAAACTGATTCACAAGTTTCGATCGATCGAAAATCATCCTCGATCGGTCGAAACAGACAGAGACTCCCTCTTTCAAATTTTAAAAATTTCGATCGGTCGAAAAACAGAATGGACCGATCGAATTAGGCAGAGGCTCACCATATTTTTGAGGAAAAACACAATTTTTGAAAAACAAAATGATTTAACTCAAAGCATTGAAATTTAAGAACAAAAATGCATGAGTATGAGATGATATGATTTTCAAATCAAAGAGATTAAGCCCAAAATTCCCAAAAACAAAATTTCTTGCAGTCTCCACAAATTTTCAAGCAACAAATTAAGTTTGCACATAATTCAAAGTATTTGCAATAACTTGGTTGGTCAGACCATAAACACACACAATAACATGTACAATGTTTAGCAAAGAGTAACTTGTGTAGTGTGTGCAACTAGCAAAAACTTGAGATACATGTGAGGTGATATGTCAATAGCAATCAATCACAAAGTCTACAAAATTCATCACAACGAATTTAAAAGAGACTATCACCTAAAGAGTTACATCATATAACTCCCACATCTCCTAGATCATAAGCTTGCAATCATGTAAGTTTCTTGTATTTATGCCTCATAATATACATTCCAATTTTAAGTTATGTGAGGTTGGCATCAAGCCTAATAGTACACACCAATTTTGATTTTAAGAATTAAGCACTTTAACCGAGGCTTCACCTTATGTTCTTTTTGTGCATGTGCTACACTTTCTCGAGCACAAAATCTTATGATATGCACTAAGGTGTTCATGATTGGCTAGTGAACAGTGGTGAGATGGTTATTTATGCCTTTCTCTAAAAGTTCAAGTCCAACATTTAAAAACATGTGACTTCAAGATTAAGACATAGTAATCAAAAACCATAAACATCTTTCCCACACAACATGCACTACAAATCTTCAACTAGTAGAGTGTAATAAATAAGCTCATCAAAGCTAAATAAGGTACAAAAGACATGTTATGTGAAAATAAATTGACCAACCTTGTTCTCAAAAACCAAGAAGAATAGTGAAAAACAAAATGTGTTTCCTTTTTCTTCCTTTTTTTTTTTATTATTATTTTTTTTATTTTAATAAAAAAAACACCTAGAATGAAATGCATGAATGTTATGCTATGCAAATCCTAGAAACAAAAAAAACAAAACCAAAGAACAATGGTCACGAAGGGTAGAGCAATGAAGCACAAGGACCATGAGGACAAAGACAAATCAGGGACACAGAATCACACCAATCACTTGACGAAGAGTCTCAAACTTACTTCTATCAAGAGGTTTGGTAAAAATGTCGGCATTCTGACGCTCAGTAGGAATATACTCAAGACACATAATTTTGCTTTCAACAAGATCCCTAATGAAGTGATACCTAATCTCTATGTGCTTAGTCTTAGAATGCTGAACAGGGTTCTTAGATATGTCAATAGCACTAGAGTTATCACAGTAAACCACCATGGTATCTTGGGATATCCCATAATCAGTTAAAACCTTTTTCATCCAAAGAAGTTGTGAGCAACAACTTCCAGCAGCAATATATTCTGCCTCGGCAGTAGACAAGGACACAGAATTTTGCTTTTTGCTCATCCAGGCAACAAGGTTAGCACCAACATAAAAACATCCACCAGTGGTGCTTTTTCTATCATCAGCATTACCAGCCCAATCAGAATCAGAAAACCCAGCAAGAGACAGATTAGACTCTTTGCTATAAAATAATCCATAGTCACAAGTTCCAGCAACATATTTAATTATTCGTTTGACAGCATTTAAGTGTGAAACCTTAGGATTAGACTGAAATCTAGAACAAACACCAACACTAAATGCAATATCAGGCCGACTAGCAGTCAAATACAACAAACATCCAATCATACTTCTGTATAATGTAATATCAACAGACTCACCTGATGGATCATTTGTTAATTTTACATTGGCAGCCATTGGTGTTCTAGCATGGGCAGCATGGTCCAGTCCAAATCTCTTGACTAGATTTTTTGCGTATTTTGCTTGGTTGATGTAGATCCCTGAATCCGTTTGCTTCACCTGTAATCCCAAGAAGTATGTTAGTTCACCAACCATACTCATTTCAAACATTGCCTTCATTTCATCTGCAAAAGAATGAGCAAAAGAGTCATTAGTAGCACCAAAAACAATATCATCTACATAAATTTGAGCTACAACAAAACTGTTCTTATCATTTCTTATGAAGAGAGTAGTGTCTGCAAATCTCCTTTTGAAACCGTGCTCAGTAAGATATGCAGTCAATCTATCATACCAAGCCCGTGGAGCTTGTTTCAAACCATACAGAGCTCTCTTCAACTTATATACATCATCCGGTCTGTGAGGATCAACAAATCCTTTAGGTTGTTCAACATAAACTTCTTCTTGCAGCATTCCATTTAAGAAAGCACTTTTGACATTCATTTGATATAACTTGAAGTTCAGATGACTAGCTATAGCCAGCAATATCCTAATGGATTCCAATCTTGCTACTGGAGCAAAGGTCTCATCAAAGTCAATCCCTTCTACTTGTGTGTAGCCTTGAGCAACAAGTCTTGATTTATTTCTGATGACAGTGCCATGTTCAGCTGACTTGTTCTTGAAGATCCACTTAGTTCCAATTACATTCACACCCTTTGGTCTAGGAACTAATTCCCACACATCATTCCGAACAAATTGATGAAGTTCTTCATGCATAGAGTTTACCCAATCAGCATCTTGAAGTGCCTCATCTACCTTCTTCGGTTCAAATTGGGACAGATAGCATGAGTGTGTAATTACACTTAAGGCTTTTAACCTTAATCTCATGTTGTCATTCAGACTTCCCAATATATTTGAGGAGGGATGATTAAGCCTTACTCTAGAGGAAGGACCTTTAACCAAAGATCTAGATGTACCTCTCTGTTCTGATGAAGGACTATACTCATGTTGAACCTGTTGAGTCTCATGAACTGGAGTGGATGGTTCAGGACTTGATGGCACAGATATTGCATCATTCAACACCATTAGCTCCTCATCACTATGTTTCACAACATAATCAACAGGGAGAGTGTCATTAACTTCCATTGGCTTATCTTGAACTTGAGTATTACTTTCTGGATGTGCTTCTGGACATACTTCATCATTGATCACAACATTTGAAGATTCCATGACAGTTTTGGTTCTCAGATTATACACTCTATATGCCCTACTAGTAGAGGAGTATCCTAGAAAATATCCTTTGTCACTCTTAGCATCAAATTTCTCTAGGTGCTCTCTATCACGTAGAATGTAACAATCACTGCCAAAAATCCTGAAATACTTGACGACTGGCTTCTGTCCTCTCCAGAGTTCATAGGGAGTCTTCTTGGAATCAGGTCTAAAATATACCCGGTTTAGTGTATGGCAAGCAGTGTTAACTGCTTCTCCCGAGAAAGATTTTGGCAATTTTTTATTGTGCAACATCACACGTGCCATCTCTTGAACGACCCTATTTTTTCGTTCAACTATTCCATTTTGTTGCGGTGTCTTGGGTGATGAAAATTCTTGATGTGTGCCCTGTTCATTGCAGAAAGTAGCTAGCTTGGTATTCTCAAATTCTCTTCCATGGTCACTTCTGATTCTGGCTACCACTGTATCTTTTTGAACCTGCAATTTCTTACACAGTGTATCATCTTCTCAGGAGCCTTAGCTTTATCTTTCAAGAGCACAACCCAAGTATATCTGGTAAAGTCATCCACAACCACTAGAATATATTTCTTTCCTCCCAAACTCTGAACTCGAGCAGGACCCATAAGATCAATGTGCAGTAACTCCAGAGGTCTTGAAGTTTGAACACTAGCCACAGACGGGTGTTCAGATTTTATCTGTTTACCTATCTGACATGGTCCACATATGCACTTATCTATCTTCTCAAACTTAGGTAAACCAACAATAGCATCACATTTTGAAATCTTTTCTAACTGCTTATGACTAGCATGCCCCAGCCGTTGATGCCACAAATCAACTTGATCAATCTTTGCACTAAAACACTTGTTGTTTATGCTTGGTGTCAATCCATAACAGTTGTCCGCTGTTCGTACACCAACACACATACAGTCACCTCCACCATCAAGTATCTCACATTCATGCTTAGTGAAGAGAACATTTAGTCCATTGTCACAAATCTGACTGATGCTGAGTAAATTTTCCTTTAGTCCATCAACATACCAAACATCTTCAAAGACCGGTAACCCTGGGATGTCCACAGTTCCAATGCCTCTGATGACAGATTTGCTTCCATCTCCAAAAGTGACTGTCCCAATCTTTCCTTCAAAAAGGGTCTTGAATAATCCTTTGTTTCTTGTCATATGCTTGGAACAACCACTATCCAAATACCAAAGACAAGAATCACGTGCCTTTAAGGCGGTTAAGGCAGTATAACACAAATAATTATTACCACATATGATAAGACTTAGATGTTCAAGGAAAGATTTAACAAACTCAACAAGGGACAAATACACAAAGTAAGCAAGTTGATGAATAAGCAGAAAGAATTTCCAAAAATCCATACTAAAGGGGTCAAGGATCAGCTCAGTGATCAAAGGATCAACAACAAAAGAGCTACCCGTTCTGATACCACTTGATAGTTTTTAGACCCCTTAAAACCAATTGATTTAACCTAGGTAATTAGCCAAGTTGTTACTTAGTCCAATTTAACAAAATTAGGTTATCACAATAATAAAGATCAAATCATGTTAAGCATCGGAAAATAAATAACATAAGATATGATCACCCAGGAAACCAAACCGGTAAAAACCTGGGGAGGATTTGACCTAGCTATCCTCAAGGTAAACTTGAATCCACTATCTTGAAAGAATCGAAGTTCATACAATAAGACTTACAAGCCCCCACGCTCGACTTCTTATTGCTACCAACCAGTAGAACTTACTGAGATGACCACGTGTAAGCTCCGAATCCACGGACTTCTTCTTTCTTGGATTCACCACCAGATACAAGCACACCCGCTTGTGTTTTCTTTAAGCTTCAATGGCAGCAACTGAATTGATCAACAAGGCGTAGATAAATCTTCTCCTTGAAAACCCTAAGTTTGTGTAAAGGAAAGCTCCTCTAGATCTCACAAGAGATTTACACAAACCGCAAATATGAGCAACACTAAAACGTGGCTAGGGTTTGCCTTTTATACTTAGGACAAATAAGAAACCCTAAAAACGTTTTAAAACACTTAAGGCTGAGTTGGACGAATCTGCAGAAAAACATTCTGCCCGAGCTTCAATCGGTCGAGCCTGTCGTTCGATCGATCGAGCCAAGCCGAAAGGCACAATGCTTCCTGCTTTAACTCGATTCCAACTTTACATTGACACACAACTTTGAGCTAGCTTTAAACACTTCTAAACACATTGTTTTGATCATGGTTTGCCAACAATACACATTAGAGTTCTAAATACATAAAATCCTAAACTTTAGAACCTAACACATGGAATAAAGCCAATTAGATGGTTGATTAAATTCAACCTTACAATATTGAATATCAGGAACTATAGCTTTATTTGCAAATCAGATTTACAATTATGTATCGATTGCATTTATATGAAAAATGGTGATAATAAAACAGGAGCCTTCCAACTTTGTTCAACCCATAGCCATGTCCATCTCCTTTCCGCACCCCCCCCCCCCCTCTCTCCCCTCACCCCCCCCCCCCCCCTCCTCGTTCTCTCCAAAATAATTATGTTTTACTTGTATATCTATATACAAAATAAGCTGTAATGTATGTAAAAATTACTTTAAAAAATAAAATAAATGGATAGTTTTTTTTTTTTTTAGTTAAAATTCTAGTCTGTAAATGGCCACTTGAGCAAGCTCCATGTAGTTAAATATCAACAGAACTTTTTGAAGTATTGATAGGCCAAACAGAGCACCTTCTAAAGTGTTAAATGGTGAATACGGAAGCTATCTCAAGCAGAGTAGACATTCAAAGCTATCATTTAATTTGTAGGGAGAAGCTTTGCTTACAATGTGCCATGTACATAGTAGAGTTTCTTCCAAGAAAATTAAGGTATCTCTATATGGAATGGAAGACAACCAAACCTAATGTAGCTTAAAGTGTAGAGGTGTTTAGCCTTTTATAAAGTGTTATATCCAAAGAATATAAAATTAGGACCAAGAGCTATAAACCTATGTTGGTGGGATATACAAAACATTCATAGGCATATAGATTGTTTGACTAAAATTAATTACAATGTAGTTGTGGAATCAAGAGATGAGTTTATCGAAATAAATTCAACAATGATTCAATGGATGCCTCAATAGTCAATGCCTACTCAAGCACAAAAAGTGACTCCAATCCTAAATTCACTTTACGTGGTACTAAAAGGATTCATAGCTATTCACTATGTGAACGAAGGAGTCGAAAAATGAAGAAAGAAAATGACTTTGGTCTGTATTTCATTTCCTATGAAGGTCTTGTAGACCTTGTTCAAAGTAATACAGATGCGGTACTAAATAAAATACTCATAGTAATGCGGAGAATAATCATTAAAACGTTTAGTGCTATGGCTTTTAGATATGAAACTTTTTGCAAAGAAGTTATGAATGATGAGATTGAGTCAAAACCAAATTATTGTAAATGGGTGTTTATGAGAATGTATCCCACTGATAGGTCCATTCACATCTTAAAATAAGGTTTGGGTCAAAAGGTTTTAAGTAAAGAGAAGGGATGAACTATTATGATAGTTATGAACTAGTTACTAAGATCACTTCTATTCGAGTGTTGTTAGCATTAGTTTCTGGAAAAATATAATGTCCAACATTCATATTCATACAATCTTTGAAAATACAACACTTTTAATGATAAAATAATGTCATATAATTGGATTTTAGGACACTAATCCCAACACTTACATCCATGTACAAGTTGATTGTACATCAAATAGATGTAAATACATCTTTCTTAAATGATGATGATATACTCATATTTTGGACAAATTTAAAAGGTGTGTGTAAAGGAGATTCTGTTAGGTTCTAAAGTTTAGGATTTTATGTATTTAGAACTCTAATGTGTATTGTTGGCAAACCATGATTAAAACAATGTGTTTAGAAGTGTTTAAAGCTAGCTCAAAGTTGTGTGTCAATGTAAAGTTGGAATCGAGTTAAAGCAGGAAGCATTGTGCCTTTCGGCTGGCTCGATCGATCGAACGACAGGCTCGACCGATCGAAGCTCGGGCAGAATGCTTTTCTGCAGATTCGTCCAACTCAGCCCTATTTGTTTTAAAACGTTTTTAGGGTTTCTTATTTGTCCGAAGTATAAAAGGCAAACCCTAGCCACGTTTTAGTGTTGCTCATATTTGCGGTTTGTGTAAATCTCTTGTGAGATCTAAAGGAACTTTCCTTTACACAAACTTAGGGTTTTCAAGGAGAAGATTTATCTACGCCTTGATGATCAATTCAGTTGCTGCCATTGAAGCTTAAAGAAAACACAAGCGGGTGTGCTTGTATCTGGTGGTGAATCCAAGAAAGAAGGAGTCCATGGATTCAGAGCTTGCACGTGGTCGTGTCAGTAAGTTTTACTGGTTGGTAGCAATAAGAAGTCGAGCGTGGGGGCTTGTAAGTCTTATTGTATGAACTTTGATTCTTTCAAGATAGTGGATTCAAGTTTATCTTGAGGATAGCTAGGTCAAATCCTCCCCAGGTTTTTACCGGTTTGGTTTCCTAGGTGATCATATCTTGTGTTATTTATTTTCCGCTGCTTTGCATGATTTGATCTTTTATATTGTGATAACCTAGACTTATTTAATTGGACTAAGTAACAACTTGGCTAATTACCTAGGTTTAATCAATTGTTTAAGGGGTCTAAAAACTATCAAGTGGTATCAGAGCAGGTAGCTCTTTTGTTGTTGATCCTTTGATCACTGAGCTGATCCTTGACCCTTGTTGTCATGGAACACGGACATTCTCTAGTTATTCCTCCTCACTTTGATGGGAATAATTATGCTTACTGGAAAGTAAGGATGAAAGCATTCCTGAAATCCATTGATGAGAGGGTGTGGAACTCTGTTGAATACGGATGGGAGAAGCCCACTACTCCTGTTAGTGAGTGGGAAACTTCTCAAAAAGAAGTAGCTTTGTTTAATAGCAAGGCTATGAATGCGATTTTTAAAGCTGTTTCTATGGAGGAATTTAAGAGAATCTCGAATGTTGAGATCGCTCATACTGCTTGGAATATCCTCCAGACTGTGCATGAAGGCACAAAGGCTGTCAAAATAAATAAATTGCAGCAATTGACTTCTAAATTCGAAAGCATTAGGATGTCTGATGATGAATCTTTTGATGAATTCTATGCTAAATTGAATGATATTGTTAATTCTACTTTTAACTTGGGTGAAATCTATGATCAACCTAAAATTGTTAGGAAGATTCTTAGATCTTTGACTGAAGACTTTAGACCCAAGGTGACTGCCATTACTGAAAAAAAGGATGTGGACTCCATCCTTGTTGATGAACTTGTAGGATCTCTTCAATCCTATGAGTTGGATCTACCCAAAACTACCAAATCCAAATCAATGGCTCTTAAGTCAGTTGATGATGTTGAAGGTGGTGGATTTGATGATGAGCTCTCTGCTACAGAGATTGCCTATCTTGCCAAGAACTTTAGAAACTTTCTCAGGAATAGCAATAGAAAGGCAAGAGGCACAAACACTGCTGAACCTAGAAATTTTAGGAAGCATGATCCCACTAAGGTTAACAACTATGATAAGCCTAGAGAAAGAGTAGGTCAATCTTCCAACAATTCCTTGGGCTCTTAGTGTTATGGATGTCAAGGGTATGGACACATGAAATCTGAATGTCCAACCTATTTGAAGTCTAAGGGTAAGGCTATGGCTGTAACCCTTAGTGATGGTGAAGTTTCTGATCATGAGTCTGATTGTGATGAGGATGGAAACTTCATTGCTTTCACTGCTACTGCTGTAGTTGATGAGAGCATATCTGTTGAAGAGAACCCTTCTGATGGGAAACTCTCTGAAGATGCAGATCTTCAAGAGGCCTATAACAAACTTTGCAAAGTTGCTGCAAAGGATGCTATGAATGTTGAACTTGGCCTGAAGAAAATTGAATCTCTTGAGCTTGAAAAGAAAAATTTGCTTGTTAAATTGTTTGATGCTAATGATCTTTTGAACAATGTGAAAACTGAAAACATGCTTTTGCTTGATAAAGTTAAATCTTTGGAACTTGATTTATCTGTTGCTAGATCCGCTAGTTCTAAACTTGATCAAATGCTGAGTGTTCAAAAGTCGTCTTCTGACAAAACTGGATTAGGTTATGTTGATAGCATCTCTGTGTCCGCTCCCCATTCCACTAAATTTGTTCCTTCATCTTCTTCTTCTGAACCTTCGGTGAGTGAGATAGTGAGTGAGGTTGCTAAACCCTTAGAAGGTTCATCATCTAGGAAGATTAGGGTTGATCTGAAAGAATCTAAGCCTAAGAAGCCTACCCTATCTAAGGACAAGACACATGATAAGCTTGCATGGGTTTGTCACTTTTGTGGAAAGACTGGACACATCCGTTCAAATTGCTACAAGCTGCAAGCTGCTAAGAGAGCAAACAAACCAAAAGTACCTGTGTCTCAAGCACTTGATCCTATGATACTTACTGGTGATTTGGTAAAGGTTTTAAACCTTTATTCCAATTCTGGAGTTGGTAATCATTCTCAAGTGAATAAGAACTCCAATGCTCGTGGTGTATCTAAAAGGTTTTGGATGCAAAAGACTCGACCTAACTAAGTCTTTCTGACATGGTCCTTGTGCTTCATTGCTCTACCCTTTGTGACCATTGTTCTTTGGTTTTGTTTTTTTTGTTTCTAAGATTTGCATAGCATAACATTCATGCATTTCATTCTAGGTGTTTTTTTTATTAAAATAAAAAAAAATAAAAAATAAAAAAAAAGGAAGAAAAAGGAAACACATTTTGTTTTGCACTATTCTTCTTGGTTTTTGAGAACAAGGTTGGTCAATTTATTTTCACATAACATGTCTTTTGTACCTTGTTTAGCTCTGATGAGCTTATTTATTGCACTCTACTAGTTGAAGATTTGTAGTGCATGTTGTGTGGGAAAGATGTTTATGGTTTTTGATTACTATGTCTTAATCTTGAAGTCACATTTTTTTAAATGTTGGACTTGAACTTTTAGAGAAAGGCATAAATAACCATCTCACCACTGTTCACTAGCCAATCATGAACACCTTAGTGCATATCATAAGATTTTGTGCTCGAGAAAGTGTAGCACATGCACAAAAAGAACATAAGGTGAAGCCTCGGTTAAAGTGCTTAATTCTTAAAATCAAAATTGGTGTGTACTATTAGGCTTGATGCCAAACTCACATAACTTAAAATTGGAATGTATATTATGAGGCATAAATACAAGAAACTTACATGATTGCAAGCTTATGATCTAGGAGATGTGGGAGTTATATGATGTAACTCTTTAGGTAATAGTCTCTTTTAAATTCTTTGTGATGAATTTTGTAGACTTTGTGATTGATTGCTATTCACATATCACCTCACATGTATCTCAAGTTTTTGCTAGTTGCACACACTACACGAGTTACTCTTTGCTAAACATTGTACATGTTATTGTGTGTGTTTATGGTCTGACCAACCAAGTTATTGCAAATACTTTGAATTATGTGCAAACTTAATTTGTTGCTTGAAAATTTGTGGAGACTGCAAGAAATTTTGTTTTTGGAAATTTTGGGCTTAATATCCTTGATTTGAAAATCATATCATCTCATACTCATGCATTTTTATTCTTAAATTTCAATGCTTTGAGTTAAATCATTTTGTTTTTCAAAAATTGTGTTTTTCCTCAAAAATATGGTGAGCCTCTGCCTAATTCGATCGGTCCATTCTTTTTTTCGACCGATCGAAATTTTTAAAATTTGAGAAAGGGAGTCTCTGTCTGTTTCGATCGATCGAGGCTGATTTTCGACCGATCGAAACTCGTGAATCAGTTTTTTTTAAAAAGACAGATTTGGACTTTTTCAAAGTTACTTTTCAAATAGTTCTTTTCTTTTCTCTCTCTCCGCGTTGGCTCTAGGCTCCACCATCCAATTTTTGTCATTTTCCTTCAAGATTTTTGCAAGGTTTTTGTCCTTGGAGGCCAGTAAGTCCCTTTTGCCCTTCTTTTTCAAGTTTATTTCTTGATTTCATGCATTTTTCATGCATTATCATGGGTATTTTTGGAACTTTCATCATATTGGGGTTTTTGATGATTCGAACCTATTCTTGTGAAATTGATCAATGGGTTTTTGTGCTATGATGCTATAATGATGTTCCCTATAGTTTAATTTGATCAATTTTGTGGTTTTTGAAAAATTGAAAATTCTAGGGTTTTGAATTTGATCCGAATTGGGGATTTTGTCAAATTGGCTTAAATTGATGAAATTGGCTTATCAAATTGATGTATTTGGTCATTATTTTTGTTAGTATATCATGTGTAATGATCAATTCGTCAATATTTTTCAAATTGATCAAGTGGTTTTCCAAATTTTGGTTTTTTTGTGTTAAAATTCTTAATGTTCAAGCCAATTTTGTAATTTGAACCTTTTGGACTTAATTCGCTGCATTAGAACATGCATCATGACATTTAAACTTGTTCATGCATCATATAGATTTTTATTCTATATTTTGTTTTTGTGCTAACTTGCAGTCTGCCCTTGGTCTTGGTTTTGTGTTTTTGTTCTTTCGCTCTGTGTTTTGATCCTTATCTTAGCACCATGCCTAGGAAAACTAGAGCTCATAGGACCACTTCCACTTCCTCTGAGTCTCCAACTAGAGTTGAGCTGTTTAAGAATGATAAGTGTAGAGAAGTTTATGACACTTTGAACTATAAGCGTAAGATCTGGTCTGAGCGAGCTGTTGTGTTAGATGCGCTTGATCCGGCCATTAGGGCCAATTTTGAGTCTAGAGGTTGGTTGCCTCTCTTAGAGATAGATCATCCACCCCCGACCGCCCTGATTAGAAAGTTCTACTCGAATCTCTCTTGCCACATCTATGATTCCAACACCCTAGTTAGGAGTTGGATACGAGGTGTAGAGTTCACCATTACCCCTCGGGTAGTGGCTGAGGCTCTTGGGGTGCCGGTTGTTCGGGATGCTGACTATCCCTATGATGAGTCACCCTCATTAGACGTTGTCATGTCTTACATCACTAGGTCATCTATCCAGTGGGGTTCTAATCCTCGGATCACGTCCGCTGAGCTTACCAAGACTGCCTATCTTTTCTTTCGAATTGCGTGTCATTCCTTGTGGCCTATCTCTCACTTCCACACCATCCCTTTAGAGCGATGTGTGTTTTTGTACGCCTTTGTTTCTGAAGCGTCTATCAGTTTTCCTCACTTGTTCCTTCGTTCTTTGAACGAGGTTCATAGGAGTTCTGCCGTAGGGCATGCACTGATTCATCCTATTTTCATTCATAGGATTTTGCTCTACTTAGGTCTAGATGGTTTTCCGTCTGGTGAGCCTGTTTATGTGATTGCTCCCATAGGTGCCACCTTTCTTCGTCAGAGGGCTGCTCAGTTGAGAGTTGCTCCTTCTCGTCCTAGAGGTGCGTCATCTAGTGGTGTTCCCCTTCCTCCCTCTTCTGCAGGTACTGCTGCTGCTGAGACTTCAGGTGCTGCTGCTGATGCTGATGTTCCTCCACCGACTGCTTCAGATGATTCAAACATTCGTCGCACGTTGGATCGTGTCTTGACAGTTCAGGCGGCTCAAGGACAGATTTTGGTGGACGTGCTTGATGAGATCCGTGCCTTGCGTGCGGAGTTGGCGCAGTTTAGACCACCTCCCTTTTGATGATGAATGGCTTGTTTGCCCTTTGGCATTCCGTCACAAAAAGGGGGAGTACTTTGTAGGGTTTTTGTTTTCAAGGGGAGTTTATTTGTTTTTGGTTGGAGCTTGTGGAGTTTTAAATTGTATCTAGGTGCTTCACTTTGTACTTATGCATTTTTTAGCTCTTACCTTGTTTTTGATGGGATATTCTTGTTAGGGGGAGTTTTATGTTTGAATGGTACTTTATTTGTTTCTTGTTTCAAACTGCTTATTGATTTATATTTATGAATTATTCATTGATATATGTCTTTATTTGTGTGTTGTTTGAAATCAAGAAGTTATTTTGTTTACTTGTATTGTTTCCACACATGCGGTTATGCATTTTGTTTAGTGTTTCAAGAAATATACAGGTTGATTCAATTGAGCTGCTGTCTACACTTGCAACTGATGGATAGTAGTTAAGATTGAATTTGTTTTATGAGCATTATTTTGTAAAGGGCTTTTTATTTTGTAAACTTTGAGTTTCTAAGTTGTGTTTTGTCACGGATTGCCAAAGGGGGAGTTTGTTAGGTTCTAAAGTTTAGGATTTTATGTATTTAGAACTCTAATGTGTATTGTTGGCAAATCATGATCAAAACAATGTGTTTAGAAGTGTTTAAAGCTAGCTCAAAGTTGTGTGTCAATGTAAAGTTGGAATCGAGTTAAAGCAGGAAGCATTGTGCCTTTCGGCCTGGCTCGATCGATCGAACGACAGGCTCGACCGATCGAAACTCGGGCAGAATGCTTTTTTGCAGATTCGTCCAACTCAGCTCTATTTGTTTTAAAACGTTTTTAGGGTTTCTTATTTGTCCAAAGTATAAAAGGCAAACCCTAGCCACGTTTTAGTGTTGCTCATATTTGCGGTTTGTGTAAATCTCTTGTGAGATTTAAAGGAGCTTTCCTTTACACAAACTTAGGGTTTTCAAGGAGAAGATTTATCTACGCCTTGATGATCAATTCAGTTGCTGCCATTGAAGTTTAAAGAAAACACAAGCGGGTGTGCTTGTATCTGGTGGTGAATCCAAGAAAGAAGGAGTCCGTGGATTCAAAGCTTGCACGTGGTCGTGTCAGTAAGTTCTACTGGTTGGTAGCAATAAGAAGTCGAGCGTGGGGGCTTGTAAGTCTTATTGTATGAACTTCGATTATTTCAAGATAGTGGATTCAAGTTTACCTTGAGGATAACTAGGTCAAATCCTCCCCAGGTTTTTACCGGTTTGGTTTCCTGGGTGATCATATCTTGTGTTATTTATTTTCCGCTGCTTTGCATGATTTGATCTTTTATATTGTGATAACCTAGACTTATTTAATTGGACTAAGTAACAACTTGGCTAATTACCTAGGTTTAATCAATTGTTTAAGGGGTCTAAAAACTATCAGATTCTATTTGGAAACAGATTAAAAAGACATAGTGAGGATTTTGCACTAAATCAATTACATTATGTTGAGAACGTACTTAAGATTTTTGAAATCTCAAAGTGAATAAGGAAGCAAACACATCTTTTGATCCGAACTTAAAGTTTAGCAAAAATACTAAAAGAACAATTGCACAACTTGAATATGCTCATGTTATAGGTATCGTAATGTATGCCATGCATCGAAGTAGATCTGACATAGCCTCTCCATGGTATGCAAACTCCCTAAATATACAAATAGTCCCAGTATTGATCAGTGTGATCTTTTTTCTATAATATATTGCCTTAAATGAATTTTTTTTATTTTTACTTCTCGTGCACCTTCTTGATATATCCTAATATTAATTTTATGATTGTATTTTTTGCTTTACTTTTTTATTAAGCTAAATCCAATTTCCTTTATAACTTGTCTTGTTTTCCTTTTGTCCTTTATAACTAATCATGTACGTTTTTTATTTGAACATTGATTTCATCCAATTTTATATTCTAAATTAGGAATTGACTTTTAAATGTTTTTTTTTTTTAACTAAAAATATATGAATTTTGTTGAGTACTACATGTATTATCTTAAACAAAAAGATATCAATAATTGGTATTACATTAAGTAAGTCATTATATGATTTTTTTTTTTTTTTGAGAAAAAAATATTTATATAAATTGATTTATTAATTTGTAATATTTTATAAATATTCTTAAAACTTATTCTATTTTTAATTGAGCTTACAATTCGACCAATAATTCATGTAAGAGACTAAAGAAGGAACCCGATGCACTCTGAACAGCAGCTATAGTGATGCGAAAGGCTCTCTAATTCAATCAAAACACCACCTCTTCAACGTCATTCATGACTATAATTTTGCTGAACTTGTTGATTTAAAAATAAAAAACAAAAAAATTGGATAGAATTTACTCTTTGGAATAGTTTGGATTTTTGCTTATTTATGAAAGCTTTGTCGATATATCCTTTGTTAGTGTTCCTTTGCGATATAATCGTGTTGTTCTAGTTGTCACTAGTGCTATAAAAGTGAATGAGACAACTATTATTTGATTAGAAGAATGTCCCTAATTCTTATTGTACAATGTGATTATAAATAAATAAAGTTTCCCATCGTTTCGATCAGCTAAAAAAAAAAATAATCCAATGACCCAAAACCTAACCCAAATCAAACTATAATATCCATATTAACGTTTCTGTATATGGAAGTTATCATCAGATCTTGAACTACTCAAGATTAAATTAAGTCTCAGATGAAATTTGCTGGAATCCTCACCTCTCAATTGGTTTGAAGTCCACCTCATCAGGATTTGCCAAATCCTAATCACAGATTAATTTTTATATTTTATGAACTAGGGCTAAATTATTTGAAATTTAAATAAAAATATAGTGATCTTAGCATTTGTCTTTTCTTTTAAAGTCACCACCAAATCGTGCACCCATGTCTAAGATAATTTTAAAAACTCAATAAATGAAGACTTTAAAAAGCATGAAACACATGTTAATGCAAATGAGGACCATCCAAGTGGTTGTAATTAGGATTCTGAATTGTGTTGAGGATTATGTCCGAATTTATAGATAGCATCTTTCATGAGGACTTCTGGTCAAATGTTAAGACATTACCGAGTTAACTCAATCATTAACCAAGTGCATGAAACGTGGAACTTTTTCTTTCGCTAATATGGAACTTTTTTTTTTTTTTTTTGGGTTAATGTTAGCAAAAAGAAGAGAAGAACTGTGTGTCTGTCTCTTGTATTATGTGCTAGTTATATCGTCGTTATGTTAGTAACACAACCTAGAACTGAAATCAAAACAAAAAATATTTATCGAACTGGAGGATTTAAAATAAAACCCCAATCCAAAAGATAAAAAAGAAAATCAAAGGGAAAAAAAGAGTGTTAAGGAATAAGAATTAAGAAGTGAAGAAGAAGCATATTTTTTTAGCTACCAAATACCAGTACTGCTAGCCTAGGCCTGCGCCTACCAAATTACGAAAATGTTATTATTATTCAACTGCAGTTAGAGGACTTGCATTTGAATGATTCCAATCAACATGAATATCCGAAAGTTTTGTATCATCTCTTTATGAGCTTTTGACATTATTCAATCCTATTTACGATAAATGTGACATAGGATCAAGAATTGCGAGTACGTCAATTTTCTTCATGAGTTTGAAGCCGAAAGGTAGGGGAGGGGCTTACTTTTTTCTTTAACGTAGGCATTATAAGCGATAATAAATTGATTTTTTTTTTTATCAAAAAAAAAAAAAAAAAAACCTAAAAAGAATGTCCAGAATTCTTCCAGAGCTCCATTATACGTATATGGTCCAGAATACGTACATGTTTCATTATGTTTAAGATTTTTGAATTCTTTTATAAATGCAGCATAAAAATGAAAAGAAAAACGTAGATACACGAACATGTACTAAGTTCATTACAGATTCAAATGAAAATTTAGGGTAAAAGAACGGCCACATATATATGTTAATAGGCTTCATAAGATATTATCAAAATACTAATTAAGCATTTAATAATTTGGTTTTCTTTTTTCTTTTTTTTCCAAATGTGCATGAAACTAAAACAAATTGATTTTGACAATTATATATATATATATATATATATATATATATATATATATATATATATTAATAAACTTCGGCACAATAAACAATTATAGTAGGCACCTATTTTATTTGGGGTTGCGAGAATATCAAGAGGTTGGCGTGAGAAATAATAGGAGTGAGCAATGTTTAAGTTTATTGAACGTAATTTTCATTATCTATATAAATTCCAGAATTATTAATGAAGTATCATCAGATATTATTTCACTAAACCCTTGTGTGTTTGTGAAGATTTGAACTCTCTCAAATAAGTGTAATTTATCAAATGAGGAGGTCTTTGGTTCCTTGAAGCAACCAAAAAAACCATTGTGCTCATATCAATCAGTATTAGAGACAATAATATTAAAGGCAGACATGGGGGAACAATGGTTAGGATGCTTGGAGAAACTAAAAAACGAGATACGCTTTTTAGTTGTTGATGAATGAAATGCAAGTTATATGCAATTCCTTAAGGGCAAGCGCCGACTTTAAAGGGGGAGAAATGATACTTGTGCAAGTGAGATCCAATAAAGAAAGAGATGGAGAAATCTTGATATGATAGAAGGACTTCAAGATGGAGACGAATCAATAGATAATATGAGAGAGAGAGATAGAGAGAGAGAGAAGGGTAAGGTAACTGGAAAAGCCCAAGGAGTAGCGAATGAATGCCACCATGTCTACCAACTGAATAATTCTCTTAGGAGTTGTCTAGTGAGCGCCCATCCTAGTACAACATAAGCCTCGCTAACTAAAGCAGAGAGGAGTCACTGCTGAGTTTTAAATGGGTCAAGAACCACTTTGAGACACCATTTATAAAGTTCTAATTAGCCTAAGTTGTTAGAACATATGTGATTCAATATTAGGAACATATGTCAATATTTTATGTAATTGGCTAATTTTTGGCAAAACGCACTTTACTTATAATTTGGTAAATCTATGATGTGTTTAATAATTCAGGGAATAAGGTTTCAAGTTCAAGTGTTAAAGCCATGTAAGTCCGTCCAAGAAACAAGTGAAAAAGTGCTGGATTTTAAAGCTCGACAGCTAGCATCTATCGAGGTTTAAAAGTTATTTCAGCCTGTGACTCGACAGCTAGCTCAATAGATGGCTATCTATCGAGATTTATGAAACTCAGTTTTTCAGAACTGATTTTCATCCAATCTGTGAGTATGTGTTTAGGATTCTTTTCTCACAACCCTAAACATATATAAGGATTACTTTAAGGGTCGTCAAAGGTTGCGCAAGTGTGAAGCAAAGTTATGTTCATGCAAATTGTGACCGGAGACAGAATTTGCCCTAGTTCATCTTTCTCTTGAAGAAGCTACTATGTTTGTACACCTTAGGGTTTTGTGACTAAGGAGCTTCTTTATCTTCATAGTGTGATGAACTGAAGAACTTTGCAGCCAATATCTTTCTCAAGTTGGTGATCAAGTCGCGTACTGAGATCCGCGCATCTATTAGTTAGTTACGTATTGGGAGCCGTGCATTGAAAATGAGAGATTGTTACTACAGAACAAGTGCAATTTGGTATTGGGGTAAGGGTTCAACTGTAAGTTGGTATAAGGTACTGGGATTCCTTTACTTGTAACTGCTTGTTTTGATAATAATAGATTCTCAAGAGTTGTGACTTTAAAATCACTCAGTGGGGTTTTTGCCATATAGGTTTTTCCTATTCGTAAACAAATCACCGTGTCAATTTAATTTCTGTTTCACTTTAGTTAATTGGTGATTTGTTTGTGCTACCACACATTTTGCATGTTAATTTGATTAATTAATAAACGTGGCTAATTAATCAATTAATTCATCATAAGGGGTCTATACATTCTTGGCCTATCATAAACTAAGTCCAAAGTTGGAGTACAATCATGAGAAGGTGTTGTAGAGAGGGAAAATTCCCAACCTATCACAAGCTGACACGTCACATTACCAGTTCCACAAAATACAGCCAATTACAAAGCGCCACGTATTGCTGCTAGGTTTTGCTATCACTACTCAGAAACCAACAGAAATTTGACAAATGTCATGCAAAAACCAATCACGCATCAGCACACGTGTAAGCAATGACACAAGCAGCTTCGCACGTGTAAGCGATGACACAAGCAATCCAGCACGTGTAAGCGATGACACAAGCGGACCAATCAGGCTGTGACATGTGTCATCGATCAAACTCCGCCATGTGTCACTCACCCACCTCTAAACTCCTATAAATAGAAGCCTTCCTAAGGCAATAAAAAAAAAAGAGGAGATCAAGCCATCTGAAGCACAAGCAGCATCAGAGAAGATTCAGAAGCACTCAGAAGTACAGAAGCTCTGCAGGAATCAAGCCTCAAAGCCTTCAAGAACTTCAACCCTAAAATCGGAGAACATTCGAAGCAGAATCATCCAAACCGTCTGCCTAGATCCTAAAGTTTGCGGGAATCAAGCTCAAAGGTCCGAAAACATCAACAAATCACAAATCAGTGAAGTTCTACGGATTCAAGCCTCCAAAGCCCCGAAGAACTTCCACCACAAACCTTCGAATACAAAGAACATTCGAAGAGGAATCATCCAAATCATCTTCTTAGATCTCAAAGTTCACTGGAATCAAGCTCAAAAGCCTCCAGAAACCTCAAGAAATCACAAATCAGTGAAGCTCAACGGATTCAAGCCTCTAAAGCCCCGAAGAACTTCCACCACAAACCTTCGAAGACGAAGAACACACGAAGAACACGAAGAACACGAAGAACGTGAAGAACAAAGGATTTCCAACAAGCTCATAGCCAGAGATTCATTGTAATTCTGTTCCAAAGATCTTCGATCCATTCTTCAGCCAAATTGAAGTACATTGGGTGTTCGAATCAAAATCACATTACTACAAATCCAATCAACAAGTCTTTTAAGGAGATCGAATCAGAGGATAACTCTTTTATAATTTCAGAGAATTGTACCACACAATCATCAATACAAATTCGCATTTGTGAAACTATTTTACTCGTTTGACTTATTTCGAACCGAGAAATTTAGTCGCTTACAAATTCTGGCACGCCCAGTGGGACATCTCTGCCTCTCATCTCATTCTCCTTCAAAGAAAGAAATCTTCATCATCTTGCTACCAACTTCAATGGCCTCTAGCAAGAACATTCAAACTTCAACAATAGTTACTTCAGTTAAACTTGGTCGGCTACCACCAACAATTGCATTGGTGCAATCAATTGTAGCCAACCTAAAGCAAACAATCAACTTCAATTTCAATCAACCAAGGAAGCCAAGGTCCAGACAATCATCTCCTCAGACCCTCTCACAAGAAACAAGGTCATCAACAAGGACATCTCCACCTTGGAACACCTCAAGTATGGGGGCAAATCCCCTTCTTCCTTCACAAGAAGTTGGTCGCGCGATTTCTCTCCCATCGAAGGGAACCCAAAAGATGAGATTTCACGTACTCACTTCAATTCACTTCCTTCTCCATCATCTTGGGAAGTTGTGTCAGTCATGATGACTAACACCTCTACCATGGAAGAAAAGATGGCTGAAATGGAACAAAGGGTCGTCCTTCTCACAAAAGCACTTGAAGATAAGGACCTCCAAATCTCAACTCTAATAAATAAACTTGAAATACAAGATCTTGGCGAATCAAGCCATGATCCTAAGTTCCCATTTGGCTTCACTTCTACAAAAGGTGACAAAGGGAAAGAAAATCAAGACACTCCTCAACAGGAACAATCTACTTCGGTTGTTTCGTTATCAGTTCAACAATTACAAAACATGATAACAAATACCATCCGAGCACAATATGGAGGTTCTTCTACAAGTTCTCTCGCATGAAAGTTCAAATATGTGTATAAACACCCTTGAACGTTTAGACCCCCAATATACAAATTACCAATACAAGCTTTAAATCAAACAATTAATGTGCGGAACATGAACAAAAGCTTAATACAGAATTGGTAAACAATCTAAGCCAATTAAAAACACATCCACAGCAGAAAATAAAAGGCAAAGATAAAGGAAAGAGAGATGCAAACACAAGGACAACACACGATGTGTTATCGAAGAGGAAACCGAAGCCCTCGGCGTAAAACCTCTCCGCCGCCCTCCAAGCGGTCAATAATCCACTAGAAAATGTAGTTGGGATACATGAACAGCAATAGACCCTCCAAGCCTAATCTACCCGATGTACCTAAGCCCTCCAAGCTTCTTGCTCCAACGAGGGTTAGATGAATAAGAACCGGAGATGCACATAGACAATGAGTTAAGAGCATTAAACACTTTCTTTAACAACATGCCATTATCACTCAAATCCGGTTTATCCTTTTTAGCACCACTTCCAAGAAGCTCAAGTTTTTCTTTTCTTTTGATTCTTTTAAAAGCATGAAACTTAGAGCATTGAGGTCTTAGATGACCAAAGGCACCACAATGGTGACACACAATGTGTTTAGGTCCACTAGGTCTTTTGGGAAGGGATCTAGCAATATGGTTTTGTTCCCTCTTCAACTTATGACATTGAGGTCTTATATGACCAATCACACCACAATGGTGGCAAGTTGGAACAAATTTAGATCCATCCAAAGCCTTAGGTTGAGACCTAAACGAAGGCTTTGACTTAACAGCCTTTCTCTCCACATTTTGATTTCTTTTGTGTGGAGGAACGTACACCGATTTGTCCTTAGAGGTAGAATACACATTAGGCACAAGATCGGGTACCACAACATGATTGCAACACAAATTATCATCCATTTTATCAATGGGTTCAGCAATCAAACACTTGGCATGCATCTTAAGAGATTCATTTTCACATTTTAACTCATAAACAAGTTTGTTAGACAAAACAAGTTTAGCATCCAAGTCCGTATTCAAACATTCAAACTCTTTTAGCTTTTCAAGAGAATCTTCAGCAAGTTTTTTATATTTCACAACCAATTTGTTGGATTCATTGAGTTTAGCAATCAAATCATCCTTTTCACAAAATAACTTGCTTAAATTCTTTTGAAACTTCTTAGCATTTTTCTTCAAGAGTTTGTCAACAACACCCATAGATTCAAATAACATGTCATCACACTTATGAGGATTAACACTCATAGAGGCATTTTCACAAACACGTGGCATGTTACATTCATCACCAACCAAATCATGCAAAGAGTCATACAAAGCACAATCCATGGCAAATAAACACAAGGGGTCAAGGATCACACTTAGGAAATTAAACCACAACAAGTGTACCCGCTCTGATACCAATTGAAAGTTCAAATATGTGTATAAACACCCTTGAACGTTTAGACCCCCAATATACAAATTACCAATACAAGCTTTAAATCAAACAATTAATGTGCGGAACATGAACAAAAGCTTAATACAGAATTGGTAAACAATCTAAGCCAATTAAAAACACATCCACAGCAGAAAATAAAAGGCAAAGATAAAGAGAAGAGAGATGCAAACACAAGGACAACACACAATGTGTTATCGAAGAGGAAACCGAAGCCCTCGGCGTAAAACCTCTCCGCCGCCCTCCAAGCGGTCAATAATCCACTAGAAAATGTAGTTGGGATACATGAACAGCAATAGACCCTCCAAGCCTAATCTACCCGATGTACCTAAGCCCTCCAAGCTTCTTGCTCCAACGAGGTTGTGCCGAACCTTTTTCTTTTCTAGCTTACCGGATTCCGCTACTAGACCGTAGCATCCGCCATCCTTGGCATCCTCCAATGCTTCCCAAAACTCCAAAAACACTCAACACTCTAAATTGGTGTGGGTAGTGTTTGGATAGAAATCTCCTCTCAATAGGTATGACAATGAGAGAGGGAATGAGAAGAGACTACAAGGGTTTCTCTCTAAGAATGAGTAGCTCTCTCTAATTGGGTGGGTGTTTTAAAGAAACCTCTCTTAGGGTTTTTCTTTCTGAATAGCCACACACATTTTGTGGGAATGAGGGGTATTTATACTGGTGTGAGAATGGAATGCGAAGAGTCAGTTTTTCCAAAAACAGGGTTGGCTGGCTACTTGACCTCGCGACTTAACTGAGTCGCGAGTTCAAGTCGCGAGCTAGCTAAATGGCCAGTCTGGATTTTTGTCCTGTAGTGCTCTAGCTAGCATGATTGTTCAGCTCCCCTGCATGCTTTGCACGTGTGCAACTTTTGGCGGCTTGCAAGCCGCGAGCCACCCGCGAGTCCTAGCCGCGAGTCTCTGCTTCACTGCACTGTCTTGAGCATTTCTTCACACTCTCTCACACACTACCCTTACATGATTCCCACCTAAATACAAGGTTTCTAAGTGCTATATTACAAGCAAATTTGTCACGGAATAAAGCCAACACATGGTTGATTAAATTCAACCTTACAATCTCCCCCTTTGGCTATTCCGTGACAAAACACCCTAAAACAAACTCTAGACTTAAACATGAGTTTGGGAACAATGGCAAAACTCACTCACACCTAAATCTAGAAACTGTGCAGCTCTTGAATCATATGAACATGAATCTCCTGAAACACAACAATACACCATGATCATTGTAAGCAGAAAATCGTGAAATGCATATGAAACAGGCAATATGTGATCAAGCAAAGATGGAGTTAAGAAACAAACCATGGCTTGATCAACCAAGTAATCACTACAAGGTAGTGACCACAATGCTCATTCACACTTGGAATGAACACTAGGACATACAAGCTAACAAGCTCAATGCAAGTCACTTGCATCACAAACACTCAACCAATGCATAATACACTACGTATATGCATCTAGGAACAATCCTACAAGGGCACAAGAGTGACAGTACATAGATCAAAATGCAAGACATTTAGATTAAAGTACTGATTTCAACATAGCATAAAGGCTGCAATTAAGCAAGGTACATACCATAAAGCCTACAAACTATGCATAAAACATTAACCCTAAAAGCTTACAAAAGCACATGGGTACAAACACATTATATTGAATAAAAACTTAAACAATATAAACTAAAAGTGCTTAAAGTTTCTCCCTTTCAAAATGATGAGAAGTTGTGATGCACTAGGAACATATATACTTGTAACCTGAAACACTTGCACAAAATACATTAGACCCTCAAGGTAAAGCAAGTAATAAAAGGATAAGTATAATGTAACAAGTAAATTGCAATCAAGTAAACATGATGTGAAACATGTGAGCAACTTGATCATACACCAAAACAGTCATATAGAAATGACTACAATGATCACATAGCAAAGCAAATGATCATTCGAACATGCATTCAAAGAAGCACAATAGCATAGGAATATATGCATGTCCAAAGCACAAACATGATGTAATGAGAACAACAAAGCATAACTCAAAACACCGTAAAGCCAACAAGAAAACAAACAGAACAAAGTTTTCTAGTTAACACAATGTCTTCTCCCCCTTGGTATATGCATCTCCGCTATGGAAAATCTCTCCCCCTACAAATGTGCACGAGAAATAGAATTTCTCCCCCTAAGGATGTGCACAAGAGTTATGATCTCTAGAGTATACTCTCCCCCTTTTTGTCAGGAATAGACAAAGGGTCAAGGAGAAAAGAGGGCAAGAGAAGAATGTACGAACAATGCTAATGATGCATGAGGGGTGCGAGATGAATGAGAAAATGAAGCTCAATCCTAAGACAAAGTAACATGCTACAAAGCATAAGGTAAACATGACATGCAAGGATGAAGAAATAAGGTAAAGACCAATGCATGACAAAGGTAGCAAAGGTGTGTGCAAGAGGTGGCTAAGGGCAATGCATGACCAATGCATGAAAAATGCACATGTGGGGCAAAGTGTACTAAATACACAACCAACGAACCAAACATGTTCCTAATGAGGAAACATGAGAAACCCCAAAGTTTGGTACTCATCGGAGTCCAAACAAGCAAGAAAATGTCTAAGAAGCATTTTATCAAACACCTAGCATGCACACTATGAACAATAATGTGAAACAATGCATGAACATCATGAAAAACACCCTTAATACATGTTCTTTCTGCCACAAGGGGCCAACAACCAATGCAAATCAACAAAAGAAACCAATCCCATGAAGAAATTTGACAAAAATTAAGTTTTCCCAACCCCTATGATAAAAATCCCAACCAAGAGCACAAAACTCTCCAAAACATAATCTAAGGATCAAAATCAATGAAAAGAGTTTATAATTACCTTAGAGATGTTAATGGATTGAAAAACCATTCAAATTGGTTGGGTTTAGATGTAAAAATATTGAAAGAGGGGTTTTAGAGAGGATGGGAGAGGTTTAAAACACGTTTCCCACGAAAAAGCTCTTTAAAAAGCTGATTCTGGGCGTCTCGCGACTGGCGAGTCGCGAGCCAAGTCGCGAGTGAGCCGCGAAACCTCTCTGTATGAACTCGCAGCTTAAACTCGCGGCTTGCAAGCCGCCAAACCAAGTAGCCAAAACTGGCAGCTCACGCAAGTAGCCAAAACGAGTGGCCAAAAATTCTGACACTTGTTTTTTCAAAACAGAACATGTTTAAACATTGAAAAACAAAGTAAGCACTAAACATAAACACAAAAAGTGATAAAAATCACTTCCAAAAACATATAAAATGATCAAAAATATTTTTGGATTAATCCATATAAGATTGAGCACACACACATCACATTTAGACAAGTACAATCTAACAAATGAATAAGACATTCATTGAACATTAGGCATGTGTGTTGTGTGTGTGTATCAAATGTGGAATAGTCCTTAGTCTAGAGTGAAGCTTCAATGATCAATTCAATCAAGTCATACACAACTAGTACTAAGTCAAGTGGTCAATCTCAATTATAGAAGTGAACATATATGACCTCCCACAAGAAAATGATTACATACGATGAAGCTTTTCATTTGGCTTCTTTACAATTCATAACATTTGATCATTTTGAATCAAAACATCTCATTTTGAGATCGATGCCTGAAATTTGTGATATTTCAATTTGATGAACAAGTCTTTGGCTTTTTGGGCATCATACATTTTCATATAAGTCGCTTTCCCTTTTTCCTAGTCAAATACTAGTATGTGCGACGGCTTTTGCAGCTCATTATCTCTTTTCATTTTGAGATTTACATTTATTGAGCTCTTTAAGCAATAAAAATAAAAGAGTGGGAAGAGATATAAGCACAAGTCTACGCATGTATTAAAACCAACATGACTATTGACTAATCATTCATGACAAGCTTGAAGATCGATTTACAACAATCACACAAAGATGTCAAGATTTTTCCCACAAAGATATAAGTGCAAAAATAACAAGCTAAGCTCGTAAATGCACAAAGCCATTTGTACAAAGGTACAAGGCCAAACTCACATGTGATATGTACTCAAACATATACGATCAAACTTTTTGAATTTTTCACTTTTTATGTGGTTTTGGATTTTTTACTCACACAAAACTGAAATATAAAAGTAAGATAAAAAACAAAAGAATGCATATAAATAAATGCAAGATGCACAAAATGCATGAAGATATGACATTTAATGCATGAAAGGTCCTACAAAGATCAAAAGAATTAGATCAAGGACCAAAAGAGCAAAATCTCAACCATAGGAACCCTTCCTCATCCAAACGGAACGATTGTTTGGAATGAGTGTCTCAAAAGAAGTTAGACGAGGGTTAGATGAATAAGAACCGGAGATGCACATAGACAAGGAGTTAAGAGCATTAAACACTTTCTTTAACAACATGCCATTATCACTCAAATCCGGTTTATCCTTTTTAGCACCACTTCCAAGAAGCTCAAGTTTTTCTTTTCTTTTGATTCTTTTAAAAGCATGAAACTTAGAGCATTGAGGTCTTAGATGACCAAAGGCACCACAATGGTGACACACAATGTGTTTAGGTCCACTAGGTCTTTTGGGAAGGGATCTAGCAATATGGTTTTGTTCCCTCTTCAACTTATGACATTGAGGTCTTATATGACCAATCACACCACAATGGTGGCAAGTTGGAACAAATTTAGATCCATCCAAAGCCTTAGGTTGAGACCTAAACGAAGGCTTTGACTTAACAGCCTTTCTCTCCACATTTTGATTTCTTTTGTGTGGAGGAACGTACACCGATTTGTCCTTAGAGGTAGAATACACATTAGGCACAAGATCGGGTACCACAACATGATTGCAACACAAATTATCATCCATTTTATCAATGGGTTCAGCAATCAAACACTTGGCATGCATCTTAAGAGATTCATTTTCACATTTTAACTCATAAACAAGTTTGTTAGACAAAACAAGTTTAGCATCCAAGTCCGTATTCAAACATTCAAACTCTTTTAGCTTTTCAAGAGAATCTTCAGCAAGTTTTTTATATTTCACAACCAATTTGTTGGATTCATTGAGTTTAGCAATCAAATCATCCTTTTCACAAAATAACTTGCTTAAATTCTTTTGAAACTTCTTAGCATTTTTCTTCAAGAGTTTGTCAACAACACCCATAGATTCAAATAACATGTCATCACACTTATGAGGATTAACACTCATAGAGGCATTTTCACAAACACGTGGCATGTTACATTCATCACCAACCAAATCATGCAAAGAGTCATACAAAGCACAATCCATGGCAAATAAACACAAGGGGTCAAGGATCACACTTAGGAAATTAAACCACAACAAGTGTACCCGCTCTGATACCAATTGAAAGTTCAAATATGTGTATAAACACCCTTGAACGTTTAGACCCCCAATATACAAATTACCAATACAAGCTTTAAATCAAACAATTAATGTGCGGAACATGAACAAAAGCTTAATACAGAATTGGTAAACAATCTAAGCCAATTAAAAACACATCCACAGCAGAAAATAAAAGGCAAAGATAAAGAGAAGAGAGATGCAAACACAAGGACAACACACAATGTGTTATCGAAGAGGAAACCGAAGCCCTCGGCGTAAAACCTCTCCGCCGCCCTCCAAGCGGTCAATAATCCACTAGAAAATGTAGTTGGGATACATGAACAGCAATAGACCCTCCAAGCCTAATCTACCCGATGTACCTAAGCCCTCCAAGCTTCTTGCTCCAACGAGGTTGTGCCGAACCTTTTTCTTTTCTAGCTTACCGGATTCCGCTACTAGACCGTAGCATCCGCCATCCTTGGCATCCTCCAATGCTTCCCAAAACTCCAAAAACACTCAACACTCTAAATTGGTGTGGGTAGTGTTTGGATAGAAATCTCCTCTCAATAGGTATGACAATGAGAGAGGGAATGAGAAGAGACTACAAGGGTTTCTCTCTAAGAATGAGTAGCTCTCTCTAATTGGGTGGGTGTTTTAAAGAAACCTCTCTTAGGGTTTTTCTTTCTGAATAGCCACACACATTTTGTGGGAATGAGGGGTATTTATACTGGTGTGAGAATGGAATGCGAAGAGTCAGTTTTTCCAAAAACAGGGTTGGCTGGCTACTTGACCTCGCGACTTAACTGAGTCGCGAGTTCAAGTCGCGAGCTAGCTAAATGGCCAGTCTGGATTTTTGTCCTGTAGTGCTCCAGCTAGCATGATTGTTCAGCTCCCCTGCATGCTTTGCACGTGTGCAACTTTTGGCGGCTTGCAAGCCGCGAGCCACCCGCGAGTCCTAGCCGCGAGTCTCTGCTTCACTGCACTGTCTTGAGCATTTCTTCACACTCTCTCACACACTACCCTTACATGATTCCCACCTAAATACAAGGTTTCTAAGTGCTATATTACAAGTAAATTTGTCACGGAATAAAGCCAACACATGGTTGATTAAATTCAACCTTACATCGCATATTCAAAACCCTACACAAAACGCATCGACAACATGAGAATGCCAAATGGGTATCAACCCCCCAAGTTCTTACAGTTTGATGGCAATGGAAATCCTAAACAACACATTGCTCACTTTGTAGAAACTTGTGAGAACGCAGGGACTCAAGGAGGCCTCTTTGTAAAGCAGTTTGTCCGGTCACTAAAGGGGAATGCCTTTGATTGGTATACAGACTTAGAACCCGAGTCAATCGATAGTTGGGAACAACTTGAAAGGGAGTTTCTCAACCGATTCTATAGCACACGGCGCACAGTAGGCATGATGGAGCTTACCAATACTAAACAATGGAAGGATGAGCCCGTCGTTGATTATATCAATCGGTGGCGTTCTTTGAGTCTAGATTGCAAGGATAGACTTTCTGAAATATCTGCTGTAGAAATGTGCATCCAAGGCATGCATTGGCGACTTCTTTACATCCTTCAAGGGATAAAGCCTCGAACATTTGAAGAGTTAGCAACTCGTGCGCATGACATGGAGTTGAGCATTGCTAGCCGCGGAAGTACAAACCCTCCCATACCTGAGGAAAGCAGAAGGGAAGTAAAGAGGAATGATACAAAAGTCAGCCTCAAAGACCCAATGATTGTTAACACTGCCGAAGTCAAGGTTCCAAGAAGAGGACCAAAGGCAAATGAAAAACAGCTTGAAGGATGGCAAAAGAACGAAGTGCGTCGCCTGACTTTTAAGGAACGTGAGCAAAAAGTATATCCGTTCCCCAATGAAGATGTGCCAAACATCTTAGAACAACTACTGCAATTGAAACTGATTGAATTGCCAGAATGCAAGCAGCCAGAAGACATGGGGAAAGTTGATGACCCTAACTACTGCAAATATCATCGCATCATTGGCCACCCAATCCAAAAATGCTTCATCTTCAAAGAATAAATAATGAAGCTTGCCAAAGAAAACAAGATTGATCTAGACTTCAATGAAGTTGTCGGGTCAAACCATGAGACCATTGCTTGTGATGTACTTCCAACTCTCAAGCAGGGGGCAAACAACAACCAAGCTTACAAATTGATTGACAATGATGGCGTAAGGATCGGCCCCATCAATGGGAAGTTCCTTAAACACTTCTATGCTTAAACATCGAGGATTGCTCCTCGGTAAGAGCTTAAAATACCCACTCCAACGCTGGAAAGGTACATGATGTCTTCCCATTGCCTTTGAAAGCGTACAAATAAAGAAAAATGAATCCCACTCTATGTCACCAATTGCTAGTGTGGCGTAGTGGTTGGATGCCCATGTCGCCCTTGAGGCCGTCTCGGGTTCGATTAGTGGTGATACCCACTATTGCACACTGAGCCCCCCCTTTTTTGCAAAAAACACATAAAAAAAAATTATAATAAAAAAAAAAAAAACAAAACAAAAAAATCATTTGAACTACGTGATGACTTGATCCCTCTCAAGGGTACGTAGGCAACTTAGTATCTTTTACTAAGTTCAGTCACGCATTAAAAAAAAAAAATCATTAAGAAAAAAAAAATCATCAAAAAAAAAAAAAAAAAAAGAAGAAGAAATTATCAAAGAAAAAAAAATCATCAAAAAAAAAAAAAAAAAAGAAGAAGAAGAAATTATCAAAGAAAAAAAAATCATCAAGAAAAAAAGAAATTATAAAAAAAAAAAAATATGTTGAACTACGTGATGACTTGATCCCTCTCCGGGGTACGTAGGCAGCTTAGTACTTGTCACTAAGTTCAATCACAAGAAGATGAAGAAGGATGGCCAGTCTAACTTGAAGAGTTTTCCGATAGTCATCAATGCGCTTTTAAGGTCCTTTCAGTTGGCAAGACATTGCTCAATAGGATGATCAAAGATCGACGCAGTAGAAAATGAAGACTGAAATGAAGTCTTTATGGCATTGCTCATTTTCTGTGGCCATCCTCCTACATCTCTGAAGTATACTTTGCATCATTTATCTCCTGGGGGGCATCTCCTTGTACCTTCCACCTCTAGGCTGCATCGTCTCTTTTCTAGGTTGTGCCACTTCATAGCTCTGAAATTAGAACCACATCATCTCCCTTCTGAGTGGTGTTGTTTCACATCATGTCTCTGAAATCTGGATGACGTCAATTTCTTCCGGAATGATGGTAGATTATATATCTAAAGTCGGTGTGGCATCATCTTCCTTTTGAGTGGTGCAGCTTCATATCATGTCTCCAAAAGTTGGACAATGTCACCTTCCTCCGGCATCTGAAGTTGGTGTTGCATCTTCTCTCCTCCAAGGGCATGTCCATGCAATGTCAAAGTCTTGGCGGCATTCTTCTTAAAACTTCAAAGTCTTGGCATCTCCTTGCATCTTCAAAGTCTTGATAGGGACTCCTTGCATTTTCAACATCTTGTTGGCATCTCTGAAATCTTGATATCTGGCTACAGTGCTATACGCCCTTGATGTCTGAGTGATGTTGCCTCTGAAAATTGCTTTATATGAATGTTGGCACAGTTTCGGCAAATAAAGTGTTGACATAACTTCAATGGCAATGTGGAGTGTTGACATGGCTTCATGAATGTTGGTAAGACTTCTATGCAAATGAAGTTTCGACGTGGCTTCATGAATGTTATCACGGCTTCGGCGAATGAAGTGTTGACATAGCTTCAATGACGAAAATGGATGCTGGCATAGCTTCGGCAAATAAAGCGTTGACATAGCTTCAATGGCAATGTGGAGTGTTGACATGGCTTCATGAATGTTGACATGACTTCTATGCAAATGAAGTTTCGACGTGGCTTCATGAATGTTGTCACGGCTTCGACAAATGAAGTGTTGACGTAGTTTCAATGGCAAAGATGCAATGTTAGCATGGCCTCGGTATAAGTGAAGTGTTGTCGTGGCTTCATGGCAAAGATAAATGTTGTCACAGTTTCGACATGTTTGAAGTGTAGATGTGGCCTCAATGCAAATAAAATGTCGAGGCAGCTTTATGACAAAGATGAATGTTGGCACGAATGAAGTGTTGACATTGCTTCATGACAAAGTTGAATGTGGGCACAGCTTCAATACAAGGACAGATGCTGGCACGGCTTCGTGGTAAAAAAACTCTTGATACGGCTACGTTACAAAGACTCTTGAAATGGCTGCGTTGAAAAGACAAGTGTTGGTACAGCTTAATTGCCAAGGAAAGCATGCTGCATAACAAAAACAAGCAACAACAAAGAGCTTATCAGAAGAAAATCTCATGACACATCTAAACAAAAAAAAAGAAAAAAAAAAAAATAAAAAGAAAAACCTTGACCAAAAAATCAAAAATTTCAAAACGGACCTGTCCTACTCAATTTTTCGAGTACATTCTGATTTTGGGACCCATTTCTTCATTCGAGACTCGAAAATTGTGCAAACATCAAATTTCCAAAAAGTTGACTTTTGTGCAAATATTGACCAAACGTCGAAATTTTTAAGATGGACCTATCTTGCTCAATTTTTCATGTACATTCCAATTTTGGAGTCCGTTTCATCATTTGAGACTCGAAAATTGCACAAATAGCTCAAATTCCAAGACAGTTGACTTTCATGTTGAAATCAACCTAAAGTCAAAATTTTCAAGCCACACTTGCCTTGCTCAATTTTTCGTGTACATTCCAAATTTGGGGTCTATTTCTTCATTTGAGGATCCAAAATTGCTCAACTAGTGTGATTCTACAACTGTTGGCTTTAAAGTGAACTTTGACCAAGAATCAAGACATTCGAGCAAAGCTTGTCCTGTTCGGACTTTCACAAAGATTCTGATTTTGAAATCCACTTATTTATTTTGGACTTGGTAATCACCAATCAAACCCACATCTTTGAAGTACTGACGGTGTCCAAAATTTAAGCTGTTGAGGTCAAAATTTGAGATTCATCCATTTAATTGGATCCCCTCAGGGTTATTCTCCAGACTTCATCAAGACTGCTCTTTCAAAGTACAAATAAACTTTCACAAGTGTGTTGGAACTTGAAATTACACTGGGTCATTAGTTCAACCTGCTATTCCCGTTCGGTGCCTACCAGTCTCCAACTTACCATTCCCATTCGGTGCCTACCATTCCTACCTACCATTCCCACCTACCGTTCCCACCTAATATTCTCACCAAAAATTCTTAACTACCATTCTTAACTACCTATCTACCATTCTTCATCTCTCTACTATAAATAGGAGAGCTGGGTTCACCAAGAACTCATCATCCGAAAAAAAAAAAAAAAAAAAAAAATACACTGAATCATGAAATGAAGAGTTGCTTCTTTCAGATTTTCAAAGTCCTCCTTTTGATGGCCATTTCTCACTATGACCTCATCATTCTCAACGCCTAGCAACTGATATTGCTTCATAATCAGTTCGAGATCAACCCTTCCATGGTTCGGTCGAAACCTTCTTTACAACATCATTGTAGTTTTGAGATCCAAACAAACTTTGTTTCTCCACTTAACGACTACATTTGCCCATAAAATTTCTCATAACATAGCCTGTATCATTGTTCCTTGTAGTCTCAGATCTACCTAATCAGGAGATCTAAGGCCAACTGAATCTCTTGTACCCTAGCTCAAGGAACTTCCTAACTGCTTTGGGAACTCCATAGTCCTTTTCAAGTTGTTTGGTATTACAGCAAAGGTAGAGGTTCGGAACAAACAGCAACTTGTTTGGTTTCCAGACCAGAATCACAAGTTAGCTCCATCTTTCATTTTTCTGTGCTTTTCCAACAAGTGGCAGTAGGTGAAGATGGTAAAAAAGTGTTGGGGTATCCTACAAATTGTTTTCCATCAACACTTAAAACAACCTCCAAGGCGCCAGCTCATCAGAATTCAGCCTTTGGTGCCGGTAAATGGTCATCAAAACCTTATTCCATGTCCCCACTACTATGGGACCCAAAGGTCATCGTTGCTGGTACCTCAAAACTCATTTTCTGGAATTACTCTAACTTAAAATCAGCTTGAAGAATTTCAGAAGGTACTCTTCTGAAATTACTTCAACTTAACGTCCGTCGGCATGGTCCCATTACACAGGCACATTCAATAACTTGCCGTGGGATCTCATTCAGCATGCAGTCAGTCACATATCCAAAGGTGTACTTCCCATAAACATCTACACCAGAAGCTCCCCAACATACAGGGCCAGCGCCATGGTGGGTATGTTTCATCCATTCACTTTGCTTCATCTCCATCTTCTTCATTGCCACCACCAGCATACCCAGAATCCATAAGCTTCTGAAATTACCTCAACTTAAGCTGAGTGATACAATTACACATGCGCATTCAACCACTTTCCCACATGTCCTCGCCGTAATCCAAAGCATGTTCTTCCGAGATAACTTCACCAGAAGTTCTTAAAAACACGAGGTTAGCCCCATGACTCTGCATGCTGTACCCAGCCACCATTCTCTCATCTTCCCCATCTTCAACATCTTGTGATCGCCGCCAACGATCCAAAATACTCTCCTGAAATTACCTCAACTTAATCTCTGTTGAAATAATTCAATCTTGCAAGTACATCCAACTTCTTGCAAATAACTTTCAGCCTCACCAACCCACTTCAAATACCATAAAACACTCTTTTGAAATTATTTCAACTTAAACTATGCTGAGAAGGCTCGGTCACGCAAGTACATTCAAATACTGGCAGTCCCCTTTTCGGTCTCATCAAAGTCTTTCATATGGGTGGGTCTACTCTTCGGAAATTATCTCATCCTGCTGAAAGCTCCACCACCTTCAACTACTTCACTTAAAGAGTCAAGTACAAAAATCCATTTTCGAAACTCATTCCCACACCACACTCCAAAACTGTGTGCGTGAACGAGTCTCGAGGGGGCATTTGTAGAGAGGGAAAATTCCCGACCTATCACAAGCTGACATGTCACATTACCAGTTCCACAAAATACAGCCAATTACAAAGCGCCACGTATTGCTGCTAGGTTTTGCTATCACTACTCAGAAACCAACAGAAATTTGCCAAATGTCATGCAAAAACCAATCACGCATCAGCACACGTGTAAGCAATGACACAAGCAGCTTCGCACGTGTAAGCGATGACACAAGTAATCCAGCACGTGTAAGCGATGACACAAGCGGACCAATCAGGCTGTGACATGTGTCACCGATCAAACTCCGCCATGTGTCGCTCACCCACCTCTAAACTCCTATAAATAGAAGCCTTCCTAAGGCATTAATAAAAAAGAGGAGATCAAGCCATCTGAAGCACAAGCAGCATCAGAGAAGATTCAGAAGCACTCAGAAGTACAGAAGCTCTGCAGGAATCAAGCCTCAAAGCCTTCAAGAACTTCAACCCCAAAATCGGAGAACATTCGAAGCAGAATCATCCAAACCGTCTGCCTAGATCCTAAAGTTTGCGGGAATCAAGCTTAAAGGTCCGAAAACATCAACAAATCACAAATCAGTGAAGCTCTACGGATTCAAGCCTCCAAAGCCCCGAAGAACTTCCACCACAAACCTTCAAATACAAAGAACATTTGAAGAGGAATCATCCAAATCATCTTCTTAGATCTCAAAGTTCACTGGAATCAAGCTCAAAAGCCTCCAGAAACCTCAAGAAATCACAAATCAGTGAATCTCAACGGATTCAAGCCTCTAAAGCCCCGAAGAACTTCCACCACAAACCTTCGAAGACGAAGAACACACGAAGAACACGAAGAACGTGAAGAACAAAGGATTTCCAACAAGCTCATAGCCAGAGATTCATTGTAATTCTGTTCCAAAGATCTTCGATCCATTCTTCAGCCAAATTGAAGTACATTGGGTGTTCGAATCAAAATCACATTACTACAAATCCAATCAACAAGTCTTTTAAGGAGATCGAATCAGAGGATAACTCTTTTGTAATTTCAGAGAATTGTACCACACAATCATCAATACAAATTCGCATTTGTGAAACTATTTTACTCGTTTGACTTATTTCGAATCGAGAAATTTAGTCGCTTACAGGTGCTAAGCACACAAGTCTGCCTAACCATGTGACTAGCTTTTACTTATATTTCTAGAGTAAATTTAAGAAAAACTTACTAAGAAACCCTAACCTAATCCCACATCAATCTATAAATCACCTTACTCATCACATGTCAATATCAAAGTTAATATGCAACAAAAGGAAACAAGCAGCACTCATTAAACCCATCAAACGAGATCCCCAAATTATGGGATATCAAATTTAGGTATCCTACTTACCCTTCCCATAAATTTAAAACCATTTAAATTAAAACTTCAATCCTTCCCAAAATTTTATGGATGAATATTCTTCATTCAGGACTTAAAGAATAAAAAAAGCTCATCCATTTGAACCTAAGTTGAGTTCCAGGAAAGTGTCTCAAAATTTTCAATAACCTAAAACAACATTGTTTGTTTGTTTATTTAGACCCCTTAAAACAGATTGTTTAATCTAATATATTATCCAAGTGATTACTTAAGTTAATTATGAAATCTAGATTAAACAATGAAAGATCATATCATGCATAGTAGCGGAAAATAAAGAACACAAAGATATGATCACCCAAAAAAACCAATGAAACGGACTATTTCAAAGTAAAAACCTAGAGAGAATTTGATCTATCTATCCTCAAGATAAACAAATCCACTAACAGAGAATTGAAGTTTTTACAATAATATTTAACCCTAAATCTATTGCTATCTCCAGTAGTAACTTACTGACACGACCACGTACAAGCTCCGAATCCAGACTCTTTTCTCTTGGATTTGTAGCATAAAAGCTCTCATGCTTATGACTCTGAGATCCCACTCAAAGGTTTCAGATCACCACTTGTTGATTCTGCAGCAGCAACTAAATTCCACCTGCACTTGATTGTAGCTTTTGTTCCGGTAGATACTTGTGAAGTTAGAAGGTACAGAATCTCTCAGATCTCATAGGAGTAACTCACAAGTCTACCAAGAGTCTTTAAAATGCAGTTAGGGTTTTCCGTTTATACTTAGGAATGTTGGAATGAAACCCTAAACGTTTTCGCGGACTTAGGCCTGATTTAAAATTTTACAGAAACTTCTTTTCTGCTATTTTTGATCGGTTGAGCCTATTCTTCAATCGATCAAGCTTCACTGAATTTCAATTTTTTTTCCTACAACATGAATATTCTTGAGACCTGACTTGAATCACCTCTCAGATTTCATAGAAGTAACTTACAAGTTTTCCAAGAGTCTTCGAATCGTAGTTAGGGTTTTCCTTTTATACTTAGGAATATTGGACTGAAACCCTAAACGTTTTCGCGGGCTTGTGCCTGATTTAAAATTCTACAGAAATTACTTTTCTATGATTTTCGATTGGTCGGGCCTATTCTTCGACCAATTGAGCTTCACTGAATTTCAATTCTTTTTCCTGCAACAGGAATGTTCACTAGAACAAAATGTATTTGTAGCGACGAAAATTAGTGAGGAAATATTTTTCATCGCTAAAAATACAGCTTTAGTGACAAAATATGAATTTCGTCACTAATAATGAAAAAAATTATAACATTTAGGGACGAAAAATAAATTTCGTCGCTATTGTGATCTAAAAAATGGGCGCCAGTGGAGGGAAACTTTGGTGCGAGTTTAATTAATCTATAGCGACGAAATATTTCGTCGCTAAAAGTTGAAATTTTTAGTGACGAAATATTTCGTCACTGTAGGTATTGCTGTGGATAGTATTAGTGATGAAAATCCTTTCGTTACTATAAGGAAGAATTGGCGACGAAAAATATTCATCACTAAAAATAATAATAGTTTTGTACTAATATGTTTTTAGTGATGAAATCACAATTCGTCACTAAAAGTATGCTTTAGCAACGAAATATGAATTTCGTCTCTAAAAATCTTAACAAAGCCTGGGTCTTTAGTGACAAAACTGAAATTCTTCGCTAAAAGCTTAAAAGCCTAATTTCAATACTCAGTTAACCACAAAACATTTCAATACCCAGGTATCATTTCGGTCAAAAAAAAAAAAAATACCAAGAGGCAAAGAAACCCATAAGCTCGACTCTTCCCAAACCAAAAAAACCCACCGTCACCGATAAGCTCCCACCATCGCCAATAAGCTCCCATCATCGCCAATTAAGCTCAACCATTGCCGATTAAGCTCCCACCATTGCCAATTAAGCTCCGTTAAGAGCCAACCGTCGCCGATAAGAGCCCACCGTCACCGATACATTACCCATTTGTGACGATTTTGAAGTTTTACCGATTCTGATTCGAACCACCACCAACGCCGATCGCGACGTTTCAGCTCGCCGATCGTGACGCTTCAGCTTGCCGATCGTTGCCAATGACTCGACTCCTTTCTCTGCAAACCCACATCGACAACTCGACTCCTCTCTCCGCTAACCCACGCCGATGACTCCGATGTTTCGCCTTTCGACTCTGACGTTTCGCCTTGTCTACTCCAAGTCGCCAAGTAGAGAAGCCGCCGGGGTTTGGAAAAGGATGCCGGAGCCGTTGTTTGCCTGTGGTCGTGGCCAAGAGGTTTGACTTTTTTTTTTCTTGATTTGTTCATTTTTCCCATTTTGGATTATGAAATATATTTGATAGTGGTGTTTGAATTACATGAAGAAAAAAAAAACAAAAAACACTATCAGCGTCAAGTTACCATTTGAGCTTTGAAACCGGTGAAGAAATTTGATAGCTTTAACTGTTGCAGTCTGAGCACCATTGCAAATAATCGTTTTTAGCATAAATATTTGAGAAAGTGAGGTTTAGATATTTTTGAAACTTTTTTTCCCAGCTTATTCAGGTTATGTACAAGTTTTTAAAGCTTTACTTTTTCTAATGTGTTTTTACCCAGTTTAATTTGTTTATCCAAATAAATCACGGAAAATGAGTTAATCTCATATGAGCACTTGTGATACAATGAGAGAATGATTTTTGGATAGGATAGAATTGCAAAAATTTTGGTACTAAGGCTTTGTTTGTAATTGTTGTTGGAGTTTAATGATAAAGGATTTGTGGTGTATTTGCATACTCAGAGGGGGGGAGTTGGATGGATTGTTTATTATTACACTGTGTTATTTGTAGTTTGGAATTGGAATTGTGTGGTTTTGCTTGTTTAAGGACAAAAGCGGGGTGGTTGACTAATTGGTGTGTTGGAAGAGATAATTTGGTAAAATGAGATGGTATTGAAGTGTGGAAGGTGAATTCTTTATCTTTTTGTTTAATGTGATATATCTAGAGAGAAAGGAGTGGACTTACTTTTAATGGAAGAGAGTTATTCATAGGAAGATTGAAGCCGTTTGTTCCTGGCCTATTTGTAATTTTTAGATTCTTTATATGCATATCTTCATTTGTAGCATAGATGGCTTATGTGTTTATATTTTGGAGGTCCCAATTTTGTTAACTACTTTTGAGTTTACTCTTTAGAGAGAGCCAAACATAACACTTTGTTTTGAAACAGACACAAGTGAAGTGATCTCAAATGTTGTTGTGAACAAGAATCGGACACTGGTCATATATAATCATAAAGGTAAGATTATTCATGGGTCTTTTTTTTTTTCTTTTGTATGTGGGCTAAAGCTAACTAAAAGTTATCTTTCTTTTATCTCCAGCTCTCTTTCTCTTTTGTGGTTGGAGAAATTGTGAGGAACAAGGTGAAGAACACAAGTTAACTTTGGATTTTTTTAGAAAGTTTTAAACTTAGCTTGAGCAAACTAAGTAAATTCTAGTTAAAATCTTATAAAACTCTATACTTGTGATGTTGGAAATTGGATTTGTGGTGGGTTGTTGTGTTGGAGTAAGAGGGTGGCTTGCATGGTGTTATAAGGTGGCTTAAATACATATTGAGAGTGTTTTTCATTTCTTGCAAATGTGAATGAGTATTTTTGATTAGATGTAATAAATAGTATTTTATTTGATTTCAATACTTGTAAGCATTATGTTTGTGATTGGTTTTGTGATGGGCTGTTTTGTTGGAGCAAACGGCTGGCTTGCATGGTGTTATAAAGTGGTTTAAATTCATATTGGGAGTGTTTTTAGTTACTTGCAAATGTGAATATACCTTATTGATTAGATGTGATGAATAGTACTTTAATTGATTTCAATACTTGTAAGCATTATAGTTGTGATGTTTGTGATTGGTTTTGTGGTGGGTTGTTCTGTTGGAGCAAGCGGGTGGCTTGCATGGTGTTATAAGGTGGTTTAAATTCATATTGGGAGTGTTTTTAGTTTCTTGCAAATGTGAATGGACCTTATTGATTAGATGTGATGAATAGTACTTTAATTGATTTCAATACTTATAAACACTTTATACTTGTGATGTTTGTGATTGGTTTTGTGGTGGATTGTTGTGTTGGAGCAAGTGGGTAGCTTGCATGGTGTTATAAGGTGGTTTAAATTCATATTGGAAGTGTATATTTGTATGTGTAATGTATATTTGTTTAAGTATTAATATAGACTTGTGCATTCATGAATGAGATAGAACATTATCAAAGTAGCTTATAGACTTAGATGTTAGAATACATTATGCATGAGTTGTCTTTATTTTACTAAAGTAGCATTTACCTTACAATTGTAGTCAAACATGGATAAAAGTTGGATGACAATAGGTAAGACACCTAATGGCAAATTAAGTCATCCATATATTGAAGGGGTTAATGCATTTACTAATTTTGCAAGAGCGGTTGTGGACTTGAGTGGTAATATTCCGTGCCCGTGTATTCACTGTGTGAATTGCTATCGACAATCTCCTCATATTATGTGTATCCATTTGCTTCATCGTGGGATTATGCAATCTTACATTAATTGGTATAATCATGGAGAACCTCGTGTATTGAACGAGAACATTCATGATAATAAAATGTCAGATGGTGATCATAAGGATGGTCTCGATGCCTTAGTAGATGACCGAATTAGAGGGGAACCAAGAAATGCAATCGAAGATGAGGAAGTGCGTAACTTTGACAAACTTGAGAAAGATGCAAAGTGTGAGTTGCATCCAGGTTGCACTGATTATAGTATCTTGAAGTTTGTTACTGAAATGTTGAATGTAAAGGTAATGACCAACTTAAGTAATAAAAGACTTGATATGATGCTAGAATTGCTGACAAAAGTTTTACCAAAAGGTAACTTGGTTCCAAGGTCAACTTATGAAGCAAAGAAGATATTACGTGACTTGGGCATGTCATACGAGCATATAGATGCATGCAAAAATGATTGTGCACTATTTTGGAAGGAAAATGAAATCCTTGATAAATGTCCGGTGTGTGAGGCGCCTAGGTACAAAGATACACGTGCTCAAGGTAAGAAGATTGCTCATAAGGTATTGCGTTACTTCCCATTGACAACGAGACTGAAGAGATTGTACATGTCAAGCCAAAGAGCTAAGAACATGAGATGGTATATAGACAAACGTGTGAACGATGGGATAATGTGGCATCCGGTTGATAGTGAGGAGTGGAAGGAGTTTGATTTGCAACATCCTGATTTTGCCCTCGAACCTCGCAATGTAAGGCTGGAGTTGGCTACAGATGGATTTAACCCTTTTGGGAATATGAACAACAATTATAGTATATGGCCTGTCATACTTATCCCCTATAACGTACCGCCTTGGTTGGTTATGAAAGAGCCATATTTTATGTTGTCCTTGCTTATTCTTGATCCCCATTAACCGGGAAATGAGATTAATATTTACTTGAAACTATTGGTTGACGAGTTGAAGGAGTTGTGGGAAGAAGATGTAGAAACTTATAATGCTTATAGTAAAAAGCATTTTCAGATGCGTGCAACTTTGTTGTGGACAATACATGACTATCCTGGATTTGGTAACGTGTTTAGGTGGAGGACAAAGGGTTATCATTCTTGTTACACTTGCAACGATAAACCATATTCAGAAACTTTGGAAAGTAAAATTGGATTCATTAACCATCGAGCTTATTTGCCTATAGAACATCGTTGGAGACATAGTTCGTTGCATAATGGTTTATCAGAGAAACGGAAGAGATCTTTAGAGTTACAAGTGGGAAAGATACAAAAGCAGCTAGATAAAATATCAAATATAATTTTAGGAAAGCATCCAAGTAACAAGAAGAGACAACTCATTGGGGAGCCAAATTGATCAAAGGTAAGTATTATGTACAAGCTTCCATACTAGAAAAATAAGAAGCTTAAGCACAACATTGATGTCATGCATGTGGAGAAGAACATTAGTAAGAGTACTTACAGTACATTGTTGGGCATTGAGGGGAGAAACAAGGATACTGACAAGGCATGGATAGACTTGCAAAATATAAACTTTAGGCACACATTGCATTTGAAACAAAATCCTGATAGATCATATGACAAGCCTCAGGCTTTCTTTTCATTAAGCCCAAATGAAAGGGATGGTTTTTATGATTTTTTGAAATTAGTCAAGTATCCGGATGGCTATGCAACTAACATATCAAGTTCAGTGAATGCAAAAAATGGTAGATTATCTGGTTTGAAAAGTCACGACTATCATGTGCTACTACAACGAATTCTTCCAATTGGGTTGCAACGGTTTGCACATAAAGACATTAGTATTGTATTGTTTGAGTTGGGCAGCTTCTTCCAAGACTTATGCTCAAGGACCTTAAAGCGAAGTGAATTGGAGAAACTAGAAGAACGTATAGTTCTTATACTATGCAAGCTTGAGTGGTTCTTTCCTCTAGCATTCTTTGATGTTATGGTCCACCTTGCTGTTCACTTGCCTCGAGAAGCAATTCTAGGAGGCCCGGTACAATATCGGTGGATGTACCCAATTGAAAGGTAATTAAATCCTTTGATGCATCCATCAATTGCATCTTTCCCATGTGGTATAAAATCACATAATGTGCGTATTTTTTCCTCGTAGGTACCTTGGAAAATTGAAAAGATACATTTCCAACTGAGCTCAACCAGAGGTTCGATTGCAGAGGCTAACATTCTCAAAGAATGTATTAACAACTGGTCTTTGTATATTGATGGGATCGAAACTGTGCATAATCAAAGAGAAAGAAATGAAGAGATTTTGGTGAATCTAGCGAAGGATTGATAGTTTTTTCACAGACTGCCCGACCTACAGGTGGTAGGCGGAATGATGGCAACTTGTCTTGTGCATTGCTTGATACTGCTCATTCGTACTTGTTGTACAATAGTCTTGAGCTAGAGCCTTATTTAAAGTATGTGATTTCATATGCATGTATTGTTTGATCAAGTTTTGAATATTTTTTGCAATGCTTAGCTGAAAATAAATCACCTTATTTTTAACAGTGAGCACAAAAGCACATTGCATAATCCTACTGTAGAAGCTATAACTCAAATCCAACGACAAGAGTTTCACAAGTGATTCAGAGAACATGTAAGACATTTGAAATTTAATCACGCACTAATAAAAATCAAACATTTAAATAGTTTTGTCATTGCTTATTACTAATTAATATCACTTGTTGTATGTCATTATAGATGAGTAGATTGAAAGTTAACGAGTCACCAGAAGCTACTAAACAGTTATGGTCATTAGCAAATGGTCCTAAGCCGCATGTGAAGGAGTACACAGTTTGTATAGTCAATGGTGTAAAGTTCCATACAAGGGACCTAGACAATCATCGTGTAACCCAAAACAGTGGTGTATGTATCGAAGGGGACCATGAGGGAGAAATGCACGACTTCTATAGTCATGTGTGCAAAATTTGGGAATTGGAGTATTTGTTTCGCCATAAAGTTGTTTTGTTCTAGTGTGAATGGTACAATACTGGTACCAATGGTCGAAGGAGAATGATAAGAATCGATGCACACTGCACAAGCATTGATGTTACAAGTCGGTAGTATGAAAATAGTTTTAGTGACGAACTTTTTCGTACTTTTTCGTATATGTACCCGAAAATAGTTTTAGTGACGAAATTATTCGTCACTAAATATGATTTAATAAACTAAAGTGTTTTTAATGAAGAAATATTTTCGTCATTGAATGGTGTTTTTAGCAAGGAAAACATTTAGTGACGAAACGTTTTCGTCGCTAAAAGTTAAAAAAAAAAAAATCAAATCGGACTTTTAGCGACGAATTTTTCGTCGCCAGGACTTTTAGTGATGGGGTTTCAGTGACGAAATGAGTTTCGTCGCTAAAAGTTTAATTTCGTCACTAAAGGTTCTTAGCGACAAAAAACTGGACTTTTAGTGACGAATTTTTTCGTCACTGAAAGTACATTTTGTTGTAAAAATTTGTCACTGAAAGTACATTTTGTTGTAAAAATTTGTCACTAAAAATACATTTTGTTATAGTGGTTCTTGAAACTTGACTTGAATCACATTGTGCAATGTCTAACACCAATTTTAGACATGTTTTTGTTCTCGATTTGCCAACATAAACAAATTAGAACTCTAAACATTTAATCCTAAATCTTTAGAACCTAACAAACATCAAACATTTTTTTTTAATAAACAAATCAGCATCAAACATAATCATGCATACAAAATATAAACCTATTATTTTCCTCACAATTTTCTTAGAAACCAGATAAATTATCAACGACCTCAATTAAACAAATTCTTCAAGTAATTTTAATGAAATAATCCTTACTAAATAACATAACAAATTTCATGCAAAAAATTACGTCCGTAATGATGACACAATTTTATTAATCTAAAAGGCTAACTAAATTAATAAATAAATAAAATTAAACCTCCATTTGGTTGATTTTTTTTTTTTTTTTCGAAAAAAGAATTTGAGTGATTGAATTTTGTGAATTTTCATTTTCACAACTAAAAAGAGTCAAGCGATGATTGAGAAACCATACACTCTAATCATAACAAGTAATAAAACATCATCTTCTAAAAAAAAAAAAGTAATAACACGTCAAACTTTTTTTATTATTTTCTTCTAGGTAAAAGGATTGAGGCTCCATATGACCATGACATGCCTCACACAAGGAGTTGGATGTGCCATTTGAACTACAAGCCTTTGGCAACCACCCTTTATTATTTTATTACACACCACAGCTACTTCAATAGAGAGTTCTGATCTCAAAACATAGTTACACACTTAAACAACTTGCTTAAATTCACTGCAAGTCTTATGCTTATATTACACAAGCACTAAGGATTACATCCTTTCTACTATGCCTTTATAATGTGTGCATCAAGATCTTTGGTGACATTAGCCATTAGAGTGACATACTTATTTGGAGCTGGCACATCCTCCCTGAGTTTCTCATATTCAATACTCAATTTAACCAAGCTTCCAGTACCCTTGGGAACAACCTGATAGATGGGCTTAAAGGTCTTGTAGTCCTTCATGACCTCTCCTTCAATACCAACCTGAGTTACTGACCTGTTTGCATCATCTAATTCAACCTTCTCTTTGAAAACCCCGGATTCCTCCTCTATAATTTCACAAGAAAATAAGCATATCAAATGTGCGCACTATAAAATTCATACAAAAAGAAAAGTTTTATTTTTTTATTTTTTTTCATTTTCTTAAGATAAAACACAGAAAAATCTAGTAGCACAACAACTAGGGACAGAACTAAAATTTTATCTTCGGGGGAACCAAAACATGAATAAAACATTTTGGTCATTCAAGAATAAAAAATATATTAAAATCAATATTAAATTAATAAAAAATTAATAAAAAATAAAACTAGTATGTATTTTAGAGACAAAAAATAATAGCTTCTTAATACATTTTTACTCAAACCATTTTTAATATGAAGAAATGAAATTCAATATACTTTTAAATCTTGAAAATCATCTATTACCCTTTTAATAAACAAAATCTTAGATTTCATTAAAATATCATCTTTCGTTTTATACAAAACCTAATTTTAAAATATTCAAGGTAGAGAATACTCATTTCATATTTTAGTAGTAATTGGAGGAGTAAATATATGCATAACAACTTTATAAACAATCAGCATACTACTAATTTTCCAGTCCTTACTAGCCATTAATTCAATAACAAAATAGTTAAAATTTCTTGAAGTTCAGATACTAAACTATAATGTTCTCATAATTGTAAAGTTCCGTTTTGAACAATAGCGTTTCGTGACTTATAAATCCTTGAAGATAAAACTAGCTTACAAACATACAAAAATATAGTTAATTTTAAAAAAGGCTCATGTATGTGTCTCTTGGAGATAAATCTGAGCGAAGATTAAGTTACTCCTTTTATATATATTCACTAAATGGATCATTTAAACATTTTAATTGAGAATTTATTACAGCATAAAAATATTATAATCCAAAAGAATGCTCAATTGTAAAGTCATATCGCTAACGAAGAAAAAAAAAATTCCATTAGGTAACAATACAACACTCAAATGCCAAAGTCCCAAAACTTTTAATTAGGTCTCAAATAAGCAAAACAACCATTGTCTCATAAAACACACTTTTTATCATTTTTTTTTTGTGAGGCATTTGTTTTTGTTTTGCTAGTAAACATGGAAGTTTCTTTAAAAGCGACCACCAATCATAAATATGGGTTAGGTAACTATTTTAATTTTTGAATTTTCATGGAGCAAAATCCAATTTTGTAGGGGGGCCAAATAGAATCTTCTTTTACAAAAATATGGCTCCGGTATTTTGCTAGTTACTAGTTCTAACCCTAACATCAACAACAATAATAACAATACAAGAATAATTCTATTTTCTTAATATGGGGTTTGTTCTTATCAAATTTTTCTCTCCAACATCAGTATTCTCATGCTTTTTTTTTTTTTTTTTGGGTTTGTTTCTGCATTCTTGAATTATCATTTGACTTTTTTTTTAATACCCGATCTCTTTTTTTTTTTTTTTTTTTTTAAATAATAATTATATGTGGTAGTACATTTTTCTTTACTTTTCCAACCTCTCTGTTTTTTTTTTTCTTGAGAAGCATTCCAACCTCTCTGTTTAGATGCCAAATTCTAACATAAATATCTTACTTAATGTCAAATCTAACCTAAATACACTTTGTTTTAAGTAACTATACAAATATTATTATGAGACAGGCAATAATTTAGATTAGAATTTTGGAGTTATGTGTAATAATCATTCATGTTGACTGTAGTTAATATTTTTAAAATAAATTGTAGTATATTTAATATATTCATCACCAAAAACCGCTGTAACTCACGGTTCTTCAACTAGTTATACTAATTAATCAGTTTCACTATTAGTTAATGTAGGACATGATCACTCAGACTTTTTTATTCTTTTTAATGAACATATCTAACCACTCAATTACTTAGTCACTCATGCACTCACCATTATTAGCCTCAGCCCAGCATCATATTACATTACATTGTGCAGTGTAAAAACCATTATTGCATTTTGACAAAAATTAAAAAAAATAAATAAAGAAAACGAATGAGTAATTTAGTGTAATACAAATTTGGAAATTGTACTAGGCTTATACTGCCTTATTACCTGCTGTATATTTCCAGATCTTAACAGAGCCATGAGTCTCCCAATCACCTTCATGCACATCAACCCCTTGTATATGGTTAGGAGCGGCGTTGGGAACATGGTAGGCTTGGCTCTTAAAGATGTTGTAGAACTTCTCAGGTGGTGACTTTATTTCTATTTCAGTCCCCACCTTACCCTTCAGAGACATGTTTTTTTTTTTTTTTTCAGTGATAGTTCTCAGAAACAACTTAGCTATACTCGACTAAAATATGGTACAAACTACAAAGCACAGATTAATGAAGCTGTCTTTGGCTTCCTCTTACTATATACAGAAGTTTAGTGGCAAATTCCGTGATTAGTTGGATCCAATAATTAAGCACGTCTTTTGCATTCTTTTTCTATTTCCTTTTCAAATTGGGGGCCACTAATGAACAGAAAACCTTTATTTAATTTAGGTGATAATGACAGCAAATAAAGGGCTGGTATGGTGTCAAGAGTTTTATAACTTAATTAGCAACTTTTGTTGTTTACAGAAACCTCCAAAATTCAAGAAACACTTATCTCCAGAAAAAAAAACAAAAACAAAAAAACCCAGATTCAAGAAACACATGCATGCTATAAATAACTTCATGACACCCAAACTAAGGCAACCCAAATTTTCCCTTGCTTCTCAACTACTCAAATGAATTTAACCTTTTGTAACGATTAACTCATCTAAATAGTTACTACTAAATAATTTCTCGGCTAAGAGAACATGCCAAGCTATGAAAAAGAGTTTTTGAGTAGGTTTAGAACTTACATCTATAAGAGTTTCATCTACTCATCTATTTTTCTTTAATTAGTATTTGAAGAGAAAAAAAAAAAAAATTAGAGATCCCCTTGTGGAAAGCTATAAGTTAAATAAAATAATTTTTTTTTATTTTTAAATTACAGTGGAAAAAGAAGTGAAGTGAGATCCATAATAACTAAAAAAGTAAGAAAAAGCATAAAATGAGATTCATAAATAGTATCTAGCAGTAGCTTTAGGACCAAAAACCGTGTGAAGAAATAAACTACTTATAAGGTTGAATTTAATCAACCATCTTGTTGGCTTTATTCCGTGCCAAATTTGCTTGTATTTCAGCATTAGTAACCCTGTATTTAGGTGGGATTGTTGTAAGGGTAGTGAGTGAGATAGAGTATTGAAATGCTTAAGAGTGTGCAAGAAAACAGAGACTTACGGCTGGATCTCGCGGGTGACTCGCGGCTGCAAGCCGCCAGAAGATGCACACGTGCCAGGCATGCCAGAAGTTGAAGCATCATGCTAACTGGAGCACTACAGGACACAATAGGACAACTGGCCGTTCTGTTATCTCGCGGGTGGATCTCGCGACTCAGTCAAGCCGCGTGCTAGCCCTGTTTTGAAAAACCTGACTCTTCACATTCCATACTCACCCCAGTGTAAATACCTCTTATACCCATGAAAGAATGAGAGCTTCCAGAGAGAATTTTGAGAGAGAAACCCTAGAGTAAAACAAGATTGATTCATCCACAATCTTTACATAAGAGACTTTTCAAATTCCTCAACTCTCTTCCTCTCCATTATTAAATCCTTGAGAGGCATTTTACCAAAACCTTTTCTCACCATATCCATTATTGTGAGAGGGCTGTTTGGTGTTCTGGGAAGCAGTTAGGAAGGAACCAATTTACATTGGTTGATGCTATGGTCAAGTAGCGGAATCCAGGAAGTTAGAAAAGAAATAGATTCGGCGCAACCTCGTTGGAGCAAGAAGCTTGGAGGGCTTAGGTACACTGGGTAGATTAGGCTTGGAGGGTCTATTGCTGTTCATGTATCCCAACTACATTTTCTAGTGGATTGTTTACTGCTTGGAGGGCGGCGGAGAGGTTTTACACCGAGGGCTTGGGTTTCCTCTTCGATAACACATCGTGTGTTGTCCTTGTGTTTGCATCTCTCTTCCCTTTATCTTTGCCATTTAATTTCTGCTGTGGATGTGATATTATTTGGTTTAGATTGTTTATCAATTCTGTATTAAGCTTATGTTCATATTCCGCACATAAATTGTTTGATATTAAGCTTGAATTGGTAATTTGTAAATTGGGGGTATAAACGTTCAAAGGTGTTTTTACACTAATTGAACTTTCAATTGGTATCAGAGCGGGTACACTTGTTGTGGTTTAATTACCTAAGTGCGATCCTAGACCCCTTAGTTATGAATGCTGTTATGGAAAATGCCATGCTGAATTTTAGTTTAAGTGTTTGTGAAAATGACTCTATGAGTATGTTTGAAGGGTGTCCTAACAATGAACTCGTAGAGTTGTTAAAAACAAAGAAACATGCTAGGATATTTGGTCACATGCTGAAATATGTTGAAAATAAGAATCACATCTTACACAATAGCATATCTGAATCTAAATCGTTGATTAAGAAATACAAAAGAAAAAATAGAATGTTGTGTGAGATGATTGATAGACTGAAAATGAAAGGTCAATCTAACAGAAGCATGAAAACTGAAGATAAGATTCTGTTTGAAGGTCAAGAATGTTTGTCTCATGTGAGCTTATTTGTGCATACCTCATTGAAGGTATTTAACTCATGCTTGTGGTATCTTGACAGCGGGTGTTCTCGTCACATGACAGGGGATAAATCACTATTTAAGACACTCAAAGAGAAGGTTGGTGACTATGTAACTTTTGGTGATGGAATTCATGCTCAAGTTCTCGGTAAAGGGACCATCGAGATATCTGGATTACCTCTGTTGAAAGATGTTTTATACATCAAAGGGCTGAAGGTAAATCTTTTGAGCATCACTCAAATATGTGATGAGGATTTCCTTGTCCAATTCTCTAAGAAGGGATGCTTAATCATCAATGAAGAAGGGATTCAAGTCTTGGAGGGAAATCGGACTACAGACAATTGCTATGGAGTAGTTCCTACGGCACCCATTTCGTGTAGAAGTGCTCGCGTTGACATGTTGGAACTGTGGCATCACAGATTTGGGCATGCGAATTTCAAACAAGTAGCTAAAGTGTCTAAACTTGAAGCAGTTGAGGGACTTCCTAAGTTTGGAAAGGTGAAGAAGACTATTTGTGGTGCATGTCAAATGGGAAAGCAAACAAAGGCAAGTCATCACAAGGTGAATGTGATTGCTATTTCACGGTGTTTAGAGTTACTTCATGTTGATTTAATGGGGCCTACAAGAACTGAAAGTCTAGGAGGAAAGAGGTACATTATGGTTATTGTGGATGATTACTCAAGATACACTTGGGTTGAATTTCTTAGAAAAAAATCAGAAGCATGTGAAAGGTTGGAAATTCTTTGCAAGAAACTACAAAACGAGAAAGGGGTCCCTATTGCCAAGATAAGAAGTGACCATGGGAAGGAATTTGAGAATGCAAGATTTGAGTCATTTTGTGAAAAGAATGGAATCAAAAAGGAATTTTCAGCCCCCAAAACTCCTCAACAAAATGGAGTGGTAGAGAGAAAGAATCGGGTAATTCAGGAAATGGCAAGAGTCATGTTACTTAACAAACAAATACCTCAAAAGTTTTGGGGAGAAGCCGTGAACACCTCGTGTCACATTGGCAATAGAATATTCTTCTGAGTAGGAACAAAGAAGACCTCCTATGAGATTTGGAATGGAAAGAAGCCGAGAGTAAAGTATTTCCGAGTGTTTGGAAGCAAGTGTTATATCCTAAATGATCGGGAGAATCTTGGGAAATTTGATGCAAAAAGTGATGAAGGTATTTTTCTTGGGTACTCTACTACTAGCCAGGCATATAGAGTTTTTAACAAGAGAACTAAGACAGTGATGGAGTCCATCAATGTCAAGATTGATGATGCCTTAACAAAGGTCGAGATGATTGATGATGGAGAAGGGCCGAGCACCAAAGAACCCGATGTTGAGGTCAAAGCTCTTGATATAGAAGTTGAAGGATCTACACCGGAAGAAGAGTCAGCTCCCATGAACCCAAGAATGGAAACAAGATCGATGTCTAGAACATCAAGTCCTCTCACTCCACCGGAAGTCCATCCTCCCATCTCACGAAGTGATGAAGTCTCCACATCAAAGAAGCCATCATCAAGAGTGATTAAGAATCATCCGGAAAGCAACATTATAGGGTCTCTAGATGAAGGTCTTCACTTCAGAAAAGGAAACATCCTTTTGGCCAATCATGTAATATATCATTGCTACCTTACTCAATTTGAGCCAAAAATGGTAGAAGAAGCTCTTCAAGATGAGAATTGGGTTGAGTCAATGCATGAAGAGCTGAATCAGTTTGTGAGGAATGATGTGTGGGAACTTGCTCCAATGCCTGAAAATGTTCATATCATAGGCACTAAATGGATATTCAAAAACAAAACCGATGAAGATGGAGAGATAATACGGAATAAATCTCGGTTAGTAGCTCAAGGATACACTCAAGTAGAAGGAGTAGACTTTGATGAATCCTTCGCTCCTGTGGCAAGACTTGAGTCTATTCGAATTCTCATGTCCATTGTATGCACTATGAACTTCAAACTATATCAAATGGATGTAAAATGTGCATTTCTAAATGGATACCTGAATGAAGAAGTGTTTGTTGAGCAACCAAAAGGCTTTGAGGATCCTCACTTTCCTGATCATGTGTTGAGATTGAAGAAAGCCCTTTATGGCTTAAAACAAGCACCTAGAGCTTGGTATGATCGGCTTACACATTACCTCCTAGATAGAGGATTCAAAAGAGGATATGCCGACTGGGCGTTGTTTGTCAAAAATGATGAAGATTATCTCCTTGTGGCACAAGTATATGTTGATGACATAGTGTTTGGGGCTACCATTGAAGATCGAGCTATTGAATTCTCTGAGGAGATGAAGAAAGAATTTGAGATGAGTATGGTGGGGGAACTCACATTTTTCTTAGGCCTTCAAGTCAAACAACAGAAGGAAGGTATATTCGTCTCACAAGAGAAGTATGCTAGAAACATTGTCAAGAAGTTTGGACTAGACTCCAAAAAACATGCCTCCACACCCATGAGCTCGTCTACTAAACTGAATGTTGATTCTTCCAGAATGGAAGTGAGTCCTACCTTATATAGGAGTATCATTGGGAGTTTACTCTATCTTACAGCTAGTAGACCGGACATTGCATTCAGCGTTGGTGTTTGTGCCAGATATCAAGCTGCTCCAAAGGAATCACACCTGACTGCGGTTAAGCGAATTATTCGATATATCAATGGAACTTCAGACTATGGTCTATGGTATTCAAAAGACTCAAATGCTTGTCTTGCTGGGTATTCTTGGTAACAATCTTGTCTCGTGGATGAGCAAGAAACAAAATTCCGTGTCTCTCTCTACTGCTGAAGCAGAATACATAGCCACTGGAAGTTGCTGCACCCAGCTTCTTTGGATGAAGAAATTACTCCATGACTATGGAATTCCTCAAAAGACGATGTGTGTCTTTTGTGACAACACCAGTGCCATTAATCTGTCCAAGAACCCTGTCCAGCATTCAAAATCTAAACACATAGAGATACGTTACCATTTCATTCGAGATTTGGTAGAGGAAAAAGTTGTGTGTCTTGACTTCATACACACCGACAATCAAAAGGCGGACATCTTCACCAAGCCTTTCGATGGTCCACGGTTTGAATCCCTCCGTAAGACCATTGGTGTCGGTACAATTCCTTGAATCTCTTGTGTGATTTGTGCTTCACATATTTACAATGTGTTATTTTGTCTATTGAGGCACACATTACTTTGTTGTTTTTTTTTTGTATAGCATGTTTCTGTTGGATGTTAATTGCTATGTCTGTTTTTGTTGTTTTCACATTGTTGCTTTTGATCAATCTTTTCCTTTTTATGTGTCAAAAAATCCAAAAACCACATAAAAAGTAGAAAATCAAAAAGTTTGATCGACATTGTTGAGTTTTGTCTCAAAACTTGTTTTGCCTTGTACCTTTGTGCTAATGGCTTTATGCATTTTTGGGCGTAGCTTGTTCCTTTGCACTTTTATCACTGTGGAAGAAATCTTGAAATCTATGTGATTGTTGTAAATAGATCTTCAAACTTGTCATGAATGATTAGTGAATGGTTATGTTGATCTTGAGACATGCATAGACTTGTGCCTATATATCTTCCCACTCTTTATTTTTTTGCTAAAAAGAGCTCACCAAATATAAATCTCCAAATGAAAAGAGATTTTGAGTTGCAAAAGCTTGTCGCACATACTAGTATTTGACTAGGAAAAAGGGAAAGCGACCAAAAATAAAGTTTATGATTATTCAAAAGCCAAAGACTATATCATCAAGGTGAAATATCAAATATCACTCTCACAAGGAAAGGTGATTGTTTCAAAAGGATCAAAAAGATCAAATGTTATGCTTAAAAGTGGAGTCAAATGTAAAGCTCCAAGTTATGTTATCAAGTCTTGTGGGAGGTCATATATGCATACTTCTATAATTGAGATGGGTCACATGATCTAGTGCTAATTGTGTATGCCTTGGTTGAATTGATCATTAAAGTTTCACATTAGACTAAGGACTATCTCATTGTTGATATCCACACACAACACACAAGTTTATGTTCAATGAATGCCATATTCATTTGTGTGATTGTACTTGATAAAATGTGTTCTCATATGCTCAATCTTTGTTAATTCAAACACAAAAAGATTTTTGAGTGTTTAAGTTGTTTTGGAAAAGTGTTTTGTTTTTACAAAAACTGAAAATCTTCAAAAACAGTGTGTCCTATTTTGGCGACTCAGTCGCGGGTCAATCAAGTCGCATGCCACAGTCGTGAGATCGCGAGTTAGTTTTGGCGACTTGTTCGCGAGTGGAAGGTTCAATCACGAGGGGTACACAGAGATTTTCGCGGCTCAGCTCACGACTCTCTCGCGAGTGAGACTTCCAGTCGTGAAAAGCACTTAGCAAATTTTTCAAAATTTTTGTTTTGAAGTGTTTTGGCGGGTGTATCTGGCGACTATTTGGCGACTTACCTCAGCTGCGAAAAATGCGTATTTTGCACAGTGAAGGCAGTTTTTAAAATCTTTTTCAGTTTTCCCTCGAACTTTATGTGACTGTTCATTTTCTCTTTCGCCTGAAACTTACCAAACACTCTGTGTCTCACCTTTCAAACTCCATTTGTGCTTCATTTCTTCTCAAAATCATCAAGAAAAGGTATGGACCTTCCCTTCCTCACTTCATTTTTCATGTTTTGAGTATTATTTTATTGGGTTGTCACTGTATTTGGAGTCATATTGTGTTCGAACATTTTTTTCTTAGATTGCTGGGTATGGTTGGTTGTGTTTGGTGCTGATTTCATCTGTTGTCATATTGTTAGTCACATTGTGCTAATCTTTGTTCTGTTCTTTGGTTTTTGTTGGTTTTCATACTCATTTGGTTTATGGGTTTGGTATTTTTCTGTGTTTTACTCCGTGTGTGAGTTTGGGTGTTCAAGAATTTCTGAGGCTTTGGATTGTTTATCTTATAATACTGCTGTTTGATATTTGTTCCTGTCTTACTGTGGTCTATTTTGAGCTATCCTTCCTTTGTTCTATACTGTGTTTGATCTTTGCATATCATGCTCATGGTAGATTGTCTCATTGATAGTTATTTGTGACTTTGTGTTATTTAGTGTTCTCTTGAACTATCACCATTTTGGTGCTTCTGCCTCACTCATTACGTCAATGTTGCCTATGATTTTGTTTGGTACTGCTCGACTCATGTTTGTGATTTTGTGAGATATCTCTGATTTACATTTTTATCTGAATCTAATCAAGTTGATATCTGTCCTTTGTGGTGCTGTTTTTGGTTCTTTGCTGTGTGCTTGCTCTCTTGCAGATGTCTTGTCGATCCTCTAAAGGCAAAGATGTTGTAATTGATGATTCATCAACCCCGATTGCTAAACGGACTCGACTCTCATCTCAGCCATCCAAAGACTCCAATTGTGAGAGATTTAGAACCCCACTTACCTCACACATCTACTCAAACATCTTTGACAGGGCATCTCCTATAGTGGAACGTGTGGTTGAGTTTGACACCTTGGAGACCACTTTTGTCCCTCGGATCTTTGAGTCAAGAGATTGGGCAAACTTATTCGGGAATTTTGAAGACCCAATGGATGAACTGGTTAAGGAATGCTACTCTAATACAAGTGACCTTGGAGTTGAGCTAGTTTGCTAGGTAAGAGGAAAAGAGTTTATCATCACCCCGAATTCCATAACTGATATTCTCCGCATCACTAGACCTCAGGATGTGGATCTAACTCCGTATGATGATCGAACTCCAGAGACTCAAGACATTCTACAAGTTCTTGGACCTGACCATGAAGTCTCTAGTACAGGCACATCCATAAGCACTGCCAAGTTTGCACCGGAGTTGACCACACTAAAGCTGATCATGTTCTCCAATCTTTACCCGCTGTCCAACACGACCTTCATCAATCTTGGAAGAGCTCAATTCCTCGGTGATCTTATTACAGGAGCCCCCATTGATATCTGTGCCCACATCTTTCAAACCATAAGGAAGACCGCAGTTCGATCAGCAGCACGAGGATGTATTCCATTTTGCAGTCTCATCATGAAGTTCATTCTTCGTGAAGGTATTAACCCTCCCTCAGATGGAAAAATGATGACCCGTCTTCGTCCAATTTCCATGTTCACTCTACAGGCCAGCAAAAGTCATTCCTCTAAAACACCAAAGAGTGCACGCATCTCTCCAGTTACTCCGTCTGCTCCTGAGTCAAAGACACGTGTACATACCACACCCACTTCGCGTGTCATCCCTGAAGTTCAACAAACTAGCATTCCACAAGTACAGTCTGATCCTCAAACTGATAGAGTGGGTAGTTTGCTTGAAAGCATTCAGAAGCGCATTGAGGAAATGGTGACACTTCTCTACTCCACCAACAACCATGTTCAGATGCGACTCGAGACTATGGAGAATCAGCTAGAAGCTATTCAACAAAAGTTAGACGACAGCCTTTAGCTATTCGTGCCAAAAAGGGGGAGAGCATACAGTAAGGGGGAGAAAGTTCAAAGGGAAGTGTGCATAGTAATAAGGGGAGTACACATACTTTTGTTTTGGGTCTTACCTTTTAACTTATAGGTTTATGTTTTGGATAATTTACTGTTACTATGAGTTTGATACAATGTGGTTATGGTTATTATCTGTTTCTAACTCATGGATGGTTTTGAAACTTGGTTTACTTTATATATATTGATGTTTTTCTTTATATAAGTGTTTTGTACCCATGTTGCTTTTGTAAGCTTTTAGGGTTTGCTTTTGTCTGTAGGCTTTATGGTTTGTACCATGCTTTATGGTTTGTACCATGCTTATGCAGCCTTTATGTTTTTGTTAATTCAGTACTTCTAACTAAATGTCTTGCATTTTCTTGTTAAGTACTGTCACTCTTGTGCCCTTGTAGGATTGTTCCTAGATGATATTCTTAGTGTTTTATGCATTGGTTGAGTGTTGGGCATACAAGTAACTTGCATTGTTCTTGTTAGCTTGTATGTTCAAGTGTTCATTCCAAGTGTGAATGAGCATTGTGGTCACTACATTGTAGTGATTACTTGTTTGATCAAGTCATGGTTTGTTTCTTAACTCCATCTTTGCTTGATCACATTATGCTTGCTTCATATGCATTTCATGTTTTTCTGCATACAATGATCATGGTGTATTGTTGTGTTTCAGGAGTGTCATGTTCATATGATTCAAGTGCCTCACAGTTTCTAGAGTTAGGTGTGAGTGAGTTTTGCTTAACTGTTCCCAACTCACATGTTAAGTTTAGAGTCTGTTTTAGGGTTTTGTCACGGAATAGCCAAATGGGGAGATTGTAAGGTTGAATTTAATAAACCATCTTGTTGGCTTTATTCCGTGCCAAATTTGCTTGTATTTCAGCATTAGTAACCCTGTATTTAGGTGGGATTGTTGTAAGGGTAGTGAGTGAGATAGAGTGTTGAAATGCTCAAGAGTGTGCAAGAAAACAGAGACTCACGGCTTGATCTAGTGGGTGACTTGCGGCTGCAAGCCGCCAGAAGATGCACACGTGCCAGGCATGCCAAAAGTTGAAGCGTCATGCTAGCTGGAGCACTACAGGACAAAATAGGACAACTGGCCATTCTGTTATCTCGCGGCTAGATCTCGCGACTCAGTCAAGCCGCGAGCCAGTCCTGTTTTGAAAAACCTGACTCTTCACATTCCATACTCACCCCAGTATAAATACCTCTTATACCCACGAAAGAATGAGAGCTTCTAGAGAGAATTTTGAGAGAGAAACCCTAGAGTAAAACAAGATTAATTCATCCACAATCTTTACATAAGAGACTCTTCAAATTCCTCAACTCTCTTCCTCTCCATTGTTAAATCCTTGAGAGGCATTTTACCAAAACCTTTTCTCACCATATCCATTATTGTGAGAGGGCTGTTTGGTGTTCTGGGAAGCAGTTAGGAAGGAACCAATTTACATTGGTTGATGCTATGGTCAAGTAGCGGAATCCGGGAAGTTAGAAAAGAAATAGATTCGGCGCAACCTCGTTGGAGCAAGAAGCTTGGAGGGCTTAGGTACACTGGGTAGATTAGGCTTGGAGGGTCTATTGCTGTTCATGTATCCCAACTACATTTTCTAGTGGATTGTTTACCGCTTAGAGGGCGGCAGAGAGGTTTTACGCCGAGGACTTCGGTTTCCTCTTCGATAACACATCGTGTGTTGTCCTTGTGTTTGCATCTCTCTTCCCTTTATCTTTGCCATTTAATTTCTGCTGTGGATGTGATATTATTTGGTTTAGATTGTTTATCAATTCTGTATTAAGCTTATGTTCATATTCCGCACATAAATTATTTGAAATTAAGCTTGAATTAGTAATTTGTAAATTGGGGGTATAAACGTTCAAAGGTGTTTTTACACTAATTGAACTTTCACTACTCTCACTGGGATGGAAATTCTTTTTGTGGAGTCCGCAAAGAGTAAAATATTTAAGCAAAAATTTTGCTTTTAATCGAAGTCCAAATGCACACTTCGTCCCACACTGATTTTGATTTAGATGTTATCGGCTTTATAAATACTGAAGTTTTGTTTTATTTTTCTTCTTCTTCAAAAGAAAAAAAAAAATGTTTTTATTTTATTTTTTGAGGAATTCAGCTATAAATATGTGTCTCCCAACGTTTTTCTTTCTTTTTTTCCAGATAACACACGGAGAGATTAACATTTTGATCTTTTTTATATAGATATTGTTAAATTTATTTAATTTTCATTTGAGCTTACAGTTCAACCAAAGATTCTCTAGTTAACCTAACGATCCAAGGACCCAATGCCTACACTGAATCAAAAACTGATCTGAATTAACGTTACGGATTATCTAAATTATCATCAAATCTTGACATTAGAGAGCTATAGTATAAGTACCCATTTGGATACAGCTTTTCCCACGTCTGCGTCTGCGTGTTTTTTTATTTTTATTTTTTTGAAACATGTTTCTGTGGCTGTGGTGAGTTTCCAGTGGGTCCCGTGAATAGTTCACGGGACCCACAAACTTCTTTTTTTACAAAATTTTCATTAAAAATTGGTCCCACGGCATTATTCACACATTTAAAAATTATTTTGCTACAGTATTTTTAGTTTTCAACAAAATAAGCGGTATCTAAACGGATCTTAAGTCAAAAATGAAATTTTTTGGAATCCTCATCTCTCAGTTGATTTGAAGTCCACCTCATCCACATTTTTCAAATTCTAATTGGTGTTCGGCAAAAATATAATTTACACACTATTAAATTGTCATTTTAGTACATTAAACTTAAATTTTATCATTTTAGTACACTAAATTGGACAACTCAATCATTGTACTCCTTCCATCCATCATTGTTTGAAAAATATCATCAACTTACTAAAAACGACATTACATTATTTTTTTTAGTGTTAAAAATGTGAAAAGGTGTCATTTAAAAGAGTTGACAGCATTTTTCAAATGACAATATACAAAATGACTAAATTAATATAATAGTATTGTCAAAGTTAACGAACAAAAATGACAAAATTTAAACTTAATTAGTAAACAAACTTAGTTGGGCAATTTTAGTTACCAATGAGAGAAAAGAAAATGCTCACAGAAGCAATAAATTAACATGGATTGGCCAAATGACTTAAATCCACAGGTGAAAATCTTTGACAACTAGATTTTTTTCTATTAAACACATGTTTATATTGAAATTAATGTAGGGTTTATACATTAGAACAGTATTAAAATAATCCTAAACAAACTTATGGTTATTTTGCTTTAATATCTCTAACACTTCCCTCAAACAAATGGTTATTTTGCTTGGATTGAGATCCCATGCAATACCCTAGGTATTGCACAGTGTGCAATAGCACAAATCCCAGCCTTCCTTTTAATCCAATGACTCATTATTTTGACACCTCACCAAATATTAAAAAGACCCTTTTACCCTTAAAAATTTTGGAGTCCCACCATTTCTTCTATGCTAGTGCGTCTGAGACTCTGAGTTCATATTTGATAAAATCAAATTTCTCTCTCTTCTGTGTAGCTCCTTTGTAATTGCTTTCTGCCTCTCCCTCAACCCGTCGTGATCGCTACCAGCATCACCCAACTCAGACCCATCAGACAAAACAAATAAAATATTGCATCTTACCATCTGAAATTTCTTAACCCCCAAACACTCAAACTCACACTCTCCCTCTTTCTCTGTCTCCAAGTGTCTCAACTATCAAGGACTGAAGCTCTCTCTGAAGCAACGTAGCCAATGGCCATATTGATGGTTCCAACGGTTCTTGGCCATTGTATTGTTGGAAAATCCCCAAAATCTCATTTGGCATAGTCATCGCGGGTCCATCTTTGATTCCTAGGCTGCTTCCGACCTCAAATGACTCAAGGAGGTGAGTTCTCTCTTTGTATACATTGAATCAATTAAAAAAAAAAATTTGGGTAAGAGGAGAGTTGGGTCCAGGGTCAGGATAGTTGGGGTTTGATTTTAGTTCTACTAGTGATATATATTTCACCGTGGAATCATTATTTAGTTTATGTTTTGAGGAATATTTTTGGGTAGTTTTTTTGCTGCAACTTGAATATTGCACATTTTCAAATGGATATGTGAAATACGGTCTAGCAAAATTATAGAAATGGATGGTCAATGATACAGGGGATATAACTAAAATCCCTATTTTACGTAGTTAGATGTTACATTGGTTGAATTCTATGCTTTTAGGTCCTGGATATGTTTAAACTGTAGTGTTTTAGGTATGATACACTTAAACGGTTTCTAATGAAATTTTAGCTTGAAACTGTCCTTTATCAATTGGGTCATCATCTCTTATGATCATATATTGGTTTGTTATAATTCTTATATATGATAAGCACAATGTTGGTACAAAAATTTTCAGCTTTTATTTTCAATGAAAAACGTTCATTCTTCTATATTTCTAATAGTAGATATTTTGTACATTTGTTAATTACAATAGTATTCTTTAATTCATTGCATAGTGTGGTGAGAGAATTCTCTCAAAACATGGATGCTAATGTAGATTTGAATCCTAGAGTTGGTATGGAATTTGATACATTAGAAGATGCATGGGACTTTTGGGTAAAATATGGAAGGCAAATGGGATTTGATGTTAGAGAACATTACATAAATAAAAGTAAGAACGCTGGTAAGGTAACATCAAGGGGATTTGTATGTGCAAAGCAGGGCATTCGAGATAAAGAAAAAGAAGATATGATTCGCACTCGTAACCGAGATGAGACAATGACTAATTGTCCTGTAAGGTTATATGTTTCATTAGTGCCAGAAACTGGAAAGTTTAAAGTGTCTGATTTTGTTGGAGAACATAATCACACTCTTCATCTATCAGAAACAGTTTATATGATGAGATCTCAACAAAAATTTTTAGAAATTCATGCGGGATTGATTGAGTTAGCATCATTTTCTAGAATCAAGCCAAAAGCAACACATGAGTTAATGAGTAAAGACGCTGGTGGGAGAGCTAATATTGGATTCATTGAGCTTGATCAAAAAAATTACCTTAGAACAAGACGGCAAAAAAAATTGATATATGGTCAACCTGCATGTTTATTAGGGTACTTTTAAGAACAATTGACTAAAAATCCATCCTTTCAATATGAAGTACAGTTAGATAACATTAAGCAGATAACTAACATTTTTTGGGCTAATGCTAGAATGGTTATTGATTATGCTAATTTTGGTGATGTGGTGACATTCGACACTACATATGGTATTAATAAAGAGCTAAGACCATTGGGGTGTTTACCGATTTCAATCACCATAGAGGGTTAACGGTTTTTGGGGCTGCTCTTTTATATGATGAAACGGCAAAATCATTTAAGTGGTTGTTTGAAAGCTTCCTAGTTGCACATGTAGGTAAAAGACCTAAAACAATTTTTACAGATCAAGATCTTGCAATGGCAAATGCATTAAGTGAAGTATTGCCTAACACTTACCATGGATAATGTACTTGGCACATAATGCAAAATGGGATAAAACATTTGGGGAATTTGATGAAAGATGGTTCTTCTTTTCTTCAAGTTTTTAAAACTTGTATGTTTGATTTTAATGAAGAAATTGAATTTGAAAAAACATGGGAGGACATGATTGACATATATGCTATAAATGATCGTAGTTGGTTGGATAGTATCTACAAATTGAAAGGAAAATGGGCAAAGTGTTACATGAAGAATGAATTTACATTGGGAGTACGAAGTACCCAACTCAGTGAAAGTTTGAATGGAGATTTGAAAGATTACTTGAAATCTGATTTGGATGTAGCAGAATTTTTTAAACATTTTGATCGGGTGATTGAGCAAAAACGAGAAAGAGAGTTACAAGCTAAATTTAATGCTAGGAAAAAATTTCACCAGTTGGGCTTGAAAAATTCTCCATTGTCGAAGCAAGCAGTACAAGTGTACACACTGGTAATATTTCAAATGCTTCATGATCAATATGACCTTGCATCAGCAACAAGGATAAAAAATTGCCAAGAGCACTTGTTAGTGCATACATACACTGTTGAGTTTCTGCATAAGCCTGTTGAGTTCATAGTCTCTTATAACACTGCAGATAAGACATGTTAATGTAGTTGTAGAAAGCTTGAAATAGTTGGGATTTTATGTTACCATGTTCTGAAAGTCTTTGACTCCCTTGATATAAAAAAAATTCCTGATATGTACGTTTTGAAAAGATGGACAAGAGAGGCAAAAAGTGGATGTAACTTGGACAATAGGAGAATAAATGTGGAAGAGAATGTCAACTTGAGTGTTACACAGCGGTATAAAAGATTATGTCCCAAGTTGGTACGATTAGCTTCTCGAGAAACAGACAATGAAGAGGCATTTGCTTTAATAGAGAAGATGATAAAGGAATATGACAAAAAAAGGTTGAAGACATTGTAGCAAAAAAATGTGGCTAGTCATCAATTGCCTCATCAAATGCCATTGTGTAGTGGTACAAAAAATCTTGATCCTAACCAACATTTGGAAAATCTGGTTGAAAGAGCTAAAGGTCTTAAGAAAAAAGGTCACAAGGGTGGAAAACGAAAGAAAAGTTGGGTTAAGAAGCAAACAAAAAAAAAAAAATTTGATAGAGTTGAATTAAATGATGAGGTTAGTCAACAGTTTTCCAAAGTAAATTTTATTTATATATTTTTATCCCCTACTAAGTTTCCTTTGTTTGTAAACTTTTATATTGTTATGGCTAATAACAATATATATATTTTCTCATATAGGAACTTGGTTTTGCTCCTAACATGCAATACAATAATTACTGCTTATATGGAGAACATTATTCACATCAAGTAAGAGTTTTTTTTTTTTTTCTTTTTTTTTTAAATTATTCGTAGTGGAATAACTTATAGATAATTTGTGAAGTTGGAGGTTGTACTGCACTGGCCTCTTCATTTGTGAATTTATTAATAAGGTTTTCTTTTTTGTGATATAGCAGACTTATCTTGTCACTTTTTCCACACCAATGATGACATCTGAATTGGGGCCAATCCATAGTTATCAAACTAGTTTCACGTCATTCTTAAGGGTAAACATACTTGTTTAAATGTTTTGTACTTATAAGTAATTAGATGATTTCTTAAACTCTCTCTTATAATCATCATGATTACATAGGCACCATTAACTCCATTATTGTCTCAAGTATCAAATCTTGTGGATGTTAGTCAGGTAAAATGTAAATGTTTTCATGCATGAAATTTTGAAAAAACTTACTTGTTTTGCAATTATAAGTAATTAGATGATTTCGTAAATTATTTCTCTTATAATCATTGTGATTACATAGGCACCATTAACTGCATCATTATCTCAATTAACTCCATCATTGTCTCAAGTATCAAATGATGCAGATGTTTATCAAGTAAAATGTAAATGTTTTCATACATGAAATTTTGAATAAACTTACCTGTTTATATGTTTTATGTTTTATAGTCATAAGTAGCTAGATTATTTCTTACACTTTTACTCTTATAATCATTGTGATTACATAGGCAGCATTTGTTAGTACCACCTTAACTCCATCATCGTCTCAAGTATCAAATCATGTAAATATTGGTCAAGTAAAAAGTAAATGTTTACGTACATGTTTATCGAATAAACTTATTTGTTTATATATATACACAGGGAAATAAAGTTAGGTTCAATTATGGACTAACTCCATGTGTTGAAAATACCAATGCTTGCCTGCAAACACAGCACTTTTTTGGTATGTAAAAAACTAATAAATGGTTAGTTCAATTATAGTAAAATTTTCTCATATTTGTTTAAGTTTAAAATGTAACTTGATTTTTTTGACATATTTTTAGGCTAATATTGATTTTGTAGTTTGATGGATAACATTTTTTGGACAATTTGTTTGATAGTATATTGCATAGTGGACATGGTAGCATATTGCACAGTGGACAATATTTTTGGACAACTTTGCCTTGGACAATTTCTTGGACAAAATATTTGACTATTTAGACAACTAATTGCACATGTAGCAAATTTTTTGGATAATTTTTTGTAACTAAAGAAGTTACTCAAACATGTTAAATATGTTAGATTATACAAGTGCATGTTTAAGTAAGTTCTAGTTAAACATTAATTATATATGTAAGTGATTAATATTTTTAAATGCAATGTCATGTACCAAATCTTGTTCATTTTTTAAATGCAAGTGATTAACATTTTTATGCTTCATCACATATACGTGCTTGATTCTAAAAGCTCCTTGAAGAGAACTTGTTTAGAAGACGGATAACCGATTTCTTTTACATGATCTTACTCAGTGGAATGCAGCATCTCTTCATAGTATTAGTAGCTACTTGGAAATATCATTTTCAGTTAAATTTTATGGATATTATTATTTTCTTATATGCATTCTATGCAATTTTTGAACCAACACTTTGATGAAAAAGAGTGCAATTATGTCTGTAAATTATTATAGCAATTATCCTTGTGAACCTCATATTCATAAGTCTAGCTATCTGTTACCTATATGATGTATGAGTTTAGAGTGGTTCTGTTTTCCTATGGTGTATATTCTACTAAGTTTGCATGGCATCCAAGTGGAGTTGTGACTGCCTGGTTGAATGACTTATAGGTCAATGATGGGGTTACTAGTGGTGTCATGGATTTTCCATAGTCTTAGGTTAGACGAAGATGCACGTATCAGGTAAAATGATATTAGATAGAAACTTCTGTTGATATTGGTTTTGTTTTCCTATGGTGTATATTGGACAGAAAGCTAATAATTCCTTATCAAGGATAAGCTAATAATTATGGTCCTTATACCATCTAGTAATAAGAAGAAGAAAAAACCATTTATGCTTAGGAGTAGGGCCACCAAATTCACTTGTCACTTCTTGTAAACAACAAAATTTCATTGAAATTTTTATCCACAACCAAATGAACAAAACCCAAAGTAAAAAGGCTTTACAGCCTAACTAAATTAGCTTCACAATATAAATAATGTGATTTTAGTGTTTCAAGAAAGCCAAAATTGCCACATCTTGATTATGATCCCAACCAAAATGGATATGAGTCATGTTCTTTATATCTAAAATTTCATGAACAATTTCTCCAAAATAAATAAAAATCATGAACAAAGCCAGTTTCACGATAGGTTGAGTAGGCTTGGGCCGCTTGGCTTCTATGCCATTCTGCAATGTTGAAAAACAAATTTCAATTAGTACAGTAACCATAGAATTTTTGTTTATTTTTTTATTTTTTTGCAATCATTACAGTTAATAATTTGAACTTACTAGTCAGACTTTTACCACAGCAGTAAAGAACCATACCTTTTTTATCATATGAAACATTAATAAATTCATTACTATTGGAAAAAGAACATAAGTTGTCAACAATTCATTACCAAATAAAAAAGAACACAAGTTCTACAACTCAGTGCAATTTAGCAACACACAAACAACACTAAACCATTTTTCTCTTTCAGTTTAATTTAATTTACTCTTTCAATTTTACAACTTAACATTTTATTAAAAGAAAAATAAAATCACCAAATTTTGGAAGATGATTTTGAACCAAGAACCCAGTATATTTTGGGCATGCACTAACAAACATATAAAAATATGTAATTCATTACCTAAAATTTGAGCTAAACTTATAAAGTCTAACAAGTAACAATTCAAGGGAGAAAAAAAATTCCTCACAAGTTCATCTATCAAGAGCCATAGATTGTATGTATAAAATGAACTACAACAGGCCAAACATATTATCCTACCAGAATAATACATTACTGCATAGTGCATGGTCAATCCAAATTTAGGAAAATAACACGCACTTAAGAAAAATTAGGAGAAAAAAATAAAAATTTCATAAGGATATTTAGAATAGCTCATGACCAAGCAGTAGAATTTCCAGTTTATGTCCAAAAAAAAAAAAAATCCTAAAATTGCTCAAGAGGTAACAACAACAACAAGAAGCAAGCAAGGCAATAAAAAAAATCAAAGCAAAGGGGAAAAAACATCAAGAAGATTAATACACTCACCCACTGCAACTTTTTTACACTAATACATGCAAAGCCCATCCATCCACCATTCATTGGTTTCAAATCCAAACAAAAGCTATAACCATTACACCAAGGACACACACAGGCTCACCATCAAATAGAAATTCAATCACAGCATATTTAGCCATATCCAAAGCACAATAATGAGCTGTTATGGTTTTCAGTTGAGTTATGGAAGTAATGCAAGTTTTTCTAAATAAAAAAAAAAATGTAGCCGAAGTGACCACAAATTAAATCCAAAAGGACTAAGATTAAAGAACCAATTTCATTATAGAAATTATAACTAACAAACTTCATGGCTAATGATCTACATCTGTAGTAGTTTCTGGGGATGCCAGGACAATTGAAAATTTGAAAAATTAAATTTTGTATAATTAAGAATTTGATCATCTGTGCTACACATTTAGTTTCTTCTATATCTAAGGAGTGACACTCAATATGAATCATTCAACACAATAGAAGCATGCCTTTTTAACAACACATCTACAAGAAGTCTTTAAAGTCAATTTTATGTAATTAACTCCAAATGAAAATATATGTTGTCAAAATTTTTCTGTGAAAGCCTTTTAGTGTATTGAACATTCATGCTTTGGTTAAATAGCTCATAAAGTTTCAAACTTTCATCATTAGGAACCTAATAATAAGCCCATTGAATACAAATTACAAGGATTCAAGCATTTTTAAACAATTGACAATAATGCAAGCAATATAAGACTTGCTTCAATTCCTAAGCTAACCCCACCCCACCCCCCCCCCCCCCCCCCAAAAAATAGAATTAAATTCAGCCCCAATAAATCAATTAACAAAATTGTGACATCATTATTTACTTTCCTTCCTTTCCTAGCAACCAAATAGAGTTTATTAAAAAAATTAGAGATAAAAGAAAACCCTACCGAGTGGTGGTCTCTCTCTAAAACAAGCCCAAATTGGCAAGGCTGGCTCATCACAACCACCACCTCCAATGGTGGCTTCTTCTCTCCTTTGACCAAACTCTCTCTCTCTCTCTCTCTCAATCTCACATCCCTCTATAAATCAAACCTGAAAAAGTATCAACTTCTCTCTTACCCGATTCTCTCCAAACCCTAACCCTTACTTTCTCTGATATAGGTCTGAAAAGCATCAAATTCTCACTTAAACACCCAATTCTCTCCAAACCCCAACCCTTACTCTCTCTCTCTCTGATCTGGGTCTAAAAAAGGGTGCGAGTGTTTGGGGGCCGAGATCTCAGATGGTGAGTTGCTATTTTTTTTTTTTTCCTTATGGGTCTGAGTTGGGTATGTGGGAAGTGGTGACGATGGGGTTGAGGGAGAGGCAGAGAGCAGGCGTGGAGGTTGAGAGAGTGGTGGAGGCGCAGTCGAGGTTGAGAGAGTGGAGCGTTAGGGAGAGTGACGGAGAGAGCCTGATTGAAGTGAAAGAGAGGACAGAGAGTTTTAGTGAAATTCAAATTTGGGAAACTAAAATGAAAACAATAGTGAGCACACGTATTGCTAGCCTGGATTGGTAAGGTGCCAAAATAATGAGTCATTGGATTAAATGGAAGGCTGGGATTTGTGCTATTGCACACCGTGTAATACCCTAGGTATTGCACGGGATCTCAATCCATTTTGCTTTAATATCTTTAACACTTCACTGATCTTTAAACATTTAAGACATGTTTGGGTAGTGAATGGGTAAAATTGACAATGACATATAGTTGATGTGGCTAAAAACAATCATTACATGTTGTTTGCAAGAAGCTTAGGTGTAATCAAGGTCACATCATTAGGTGAACTTCTACAATGAGCCTACGTGGATCTACATGAGGCTAGCAAGGCAACTGATGTGGCACCTATATTGATGTGATACTAAGAATGAGGCAAGTTGGTATCTCATGCACCAGGTGCATGAGACTTGCATCTCATGGGCATGTAGACCCTATATATGTAGGGTCCACCTGCCTATAAAAGGTGAATTTTATGTGCCTATGTAGGGTCCATCTACTAGTGAGAAGCAGGTCTTATGCGCCTAGAGCATAAGAGATTTTTTTCCGAATAAGAGTAACCTTTGGCTAACAAAGAAGGATCTTGTATCACTGAGATGATACTTGAGACTAATGTACAGCTAGCATGAGAAAGTTGCTACGAGATGTAAGATCTTGTCATTCTTTTGTCGTCGACACGCAATTGAGCATGCGTGGCAGACTAACATGTTTGGCTGCATGGCTAAGGCCGACATGACTGAAACCTATGACGCCAGATGACAATGCAATTTTTCTATTTTATTCAAAGGTGGCTACGCGGAACCTTGATGTTTAAGGTGCAGTGATGGAAAAGGACTAATATATCTATATATTCATGATTAGTTTGTACCCTGTTTCTTTTTCAAGTACTTGGGCCAATCCTATCAACAACGACAAAAATAAAATAAAAATAAAGAAAAGTAAAAGGGCCTACAACAAGTTTGGACCTCTTTGGCGTTAAATCTTTAACATTGAATAAAATAGAATTTAATAAAAATATATTGCTATTAGCAGTAATTCATACATATACTCTTCCCCCTTCCGATAAAGCATTTGTCTTTTTCTTTGAAAGTCGTCACCAAATCGTGCACCCATGTCTAAGAAAAGAAAAATCAATAATTGAAGATTATAAAATAAAATAAAATAAAAGAGAGAATGAAAAACATGTTGATGAAAATGTAGGCCATCGAAGTGGTGCTTTGGATTCTGAATGATTTGGAGAATAACGTCTTATTATGTCTGAATTTATAGATAACATCTTTCATGGGGACTTCTGGCCAAAAGTTACATGACATTGAAACCAAATTGAATCATTAAACCTTTACGAAAATGTTAAGAAAATGCTAGTTAAGAAAATGTTAAAATTTTATAGTTAAGAATGCTAATGTTAACATTGAATCATTCTGAATTTTTTTTCGCTAATGTTAAGAAAATGCTAGTTAAACCGTCACTGTGTCAGGAATACAACCTAGAATTGAAATTAGAAAAAAATAAATAAATTAAATTAAATTGCAAAACTTATCCTCTAAATTTTACTATAATTCATTTCAATACACTAACATTAATTCAATTATTTCAAAAGTGTTCAATTATGGCCTCCATTAGTCTTCCGTTACTGGTCTGTTAAACCCCCCTTAAAAAGTCACCATTTTGGTCTTCCCAACTTATCTATTTAATACATTTATTATTTATTTAAAAATTATAAAAATCATTAATAAAAAAAAATTAACAGAAAACTTACGTAAAAATATAAAAACTAAAAGGGATAGCACACCATGCACAAAAACAAGCACAAGCAGCATCTCTCTCTCTCTCTCTAAATTTATTAATTAAATAAGTTGGAAAGACCAAAATAGCACCAAGGTTAACGGACCAACTTAGGAGAACTAAAGGTCTTTTTAATTGAGAAGTTTTGAAACTTAGAGGATTGTATTAAACAACAATAAAATTAGAGGTTTGAAATAAATTCTAGTGAAATTTAGATGATGGGTATTACATTTTAGTCCAATATATATATATATATATATATATATATATATATTCATCATCAAGGATGCAAACTAAAACCCCAATCCAAAAGAAAAAATATAATTTTTTTTTTTTTTTAGGAATAAGAGAGGAAAATGAATTATCTTCTTATAGCTACCAAATACCAATTGCTAGGCCGTGCCTACCAAATCACGAAAATGTTATAATTTAAGTGTTGTGTGAGTACTTGCATTTGAATGATTTTGTTTGCTCGTTTAGACCCCTTAAACTAGATTGTTTAACCTAATATATTAACCAAGTGATTACATAGATTAATTATTCAAATCTAAGTTAAACACAAATAAATCATATCATGCAAAGCAGCGGAAAATAAATAACACCACAATATGATGACCCGGGAAAACCGATGAAATTAATCGTTTCAAGGTAAAAACCTGGGGAGGATTTAACCTAGATATCCTCAAGGTAAAGTAAATCTACTATAAGAGAATCGAAGTTTTTACAAAAGATTTAACCCTAAATCTATTGCTACCTCATGTAGTACCTTACTCACACGACCACGTGTAAGCTCTGAATCCACGGACTCCTTCTCCTCTTGGATTTACACCAACATAAGTGCCCCTGCTTGTGACTTTGAGATCTCACTCAAAGGTTTCAAATCACCATCAATAATGACCTTGATGCAGCAGCTATGTTCTACCAACGCTTGATTGTAGCTCTTGCTCCGGTAGATTCTTGTGTAGTTAGAAGGTACAAAACCTCTCAGATCTCACAAATAATAACACACAAGTCTTCCAAAAATCTGAAATGGTTAGGGTTTCCCTTTTATATGTAAAGAAGTTAGAATGAAACCCTAAACGTTTTCGCAGGCTTGGGCCTAATTTAAAAATCTATAGAATTTCTGTTCCTGCAATTTTCGATTGGTCAAGCCTAATTGCTCGATTAGTCGAGCAAGGCAAAAACTGTCTTCTTTTTTCTATAGCCAGCTGAACTTGAACCTTGAAACAAACACTTTTAAGCATTGCCTAATACCTAGACTAGACATGTTTTGTTCTCAGTTTGCCAACACAATAAAAATATGATTCTAAACATTTAAACATGTTTTGTTCTCGGTTTGCCAACACAATAAAAATATGATTCTAAACATTTAAACCTAAATCTTTAGAACCTAACAATCTCCCCCTTTAGCAATCCGTGACAAAACACACCTACAAAATGTAATGCTTAAGTTAAATACCAGCCCAAATACAAGATATTGCCATAATACAATTCTTACACAACTACTAACTATTAGTTGCTAGTATAGATAGCAACTATTAAAAGAATTAACCTGTAAATTCCTAAAACACTAAAAACAAACCATAGACACATGTGTGGAAAATACAGTACAATAATCTAAGTAAAAAATCTGAACTTTAATTCACAAAACATATAAAGAAATAGTAATCACATCAATAATGAATAACCTCATCATCAATAACTATCATAATCAATAAGCACATCAATGATTGTGAATCAAGTACATAAACACTAAACATATATAAACAATGTAATACAAACATCAAAACCAAAAAGAAAATAAAGAAAATACATCAAAAACTCTTCAAAAACTGTACTCTCCCTAAGTACAAAAAGTCCTAACATCTACTCCTCCTTTTTGTCACGAA